>CM069406.1:1367500-1503771 GCA_035609135.1 Eleutherodactylus coqui | reverse complement strand
TGCGTTCGCCACCCGCCGCCATATCTGCGTCCGAGGACGCGGCGCTGCTGCGTGGGCAGCAGCACAGAGGATTTCAGTACACTGTTTGCGCAGGTTCTACATTACAGCGAAGTGGGTTTTGCGAACGTTCAGTGACGACCCCGCCGTAAGTCAGCGAGCGGGAGAAGCAGACCTGCGGTTACTATGGCGACCGGCTGAAAACAGAACAAGCGGTAATTGGAAAACAAGAAGACGATGAGTCCGTAAAGAGCCGGCGCCGAATCCTCTCCGTCTCGCTGTGCTTGGGACGATGGCGGACGTATTGTGGTAAAGATGAGCCGTTCAGGATGCTAGGAAAGCTGGATGGTGGCCATGTTGGTTTTTCCACAGCTCGCCCTGAAATGGCGTGGAGAAACATGGCGGCTTCCAGTAATCCGCTGCTTGTGTGGAACAGGCCTGCGATACCACACACTACCTGTGAGCAGGGGGGCGCTGGGGGGAGCCGCCATGTTTTTCTAAGCCTGCTCAATGCGCTGTAAGGATCGGCCGGGCGCCCCCCCCTCCCCCCCCCCCCTCCCCCTCCCTTGGTCACGACTCCTCCACGGTTTTATTTCGCTGTGAAAATAAACATAACCGTGCGTCCAGCGACAATCCCCGCAGGGCGCTGAGGAATGGACCGCTTGGTCTGACAACTCCTTCATTCCGGCCTCTGATCTTCTGACCTGAGGAATGAGCCTATTGGAGGAGACCCAGGGGGCGGTGTACGGTGTGGCCACCATGTTTGTTTCCTTGGCTGAGCTGAAATCCTCTGTGCTGCGGGGCCGCTGCGCTGTCCGATCTGTAAGCGGATGCCCTCGCTCCCTATGCGTCGCGCCGTGACCCGTCACCGTGGGATTATATTGCGCTGAGGGCGTTGCTGTGTTTGCGGTTCCTATTGTACATGGTGGATTGCGCCATTTTATTGATGACGCCATGTGACAGGCGGCGGCCGCACGACCAATACTTCATGTGTGTTCTTTGTAAAACACGGATATTCTGGAAGGGATGAACGCGGTTAGAAGTAAAGCCCCCCCCACCGCGCCGCCGATCGCAGGACTGTTTGTGTAGGATCTCGGAGCAGCGGATTGAATTGCAAGATGTCAGCAAAGTGAATTGGGGGGTGGATGCGGGGAGCCGGCCGCGGCGGCCGGGCTGCTCTTGGCAGGTACGAGGCTCTTTAATTTCCTACAGATGGTTCCAATTGGCGGCGGACGTGTTACATCTGCGCGGACGCCGTTCTGCATTGTGTCGGGGCTGGAGCGCCGACTGTGGGGGCCAATCCCCACCCCCTCTGTAGATCTGACCTAGTGCGGCGCGCTCACTGATCAGATGGAATGGCGCAGCATCCTGGGAACCGCTGAACGGACCGCCGACCGCTGAACGGACCGCCGACCGCTGAACGGACCGCCGACCGCTGAACGGACCGCTGAACGGACTCCATTACAGTCAGTGGGGTCCGTTCAGTCCCGTCGTACGGCCATGCTTTTTGCCAGGGGGCGTCCCGGAACAAAGCAGAAAAACGGAAAGCGCTTGATGTGAATGAGCCCCCAGATCGGGATGAGCTGCGCCGTTGTTTCTGGAAAAGCTGGGTGACCCCCCCCCCCCCCCCTCATACTGCGCCCCTCCCCCCCTCCATTCCCCGCACTCTTGCATCAAGTCTGCTGCGATATCCGGGCAATTAAGCGCTCTTCGCAGTTTAATAGGGATTCGCGGCCGTCTGTAGGAGGCGGAGTTGTAAATGTCGCGACACGTAACAGCGTGATATGACATCCATGAGATTATCTGCATCTAAAAAGGGCGAATTCACATGTGGATCCGCGAAAACTGCGTGTCCATCCGTGGCAGAAAACCGCGCTCGGCTGCGTTCATATGAAGCTAACCCGCTTAGGGGGGAACCCCGTGTGCGCCATAGTCGTGGGTGCGTTCACACGGAGCCTCGGGACCACAAACTGCGTCGTCTTCTACAGTCCTAGAAAACAGCCCTCTTACCGCTCGTGTTCGTAAAGCGGATTCTGCGGACGCCGCGCTGATTGGGTTAAGCCGTGTGCCGTTTCGCATCGTGGTGACCGGAGAATCTGCGTCCAACACCCACAGATGTTCCTTGATGTCCACGTCGGTAAAATCGCGGGCCCGCAGCACGCTGCGCCTCCATTGCTTCCATTCCCACTTAACGCTAAATTCACGTGCGGAACCGCGACATTTAAAACGGATTTCTGCTGCATATTTCGCCCGTGTGAGAGAGGCCCTCAGATTTGCGCACGTCCGACTGCGTTGCGGCGTCGACCCCGATTTTGCGTGCAATGTCCTGAAAATGTAGCGCTCAGTCTAATGAGCCTCGACTATGGCGCGCATGGCACGGACACTATAGTGCGGCACGAAGGATTTGCGTGAAGACGATGGCGAAGTCCAGTTACTTTCACCAGTAAGTGATGGTCTAACCTCGATGGTCGGAGAGCTGATGCGCATTTGTTTCCCTCCGCAGACTTGTCCGAACGCGGTTTCCGTGGTGACGATGACGTGACGGGTGAAGGAGCCATCATGGAGCTGAAGGTGTGGGTGGACGGGGTCCAGAGAATCGTCTGCGGGGTGACGGAGGGCACCACCTGCCAAGAAGTCGTCATCGCCCTGGCGCAGGCCATAGGTGAGTCTGCGAGGGTCCGCCCTCTGGTTGCTACGGACAACGTGAATGAGGCGCCGTGTCGCCCTCTGCTGTCAGGTTGATGAGTTCTATTCATCGGTTTACGGAAAAGCTGGGTAAAAGCCAAAATGGCTGCCGTCGCATCTTCTACAGCGGCCATTGGCGAGCGTGCGATCCATCTTCATCCTGAGCTCCGTGACTGGACTGTCCGCCTCTCAGGAGCCTCAGAAAGCTGAGTGACGTAGTTTAACCTGAATTGTGGGATGTTGAGGGTTAACGCCAATGTCGATGCCGCTCTAACGTCTGGCAAAACGTTATTGGGGGGTGTGTCCACCGGCAGGAAGACCAGACGGCGCCCACATGGGCAGCGGCGAGCACCAGATGGCAGAGCGTTCCCCTGTGCGCGACACCTGCTCGGAGGACGCGGGACCGCCGTTGGCCCTAGCAACCAATCAGGTTTCAGCTCTCATTCTGCAGAGGCCCTTCGGTACAGTAAACGAGAGGAGTGATCTGATTGGTTGCTGCGAGCTCCCCTCCCCCAACTGTGATAAATCTCCCTCCTTGTATCCGTGGGGGGAACATTCTTCAGTCCGGAAGCAACGATGCCTCACTTTTCGGCTTTGATGTGATATCGCCTGAATTGGGGGAGGAGCCTTGTCACAGGAGATGGACGCTCTGCGCCATCTTGGGAGTGTTGAGGGCCCAGCGCCTCGTCCGCTTCTTGCGGGGCAACATTCCAGGTTGTGTTCATAGAGGCGCTCAAATCAAATTTTTTTTCCTGCCGCTACTACAGCAAAATGGCGCCGTTCTGCAGTAATCACAGCCAAATGAGATTTGAGGGCCCCCTGTGCATGCTAAGAGGCCGGGGGACACGTATTCTGTGCGCCGCGCATGATCTTGGCGTGTATGCGTGCGGAATACATGCCGCCATTTATCTTGGGCGCTTATTCCACACAAGTCATGTAAGTGGCAACATGGCCGCCTCTGGCAGATGGGCGAATCCACGGTACCGTCACCCTCAGCCCTCGCACAGCCGTATTTCTGTCCGTGTTTACCGCAGCACGAACCATATGCCGAGCCGCTCCTCTCTATCCGCACATATTTATAATCTGACCCCTGAACTGCCGCCGTACGCCGAGCCGCTCCTCTCTATCCGCGCATATTTATAATCTGACCCCTGAAGTGCCGCCGTACGCCGCGCCGCTCCTCTCTATCCGCGCCGCTCCTCTCTATCCGCGCCGCTCCTCTCTATCCGCGCCGCTCCTCTCTATCCGCGCCGCTCCTCTCTATCCGCGCCGCTCCTCTCTATCCGCGCATATTTATAATCTGACCCCTGAAGTGCCGCCGTACGCCGAGCCGCTCCTCTCCTCTCTATCCGCGCCGCTCCTCTCTATCCGCGCCGCTCCTCTCTATCCGCACATATTTATAATCTGACCCCTGAAGTGCCGCCGTACGCCGAGCCGCTCCCCTCTATCCGCGCATATTTATAATCTGACCCCTGAAGTGCCGCCGTACGCCGAGCCGCTCCCCTCTATCCGCACATATTTATAATCTGACCCCTGAACTGCCGCCGTACGCCGAGCCGCTCCTCTCTATCCGCGCATATTTATAATCTGACCCCTGAAGTGCCGCCGTACGCCGCGCCGCTCCTCTCTATCCGCGCCGCTCCTCTCTATCCGCGCCGCTCCTCTCTATCCGCGCCGCTCCTCTCTATCCGCGCATATTTATAATCTGACCCCTGAAGTGCCGCCGTACGCCGAGCCGCTCCTCTCCTCTCTATCCGCGCCGCTCCTCCCTATCCGCGCCGCTCCTCTCTATCCGCACATATTTATAATCTGACCCCTGAAGTGCCGCCGTACGCCGAGCCGCTCCCCTCTATCCGCGCATATTTATAATCTGACCCCTGAAGTGCCGCCGTACGCCGAGCCGCTCCCCTCTATCCGCGCATATTTATAATCTGACCCCTGAAGTGCCGCCGTACGCCGAGCCGCTCCCCTCTATCCGCGCATATTTATAATCTGACCCCTGAAGTGCCGCCGTACGCCGAGCCGCTCCTCTCTATCCGCACATATTTATAATCTGACCCCGGGAAGTGCCGCCGTACGCCGCGCCGCTCCTCTCTATCCGCGCCGCTCCTCTCTATCCGCGCCGCTCCTCTCTATCCGCGCCGCTCCTCTCTATCCGCGCCGCTCCTCTCTATCCGCGCCGCTCCTCTCTATCCGCGCCGCTCCTCTCTATCCGCGCCGCTCCTCTCTATCCGCGCCGCTCCTCTCTATCCGCGCCGCTCCTCTCTATCCGCACATATTTATAATCTGACCCCTGAAGTGCCGCCGTACGCCGAGCCGCTCCCCTCTATCCGCGTATATTTATAATCTGACCCCTGAAGTGCCGCCGTACGCCGAGCCGCTCCCCTCTATCCGCGCATATTTATAATCTGACCCCTGAAGTGCCGCCGTACGCCGAGCCGCTCCCCTCTATCCGCACATATTTATAATCTGACCCCTGAACTGCCGCCGTACGCCGAGCCGCTCCTCTCTATCCGCGCATATTTATAATCTGACCCCTGAAGTGCCGCCGTACGCCGCGCCGCTCCTCTCTATCCGCGCCGCTCCTCTCTATCCGCGCCGCTCCCCTCTATCCGCGCATATTTATAATCTGACCCCTGAAGTGCCGCCGTACGCCGAGCCGCTCCTCTCCTCTCTATCCGCGCCGCTCCTCCCTATCCGCGCCGCTCCTCTCTATCCGCACATATTTATAATCTGACCCCTGAAGTGCCGCCGTACGCCGAGCCGCTCCTCTCTATCCGCGCCGCTCCTCTCTATCCGCGCCGCTCCTCTCTATCCGCGCCGCTCCTCTCTATCCGCGCCGCTCCTCTCTATCCGCGCCGCTCCTCTCTATCCGCGCCGCTCCTCTCTATCCGCGCCGCTCCTCTCTATCCGCGCCGCTCCTCTCTATCCGCGCTGCGACTTCAAAGAGCAGCGGCTAAACGCATCTGAATAAACATTTCCAGCCTCACAATGTCGGCCATGTTTGTCTTAAGGTCACATGATGCGTGGGGCAGCGCTCATCAGACGCTCGGCGGCGGTAACTGCGCACAAGGAGTCGTGTTGTACTAGTACAGAACTCTATACGGGCCTCCTTTATTAAATCTGTCCTTGTTGCCCCTAGCAACCAATCAGAGCGCAGCTTTCACTTCAGCAGCAGAGGAGATGGCAGCTGCGCTCTGGTTGCCCGGGGCGACGAGGGCCGTTCTTCCAGGGTACGTTCCCGTTTGGGGCGGATGTGAAGCGCACCCTCTGTTCTTCTGGCGGGCTCTGTGGCGTTTTCCATGTCACATGACCTGTAGACCGCCGCTCCGCTCGCCGCCTCGGCCCGGTCTACAGCAGTTTGCGGAGTTTGACGTTTTTGCCCGTTGACGGGGTAAACCTGCATGCGGATCCGCAGCGTAAACTGCGGCAGAACACCTGCGGATTTCTATCACGGTTTTGCGAGCAGATTTAGCGCGGTAATCCGCGGTGTGAACGTATCCTTAAGGATTCGCACGGCCAAGAAAGCGAGGTGTGTGTGTTTGTGCGACCATGAATGCGGTCCTCCACGAGTCTTTGGGGGGTTTCTCTCTTCCTGCGGCCGGGGAGAGATCCTGGTATGTCCCATCGTCGGGCGCCCCTCGGAGCGCCTCACATCGCCCATTGTTGTTACTGAGGCCGGCGCGGCGTGAGGTTTATGGTAATCGCTTTGCTGCCCGCCGCCGCGGTTTTGGGTGGATCATTCCTTTCCTGAACTGATGTGAGGCTCTTAACACAAAAGTGCCTCACATGCGCCGGGCACCGCATGTTGGCGAGCGCCATATCGATTCACGGCCTGATGGCACCGCATGTTGGCGAGCGCCATATCGATTCACGGCCTGATGGCACCGCATGTTGGCGAGCGCCATATCGATTCACGGCCTGATGGCACCGCATGTTGGCGAGCGCCATATCGATTCACGGCCTGATGGCACCGCATGTTGGCGAGCGCCATATCGATTCACGGCCTGATGGCACCGCATGTTGGCGAGCGCCATATCGATTCACGGCCTGATGGCACCGCATGTTGGCGAGCGCCATATCGATTCACGGCCTGATGGCACCGCATGTTGGCGAGCGCCATATCGATTCACGGCCTGATGGCACCGCATGTTGGCGAGCGCCATATCGATTCACGGCCTGATGGCACCGCATGTTGGCGAGCGCCATATCGATTCACGGCCTGATGGCACCGCATGTTGGCGAGCGCCATATCGATTCACGGCCTGATGGCACCGCATGTTGGCGAGCGCCATATCGATTCACGGCCTGATGGCACCGCATGTTGGCGAGCGCCATATCGATTCACGGCCTGATGGCACCGCATGTTGGCGAGCGCCATATCGATTCACGGCCTGATGGCACCGCATGTTGGCGAGCGCCATATCGATTCACGGCCTGATGGCACCGCATGTTGGCGAGCGCCATATCGATTCACGGCCTGATGGCACCGCATGTTGGCGAGCGCCATATCGATTCACGGCCTGATGGCACCGCATGTTGGCGAGCGCCATATCGATTCACGGCCTGATGGCACCGCATGTTGGCGAGCGCCATATCGATTCACGGCCTGATGGCACCGCATGTTGGCGAGCGCCATATCGATTCACGGCCTGATGGCACCGCATGTTGGCGAGCGCCATATCGATTCACGGCCTGATGGCACTCCTGTCCGTGTGAAATGGCCTAAACGGCTCCACAGCGCTGGGTTCAGGGGTTTCCAACAGCGGGCGCGATTGCTGACCGACGACACTGGGTGCCACACGCTGAGCGGCCACCATTACAGTAGTACTCACCACTACAAGATCTCTGCTTGCTGTCAGTGAACGGGGACACTACCACAAACGATGGGGCCCTAACGTGTGACGCTCCTGTGTAGTACATTACAGAGATCACACACATCCGTGGCCTGGGTAGAAACCCGATGAGGCAGAGATTAGACGGGTGTATGCGAGGTACACCCAGCAGTGTCAGGCGCAGCCATCCGTGTGCCATCCGTGCGGCTGTGGATATCACATGTCCCAGAATCATCCAATACCAATGAGAAGAACACATAGCCATGACCTGCTTTATTTTTCCCCATGCACAACCCATCCCCGTGTGTGTGTGTCCGTGTGTGTGTGTCCGTCCGTGGGTCCCACCCCCCTCCCTCGTATGTGCCCAACCCCCTCCTTCCCCCTTCTCAACGCACAAATCTCGCGCGGTTTTCTCCCTAAGGGTACGTTCACAAGTCGCAGAAATGCTGCAGATTTTCCACAGCGGAAGGTTCGTGGCAAAACCCACCATTTCTGCATCAAAACCCGTCAACTCCAGGGTACGCCCAGCGGATGCCCAAGGGATGCCCAGCGGGTGCCCAGCAGATGCCCAACTCGCATGCATTTGCGGTGACAGCTGTCAGTTTTTCACTGACCAGAACGGCTCCCCCATGTGACTGCGTCCTGAATGAGGGGCCCGGACCTTGGCCTCCCCCTGACCGCCCAGCGGGCCACGCTTCACCCCAGCGCTAGCGTCTGTAAACCCTCCTGCTGGCTGGAGCGCTGCTGCGGGCATCAGACCTGGCAGTAATCCCTATTAGGGCTTTCCTCGCCTTCTTAGGACATGTTACCCGCCCAGCTTTCACAATGACCTCAACCAAAGAGACTTTTCCGTAAGCGCGTGGCAGCGGGTCGCGGCGGGGGAGCAGAGTCTTGCATGGAGCTGATATGACCAGTTACTATATTGCTGTATACCTAGGCAGATTTGCCGTTCATGACTCCAGGAAAGCTGGGTGCTAACAGTTATAGCAGCAGTCGTGTTGTCATGCAGTGTGGCCGGCCTACGGAGGGGTGTGGGGGATGCGCTACAATCGCCTCATCTTATAAATGTCTTATTACGCTCCTAACGGCTAAATTGTTCCCAGATGTTTTTTTCAGGCTCGCAGCTGCAGTGAGCTTCCTGCGTGCTGATTGGCCGGTGTGAGTGCTGGGGTCGGGTGATGAGTTTCCTCCCGTGGGTAGTCCATGAGTGATGACTCTCCGATTTCTAGCATTGTATCATTCCAGGAAATCCAACAGGAGGTTTAAACGGATTTTCCAGTCGCTCTTCCTGTCAGTGAAGACATGAATGTTCCTTAGGTTGTACTGGGGAAGGTCTTACTCCGGTTGCTAAGAAGCCATGGCCTGGTGTGGAGGGTTGGCCAGCCCAGGGATTACTGGGGAACCTGGGATTGCCTGCTGTGACTACTAGGGAGGTTTGAAGCTAATTTGCCTGAAATACTGGAGACTGGCATATTGGGAGGCTTGGAGGCAGCTTGCTGGGACTTACTGGGCAGGCTTGGAGGCAGCTTGCTGGGACTTACTGGGGAGGCTTGGAGGCAGCCTGCTGGGACTTACTGGGCAGGCTTGGAGGCAGCCTGCTGGGACTTACTGGGCAGGCTTGGAGGCAGCCTGCTGGGACTTACTGGGGAGGCTTGGAGGCAGCTTGCTGGGACTTACTGGGCAGGCTTGGAGGCAGCTTGCTGGGACTTACTGGGCAGGCTTGGAGGCAGCTTGCTGGGACTTACTGGGCAGGCTTGGAGGCAGCCTGCTGGGACTTACTGGGGAGGCTTGGAGGCAGCCTGCTGGGACTTACTGGGGAGGCTTGGAGGCAGCCTGCTGGGACTTACTGGGGAGGCTTGGAGGCAGCCTGCTGGGACTTACTGGGGAGGCTTGGAGGCAGCTTGCTGGGACTTACTGGGGAGGCTTGGAGGCAGCCTGCTGGGACTTACTGGGGAGGCTTGGAGGCAGCCTGCTGGGACTTACTGGGGAGGCTTGGAAGCAGCCTGCTGGGACTTACTGGGGAGGCTTGGAGGCAGCCTGCTGGGACTTACTGGGGAGGCTTGGAGGCAGCCTGCTGGGACTTACTGGGGAGGCTTGGAGGCAGCCTGCTGGGACTTACTGGGGAGGCTTGGAGGCAGCCTGCTGGGACCAACTGGGGAGGCTTGGAGGCAGCCTGCTGGGACTTACTGGGGAGGCTTGGAGGCAGCCTGCTGGGACTTACTGGGGAGGCTTGGAGGCAGCCTGCTGGGACTTACTGGGGAGGCTTGGAGGCAGCCTGCTGGGACTTACTGGGGAGGCTTGGAGGCAGCCTGCTGGGACTTACTGGGGAGGCTTGGAGGCAGCCTGCTGGGACTTACTGGGGAGGCTTGGAGGCAGCCTGCTGGGACTTACTGGGGAGGCTTGGAGGCAGCCTGCTGGGACTTACTGGGGAGGCTTGGAGGCAGCCTGCTGGGACTTACTGGGGAGGCTTGGAGGCAGCCTGCTGGGACTTACTGGGGAGGCTTGGAGGCAGCCTGCTGGGACTTACTGGGGAGGCTTGGAGGCAGCCTGCTGGGACTTACTGGGGAGGCTTGGAGGCAGCCTGCTGGGACTTACTGGGGAGGCTTGGAGGCAGCTTGCTGGGACTTACTGGGGAGGCTTGGAGGCAGCTTGCCGGGACTATTAAAGAAGTAAGGACTGCTGTGCCTAATGGAGGAAATGGGTGGAGCTAAAGATAGGTGGATCTACTTTGCCAACTAGAGAGGTGTAGAAAGAAAAGATAACTTTTTTTTTTTTAAATTATTGTAGGGCACAGTTTTTATGCTAGAGGACGGGTGGTCACCAACATGGAGGAGCTGCGCTCTGACTGCAATGGGTATTTGGTTGCTGGAGGAGCTGCTCTCTGACTACTAAGGAGGTCTGGTTGCTGGCAGAGCTGTGCTCTGACTACTGAGGGGGTCTGGTTGCTGGAGGAGCTGCGCTCTGACTACTGAGGGGGTCTGGTTGCTGGAGGTGCTGCGCTCTGACTACTGAGGGGGTCTGGTTGCTGGAGGTGCTGCGCTCTGACTACTAGGGGGGTCTGGTTGCTGGAGGTGCTGCGCTCTGACTACTAGGGGGGTCTGGTTGCTGGAGGTGCTGCGCTCTGACTACTGGGGGGGGGGGTCTGGTTGCTGGAGGAGCTGCGCTCTGACTACCAGGGGGTTCTAGTTGCTGGAGGAGCTGCGCTCTGACTACCAGGGGGTTCTAGTTGCTGGAGGAGCTGCTCTCTGACTACTAGGGGGGTCTGGTTGCTGGCAGAGCTGTGCTCTGACTACTGAGGGGGTCTGGTTGCTGGAGGAGCTGTGCTCTGACTACTGGGGGGGGGGGGGTCTGGTTGCTGGAGGAGCTGCGCTCTGACTACCAGGGGGTTCTGGTTGCTGGAGGAGCTGCAATCTGACTACCAGGGGGTTCTAGTTGCTGGAGGAGCTGCGCTCTGACTACTAGGGGGGTCTGGTTGCTGGAGGTGCTGCGCTCTGACTACTAGGGGGGTCTGGTTGCTGGAGGAGCTGCGCTCTGACTACTAGGGGGGTCTGGTTGCTGGAGGTGCTGCGCTCTGACTACTAGGGGGGTCTGGTTGCTGGAGGTGCTGCGCTCTGACTACTAGGGGGTCTGGTTGCTGGAGGAGCTGCGCTCTGACTACTAGGGGGGTCTGGTTGCTATGGACAACTGCCCCACTTTTCATTTGCATTACTTTTCAGCAGTCTGTCTTGTGTGTATATGCCTTTAAATGCAGTAAATGACTTCCTATTTGCAGCGCCTCGTTATCCGGGCGGCCTTATGTCTGATCGTTAAATCAGATGCAGGACCCTTTAACCCCTTAAAGACCCCAGTGTGTTGGTCCTCTGTGGTGTTCTCTGATGCCTTCTTCCGGCTGCCAACGTTCCTCTCCGTCCTCTCAGCGCACGCGGGTCGGTTCTTTAATACCGTGTCCATCTAGTCACTGGTGTGTCAGGGGTCTGATGCGCCGGGGGTCTTCAGTGATCACATGATCGCCGAGCATCAGCAGCACCGCTTCCTGCACTCCCTACCGAGCGCTCATTGATCTCGCCACTTATCCAGATACAAGGCTGTGCTCTTTCCAGAACAGCGCCTCACCTGTCCACAGGTTGTATATGGTACTGCAACTGTAGCCAAGAGAATGGGGCAGAGCTGCAGTACTACGGACACCCTGGACATGCTGAGAGTTGTAGTTCTGCAGTAGCAGGAGGGTTACTGGCTGGGATACTCTGGGGGAGGGCTGGAAGGTTGGGTGACCTTTGCCCTCTCCCCCTGAGAGTCCTGTTTTCCTTAATTTAACGGCCCTGGCTTCAGAGAGTTACAGGCGGCTCTGGGGGGCCGGCTGGGGGGCAACTGAAGTGTGGTTCTGGGAAATAATTAATCGGTCTCAGGGAGGGGCGGGGGCCGAAGTTGGAAGAGCGGCACTAGGAAAACATTAAGACCATTGTTTAAAAAAGTGTGTGTGTGTGTGTGTGTGTATATATGTATATATGTATATGTATATATGTATGTATATATATATATAATATATATATATAATATACATATATACACGCTCGCCTGCACACGCATACACACACACGCTCATACATATATACGCACGCACATATACATACAGACACACACATATACATACAGACACACACATATACATAGACAGAGACACACAAATGCGCGCATACATACATACATACATACATACATATACGTGTGTGTGTGTGTGTGTGTGTGTGTGTATATGTATATATATGTATATATATATATATATATATATATATATATATATATATATATATATATATATATATATATATATATATATATATATATATATATATAAATAAGCGTGTGTGTGCGCGCGCTCCTGTGGACGCTGCCCTAATAGATGCTCCCGATACAGTGGGAAAATGTAAATACAACGAGAGCGACCCCCAGAGGAGCAAAAGAAAAGTTAGTTAGTAAAAATTATATATCTGTGTGTGTGTATATATATATATATTAGTGTGTGTGTGTATATATGTATGTGTACACATTCCGCACGGATTCCTTGCTGATCCCTACGGCTGTGTTTTTGTACTTCGTCTTACATGCGATTTGTACTGCGTTTTAACGCGACCGTCAATAGGCCGTCTGACTGTTCACAGCGCGACTCGTCTCACATTAGTACGCCCGCGGCCTCTTCCACACTGATGTGTTTTTTTTATTTGCACGTTATCGCTGTGTTGTTTACGCAATTGTCAACAGGACTTCCTATTAAAAAGGCGTCACGTTTTGCGCTTTGATTTTTGTGCGATGCGTTTTTAACAATAAAGGTCCTGTTGACAATTGCGTGAAAAAAACCACGCTAGAAACATGCAAGTGTGGCAGAGGCCTTAGGAGGAGGCTTAGTGGCCGCCATTACGCCCTCTAGTGTTCTTATGACATATGGCACATTAACCCCTTCCTCCATTGTGGCAGGCCGCATCCGTCGCCGCTTCTCTCACCCAGAAACAAAGTATGGAACGCATTAGGATTCGTCCCGCCGTGTCGCATGACTGATCGGCGCTTCCCTTCTTGCTCCTCCCATTAGGATTCGTCCCGCCGTGTCACATGACTGATCGGCGCTTCCCTTCTTGCTCCTCCCATTAGGATTCGTCCCGCCGTGTCACATGACTGATCGGCGCTTCCCTTCTTGCTCCAACCATTAGGATTCGTCCCGCCGTGTCGCATGACTGATCGGCGCTTCCCTCCTTGCTCCTCGCATTAGGATTCGTCCTGCCGTGTCACATGACTGATCGACGCTTCCCTCCTTGCTCCTCCCATTAGGATTCGTCCCGCCGTGTCGCATGACTGATCGACGCTTCCCTCCTTGCTCCTCCAATTAGGATTCGTCCCGCCGTGTCACATGACTGATCGATGCTTCCCTCCTTGCTCCTCCCATTAGGATTCGTCCCGCCGTGTCACATGACTGATCGACGCTTCCCTTCTTGCTCCAACCATTAGGATTCGTCCCGCCGTGTCGCATGACTGATCGGCGCTTCCCTTCTTGCTCCTCCCATTAGGATTCGTCCCGCCGTGTCACATGACTGATCGACGCTTCCCTCCTTGCTCCTCCCATTAGGATTCGTCCCGCCGTGTCACATGACTGATCGGCGCTTCCCTCCTTGCACCTCGCATTAGGATTCGTCCCGCCGTGTCACATGACTGATCGGCACTTCCCTCCTTGCTTCTTGCATTAGGATTCGTCCCGCCGTGTCACATGACTGATCGGTGTGTCCTTTTTTGCTCCTCCCATTAGGATTCGTGGCGCCGTGTCACATGACTGATCGGCGCTTCCTATCTTGCTCCTCGCATTAGGATTCGTCCCGCCGTGTCGCATGACTGATCGGCGCTTCCCTTCTTGCTCCTCCCATTAGGATTCGTCCCGCCGTGTCACATGACTGATCGGCGCTTCCCTTCTTGCTCCTCCCATTAGGATTCGTCTCGCCGTGTCACATGACTGATCGGCGCTTCCCTTCTTGCTCCAACCATTAGGATTCGTCCCGCCGTGTCGCATGACTGATCGGCGCTTCCCTTCTTGCTCCTCCCATTAGGATTCGTCCCGCCGTGTCACATGACTGATCGGTGCTTCCCTTCTTGCTCCTCCCATTAGGATTTGTCCCGCCGTGTCGCATGACTGATCGGCGCTTCCCTTCTTGCTCCAACCATTAGGATTCGTCCCGCCGTGTCACATGACTGATCGGCGCTTCCCTCCTTGGTCCTCGCATTAGGATTCGTCCCGCCGTGTCACATGACTGGTCGACGCTTCCCTCCTTGCTCCTCCCATTAGGATTCGTCCCGCCGTGTCACATGACTGATCGACGCTTCCCTCCTTGCTCCTCCCATTAGGATTCCTCCCGCCGTGTCACATGACTGATCGGCGCTTCCCTCCTTGCTTCTTGCATTAGGATTCGTCCCGCCGTGTCACATGACTGATCGGCGCTTCCCTTCTTGCTCCTCCCATTAGGATTCGTCCCGCCGTGTCACATGACTGATCGACGCTTCCCTCCTTGCTCCTCCCATTAGGATTCGTCCCGCCGTGTCACATGACTGATTGGCGCTTCCCTCCTTGCACCTCGCATTAGGATTCGTCCCGCCGTGTCACATGACTGATCGGCGCTTCCCTCCTTGCTTCTTGCATTAGGATTCGTCCCGCCGTGTCACATGACTGATCGGCGCTTCCCTCCTTGCACCTCGCATTAGGATTCGTCCCGCCGTGTCACATGACTGATCGGCGCTTCCCTCCTTGCTTCTTGCATTAGGATTCGTCCCGCCGTGTCACATGACTGATCAGCGCTTCCCTCCTTGCTCCTCGCATTAGGATTCGTCCCGCCGTGTCACATGACTGATCGGCGCTTCCCTCCTTGCTTCTCGCATTAGGATTCGTCCCGCCGTGTCACATGACTGATCGGCGCTTCCCTCCTTGCTCCTCGCATTAGGATTCGTCCCGCCGTGTCACATGACTGATCGGCGCTTCCCTCCTTGCTCCTCGCATTAGGATTCGTCCCGCCGTGTCACATGACTGATCGGCGCTTCCCTTCTTGCTTCTCGCATTAGGATTCGTCCCGCCGTGTCACATGACTGATCGGCGCTTCCCTTGCTCCTCCCATTAGGATTCGTCCCGCCGTGTCACATGACTGATCGGCGCTTCCCTTCTTGCTCCTCCCATTAGGATTCGTCCCGCTGTGTCACATGACTGATCGGCGCTTCCCTCCTTGCTCCTCGCATTAGGATTCGTCCCGCCGTGTCACATGACTGATCGGCGCTTCCCTCCTTGCTCCTCGCATTAGGATTCGTCCCGCCGTGTCACATGACTGATCGGCGCTTCCCTCCTTGCTTCTCGCATTAGGATTCGTCCCGCCGTGTCACATGACTGATCGATGCTTCCCTCCTTGCTCCTCCCATTAGGATTCGTCCCGCCGTGTCACATGACTGATCGGCGCTTCCCTTCTTGGTCCTCCCATTAGGATTCGTCCCGCCGTGTCACATGACTGATCGGCGCTTCCCTTCTTGGTTCTCCCATTAGGATTCGTCCCGCCGTGTCACATGACTGATCGGCGCTTCCCTCCTTGCTCCTCCCATTAGGATTCGTCCCGCCGTGTCACATGACTGATCGGCGCTTCCCTTCTTGGTCCTCCCATTAGGATTCGTCCCGCCGTGTCACATGACTGATCGGCGCTTCCCTTCTTGCTCCTCCCATTAGGATTCGTCCCGCCGTGTCACATGACTGATCGGCGCTTCCCTTCTTGCTCCTCCCATTAGGATTCGTCCCGCCGTGTCACATGACTGATCGGCGCTTCCCTTCTTGCTCCTCCCATTAGGATTCGTCCCGCCGTGTCACATGACTGATCGGCGCTTCCCTTCTTGCTCCTCCCATTAGGATTCGTCCCGCCGTGTCACATGACTGATCGGCGCTTCCCTTCTTGCTCCTCCCATTAGGATTCGTCCCGCCGTGTCACATGACTGATCGGCGCTTCCCTCCTTGCTCCTCGCATTAGGATTCGTCCCGCCGTGTCACATGACTGATCGGCGCTTCCCTCCTTGCTCCTCGCATTAGGATTCGTCCCGCCGTGTCACATGACTGATCGACGCTTCCCTTCTTGGTCCTCCCATTAGGATTCGTCCCGCCGTGTCACATGACTGATCGGCGCTTCCCTTCTTGGTCCTCCCATTAGGATTCGTCCCACCGTGTCACATGACTGATCGGCGCTTCCCTTCTTGCTCCTCCCATTAGGATTCGTCCCGCCGTGTCACATGACTGATCGGCGCTTCCCTTCTTGCTCCTCCCATTAGGATTCGTCCCGCCGTGTCACATGACTGATCGGCGCTTCCCTCCTTGCTCCTCCCATTAGGATTCGTCCCGCCGTGTCACATGACTGATCGGCGCTTCCCTTCTTGCTCCTCCCATTAGGATTCGTCCCACCGTGTCACATGACTGATCGGCGCTTCCCTTCTTGGTCCCCGCCTCTGCAGATGGCAGGCTGCGCCGTCTGATGAGGGCTGTCATGGCGGCGGTGACTTGGCAGCTTTTGTTTCCCTGGATTGAAACTGATAACTTTTCTTAGAAACTTCCGTATTTTTCTGGAAATTCGTAAGAAATTTTACAAAATCTTAAATATTTTTCAGAATGTGCCTCAGTGTTTGTCGGGGCGGCCCTCGCGGTTGTCATAGGGCTTCATAAATGTCACATGACTTGTATCACCGCAACAAACAATGAAGATGGCCCTGGATGATGATGTACGGCGCGACCAGTGATCCAGCAGCGCCATCTACTGGCAGTGTGTGCTCATGGCCAGCCTTAGCTATGTGTAACCCGTACGATGGGGCGAGTAGGTATAGAGGTGGTCTTATATGTATATAAGGTTATAAACTTATGTGATCAGCTTGGTTCTGGCGCCGTATTTACCGAGCTGTTCTAGTAGGGGTATAGTACGATCTGCCACGTGAATTACCCAGAGGCCTCTATTACATAGGCATGTAATATGGAGCTCTGCCCCAATAATTTGCTCCGGGGTCGTCGGCATGTCCGGTTTCGGTCTGCGGCCCCTTAGTCAGGGGTTTGTACGTGTTCTCACTGCGCTGCCGTCTTGCATTTGTTTCGCTGCTTCGGAAATGCCCAATGGCTGAGCGTGCGAACAGACGCCGGGAGCGGGGAATTCGCACAAACTGAATCCACCCCTTGTGTGGATGAGCCCCATGCCTTCCCTAGGGCCCACTGCCTGTGTATGAGAAGGTAGGTGGTCACCGTGGGCGGGTGGGGGTCCCCTTGGTCACATGCATGTTATGTCCGGTGATTAACCCTTTTCTCCCCTTGTCTTCCCGCAGGTCGCACGGGGAGGTACACGCTGATAGAGAAGTGGAGGGACTCGGAGAGGCACTTGGCTCCCCACGAGAACCCGGTGATCTCGCTGAACAAGTGGGGCCAATACGCCAGCGACGTGCAGCTGATCCTGCGGCGCACCGGGCCCTCGCTCAGCGATCGCCCCACCTCGGACAGCATCGCCCATGTGCCCGAGAGGAACCTCTACAGGCAGAGTCTGCCGCCCCTAGCCAAGCTGAGGCCGCAGAGCGACAAGTCCATAAAGAGGCGCGAACCAAAGAGGAAGTCGCTGACCTTTACTGGCGGAGCCAAAGGACTGATAGACATTTTCGGTAAAGGCAAGGAGTCTGAGTTCAAGCAGAAGGTGCTGAACAACTATAAGACGACGGGCGAGGAGCTGAAGAGGCTGATCCACCTGCAGTCCGAGAAGCTCCTGACCCTGGAGAAGCAGCTGGACGCCAGCGATGGCGAGGTGCACTACTGGGAGCAGAAGTACAAGTCCGGCCTGGAGGACGAGATCGAGAAGTGGGAGCAGAAGATCAAACGCAACGATGTGGAGATCGGGGAGGAGGACTTCTGGGAGAACGAGTTCCAGATCGAGGTGGAGAATGAGAAGCAGCTGAAGGAGCAGCTGCAGGAGATGAGCCAGCGCATGCGGCAGTGCGAGGACCAGCTGAAGGACTGCCACGGCCAGATCCACTGCGTCGAAGGCGGCATCCAGGCCGAGCGCCTACAGATGGTCCTGCAGGAGTCCCAGATCAACGAGGGCATCGTCAGGGGCAAGATCGAGAAGATGAGAGGAGAGCTGGAGATCCAGGGGCAGGAGAGCGTGCGGCTGGAGAACGGGGGCAAGGCTGTGGAGCGCTCGCTGGGGCAGGCGGCCAAGAGGTTACTGGTGAGTGGCTTGTAGTGCCGGCCGTGGCGGCTTGTTAAGTTGGAGGCAAAGCAACTTGTTTCAAACCTTTCCATTTGTGGTTTACAGCCCCCATGCAGAGCTATTGGTCCCCTATTCCTGCTCTTGTTAGATAGGAGAGGGAGCAGAAGGCGTTGAGTGAGCGGTCAGCGAGAGGCATTAAAGGGGTTGTCCCGCGCCGAAACGGCCTTTTTTTTTTTAACCCCCCCCCCCCCCCCCCCCCGTTCGGCGCGAGACAACCCCGATGCAGGGGTTAAAAAAACAAACCGGAGAGTGCTTACCTGAATCCCGGCGGTCCGGCGTCTTCATACTCACCTGCTGAAGATGGCCGCCGGGGTCTGCTCCCTCCGTGGACCGCAGCTCTTCTGTGCGGTCCATTGCCGATTCCAGCCTCCTGATTGGCTGGAATCGGCACGTGACGCGGCGGAGCTACACGGAGCCGGCATTCTGCACGAGCGGCCCCATTGAAGACAGCAGAAGACCCGGACTGCGCAAGCGCGGCTAATTTGGCCATCGGAGGCCGAAAATTAGTCGGCACCATGGAGACGAGGACGCCAGCAACGGAGCAGGTAAGTATAAAACTTTTTATAACTTCTGTATGGCTCATAATTAATGCACAATGTACATTACAAAGTGCATTAATATGGCCATACAGAAGTGTATAGACCCACTTGCTGCCGCGGGACAACCCCTTTAACCCCGTAATTACAGTAATCTATAATGCTATAGGTGATTTTATAACGTAGGGTTAATTTATCCAGAAGTGACTTGACTCTATAAGGTACGTTGGCACGCGGCGGGCTTTGGTGCAGGTTGGCAGCATAGTTGGCGCCGTGGACTGATTTACAGGATTGTGTTATGGATGAGCGTCCCGCTGCGCGCCCGCAGGGATACGACTCCGGTCAGTGCGCTCGCATCACCAACCAGTCAGCGGGAGCGCGGTGTGCGGGGAGATCTGTAGACCGAAACTAAGTGACGAGCACAGATAGGCGTTGGTCTCACGAAGGAGCGACAAATGGGGATCTGATGGAAGATCCGGGCCGGTGGGTTAGGGGGGTTCATGCAGAAATTAAAAAAAGACCAATTTGAATCCTTTTCCTGAATTTTTGGCGTTTTTAGTAAATCTGGACTATTTTGCCTCCTAAATGAATTCCACTATAAATGTGATGAGGATAAAGCAGCGTCGGGGCACTAAATGGGTAAAAGGCCGGTCATTAAGACGACCGCTTTGGTCTTGAAGGGGTTAAAGGGATTTCACCAACCAGACACCGCAGGATGGAAGGTATATGCCCGCCCCATGTGACCGGCGTGGGGGTTGACACGCTCGGCCATCGCTCCTTTTACTTCTCCAAGATACATGTGCTCCGCTGTCTCCTGCCGTGCGATAGAAGTGAATGGAGCCACGGTCACACATGTGCACTGCTGCACCATTCACGTGCGACGATCTCTGAGGGTCCCAGCGGGCGGACCACCGGCGGTCAGATATTTATGGATACATTTCTTTGCTAGTAAAAACATGTTTAAATCCCATCCCGTCCCCTACTTACTAAAGGCATGGGGGGCAGAAAGGAGGACGATTACCATGAAGGGACTACTTCTTGGGCACTTACTAAAGGCATGGGGGGCAGAAGGGAAGACGATCACCATGAAAGGACTACTTCTTGTTCACTTACTAAAGGCATGGGGAGGAGAAGGGAGGACTATCGCCATGAAGGGACTACTTCTTGGGCACTTACTAAAGGCATGGGGGGCAGAAGGGAAGACGATTACCATGAAGGGACTACTTATTGGGCACTTACTAAAGGCATGGGGGGCAGAAGGGAAGACGATTACCATGAAGGGACTACTTCTTGGGCACTTACTAAAGACATGGGGGGCAGAAGGGAGGACGATTACCATGAAGGGACTACTTCTTGGGCACTTGCTAAAGGCATGGGGGGCAGAAGGGAGGACGATCACAATGAAGGGACTACTTCTTTTTCAGGTGTGCAGCCCCCATGGCCAGTCGCCTCATCACCTACCTAGTGTCATCAGGCTTGGCGGTCAGAGGTGCCAACAGACTCTCTAACTTTGTTAGTACAGAGAATTTGGAGCCACTTACGACATCTGAGCGCCATAGCTTCCCTTTTTTCATATGTTCTTCAGCATGGGTGGAGCCTCCTGTTTGTCACCACCCATAATGTACTTTTTGGGAAAAACAGCAAAATGGAAGTGACTTATAAAAAAAAAGTTATAAATTTCCAAGACTCTTACTGTTTTTTTCTTAATTCCCCCCCCCCCCCCCCCCTTCCAGGAACGAGAGCAGGAACTCCAACAGCTGACCAAAGAGCTCCGACAGGTGAACCTCCAGCAGTTCATCCGGCAGACCGGTACGAAGGTTACGGTGCTGCCCGCGGAGCCCAGCGAAGCCGAATTCCCACCGCCAGAAAAAGGTAGACTTCCTCTGGGTCACCAGGATTGTTCTGAGCTTCCTGCAGCCATGTTGTCCAGTGTGGGTGTCCTCCTAGAAGCCATGGGATCCGACCCGACTAGAGCTGTAGAGTACTGTAAAGGGGTGCTCCGGTTGTAAACTATTAATGGCATATCCTCACAACCCCACCAATTTATTACGGATGATCAATCCTGCCACCAGGGACCCCCACCAATCAGTGTATGCGCTTGTGTACTGAGCAGATTCCTGCAGGAAGCGGACAGCTCTGTTCTCACTGTAGTGGCTAGGCTTAGTATTGCAGGCCAAGGTCCCATTGAAATGAATGAGAATGTTGCATGCAATACCAAGCCTGGCCACTACAGTAAGAACTGAGCTGTCTGCTTCCTGCAGGCATCTCCTCAGTACACAAGCGCATCGGGCTAGTGAACAGCTGTTTGGGTGTCCATGGTGATTGACTTCTGCCAATCCACTATTCATGACTTATCCTGAGGATTGACAACCCCTTTAACCTCATATTCGTGCTGCCAAACCTGAACGCTCCGGAGTTCTACTGAATCAAGCCGTAGTCGCTATAGAAATCTACAAAAGGTAGCAGCTGTACATGCAGTACCATTAACGGGCAGCAGGGGGCTGTGTTTTATTTTTGCCCTTTTTGAATTCCGCTTCATCCCATCTGCTTCCTTCCTCAGAGCCAGCATTCCAGTCCGGTTCTCTAAAGCGGCCTGTGACTTCAAGACAACTTCCAAGTAACCTGCGGATCCTCCAGAACGCCTTGTCTTCAGGCTTCAACCCCGAGGGCATCTACGTATAACTGCAAGCTGCTGGACGGACTGGCCCTAACGGACGGCTCTCGGCGTTTCTTACATTTCTACAACTCCTATGTTTTGGAGAGTAGTGAGTCTTTCTCCCTCCTCGTTGTTGAAGCCCCCCGCTGCAGGAGCCGTCGGTTGGTGGTCTGCTGGCGCTCCGGCATGGCTGACGCGCTCTCCGGGGTTCAGGCTTCTCTCCTCCTTTCCCCTTTTGAGTCCTATCTTTGGGCGCCGCGGCTGGAGACGTCTCCAGGAAGGCCGCAGTGACACAAGTCTATTGTCCACCGGCTGCGTTCTGTATGTCGGGCCGATGAGACGTTCGCTCCGTTATGTCCAGCATTTCAGTGTTCTCCGGTCGCTCACCCACAGTGTTACTAGAAAGTTCTCCGAAAGTTGGCTAGTGTAAAGGGAACCTCCGCGTAGGGATGACAGTATTACAATGAGGTTCCCGATGACTAGTATCTAGAAGACCTGCCTCTCTGCCACTGAATGACCCCTTTATTAGAGACCCCCATGGAGTAGAGCGCTGGTCCACCTTTGGCCTTCAGAACCACAGAAACGTGTCGTTTCATCCATTCACCCAGCTTGGCAGGAAGGGTTCATGGATTCATCCTGCCCTCCCAGCAGCACGGGGCATCCCAGGGCTGCACCCATCTGACCAGGGGATGTTTCTCCGCTGCTCAGTGATACGTTTTGTGCTCTTTTGCCCCCTGCAGATTCTCTCTTCTGTTTTTCTTGGCGCAGGAACTGGTCATCTGCTGTTATACCATCGGTGCGGAGGAACGGCGAGTTGTGCGTTCGGACACGTTAGTTGGAGCTCCAGCGTTGTATTCAGCTGACTGTGCAGCCTGTTGGTCAGAACGATTCCTGACATCCTCCTCTGACCCCTTTCAGTGATGACTTGTTTCCGTCCGCAGGACCCCCTTTCCTGGATGTTTTTCTTGATTGCGCCTTTCTTAGTATACTCTCCATACCTTTACATGAGAACCCCCCCACCCCCGCGGTTGGCGGTGTCATCCTAGTCCAGCACTGATGACCGGCCTCGTTGGATGTCGTTCAGATCGCTGGAGTTTCCCATCTAATGTGGATTCGCGCTAAAACTGATCCATGGAAAACTTGTCACATGATTTTATGCCGCACTCCGGGGTCACGGGGGAAATTACCGTATAGCGAAGCGCCATTTGTGAGCGGGCCAGGGGTCTAATAAAGGGGCCGCTCAGTGTGTAGACAGATTGCGGGAGATGGCGTAAATGGTGGCAGAATTCTGGCTCCAATTGTCACCAAGTACTGGTGTCTAAGTGCTGCGCCAAACTTGTGCCACCGACTCGCTTTACAGCTCAATGACCATTTTCAAAACTGTGTACAAAAGTGGCGTGGGTAAGAAGTCGTGAAATGCGCCAATTTAGTGATGGTTCGCGCCATTATCTTGGTGCCAGTCGTGCAGCCGGCGGCACTGATGATTCAGGGCCACCTACCTCCGGTCTTCTATCGCGCTCTGCTGCCTCTGGGCTCCTTCGATGAGTGCGCGGCTGTGAACGCTTCGGCGCAGTGTATTTGCGCTATGAATAAGGTAGATTTGTGTACATAACGGCGCGTTACGTACTTTTTGCGTATGCCCGGGACGTCATTTGCGCATGACAGACGAACGCCCCGATTGAAATGGTTGCACATTTGCGCGCCTCCCACAGGTTTCTATGGAGACGCTGTATCAGGAGGCGAGAACGAACACCTTGACTTGTGCGCAATACTCCGATATGAAGGAGCCCTCCGTCTAGGACAGTATTAGTGTCTGCTCACATCGAGGGGGGAGTTTTATCGCCGCCTGCCGTCTGGGCTGCCAGAAATGGAGGATAGAACCGCCATCATTAGTCATTCAGAGGCGATATTGTGCCGGAAATCAGGAGCTGGTTGGATCCAGTATTCCTTGCAGCCCAAAGGTCGGCCATAAATGGGAGTGTTGCTCCACGGCGGCCTTATTGGTCTACGTTTGAGCCCACGATTCTCTCTGGAAGCCATTTCAGGCCATCTGGACGGAACCAAAAGATGGAGGCCGAAACTAGATATAAACAGGTAGAATTAGAAAAACATGGCTAGTGTCCTCCAAACACAGCGCCACCCTTGGCCATGGGTTGTGTCTGGTATTACAGCTCATC
Source organism: Eleutherodactylus coqui (assembly GCA_035609135.1). NCBI lineage: Eukaryota > Metazoa > Chordata > Amphibia > Anura > Eleutherodactylidae > Eleutherodactylus > Eleutherodactylus coqui. The sequence goes on along the minus strand of CM069406.1, from coordinate 1,480,095 downwards.
TCCCGTTGATTTCAATGTCACACACAACCCCTATGGACAAGGGTGGCGTATTTAGAAGAAAGCAGCCATGTGTTTCTAACCCTGAACCATCCCTTCAATAAATCTGCCCCAGTATTCTAATTATCCAGTCTACCTGGTCGGGTGTCAGTGGCCCTCTGGTCGGGTGTCAGTGGCCCTCTGGTCGGGTGTCAGTGGCCCTCTGGTCGTGCCGCCACCGGCCGGTGCGGTTATATTACTTGCCGTCAGTCATCAACACTGTTGTTCCTCAGAGCCACCAGTTGTGGCCCCCTTTTTTGGTCTTCCAAGATGGCCACAACAATCTTCATGGTAGTCCGGTGTTCTTTACACTGATCTCGGGTTGGCCAAAGCTCCTCAAATGAAGAGGGCTGGCTAGTCATAGCAGGGGCGTGCATTGGAAGTCTACCAGTCCAGTTTGCATTAGGTAGTCAAAAAATTGCAGCAACCATCTTGGAAGACTGAAAAATGGACCAAGGGACAGGAGCCCTGAGGGTGGATGATGGGTAATATAACTCCCCTGTCCAGTCCCTAGAGAGAATTTTGACCCCGGACTGGAGTGTTGCCCTCATACTGGAGATCTGGGTGCCAGATTATTGGACGCTCTACATTCACAATAATGGGAGAGACAGTATTTAGAAAGCCATTCAATATTGTTATTGCCAGTCCAGATTCTTGGTTCCTCAGGGGCGGGGCTAAACAATAAGAGGAGTGGCCACCTTGCTATAAGTTGTGGGGATATTCCAGGATCCGGGGAGGCCGCGTGTCCCGCTTCTGAGGGCATTTCTTTTATAAAGAACAATGTACAATACTGTTGGTTCAGAAGACCCGGCTCCTTGTAGAATATTCCGGATTATCAGGCAGACCCGAAGACTGGAGCAGCAGCGTAGACCCGAGGGCGCCTCTTGTTACTGCATGACGTGACAGCACTCCTTTCTGCTTTGGATCTTTTGAGATTCCAGATCCTCTGAATTTCCGGACCAGCAGATGCCGGATTACAGGAGTTCCATCCCAGCCCCCGCGTCGGCTTCACTCTAGAATGTAGTTCTATACATTCACATGTATTTTTGCCAAATAGTAGACAATCTGCTTGCAGCTTCCCGGAAACGTGGCCGAAGGTCTGAAGCGCTTCCCGGTGGCTAATGACGACCGCCCGGCCGCGTCCGGGGAGGAGTCTGATTGCATGTAAAATCACTAGAATGGCGCAATAGCTTTCTAAGGTCGTAGGTCAGACACGTTTTGTATGTATTTTTACCACGTTTTTCACATTTATAATGAAATGGCGATGTTTGTATTCTACATTCCTACTGCTTCACGCTCCGCCGCGGCTTGTCCATGGAGGGATTCACAATGGCTGCCTGTAACCTCCATGGGGGTGGTCTGTGGGACCTGCTGGCTCCTCAGTAGGAGGGCCCGTCGTAGCGACAGCTGCTTTCTTCATGGCGGCGTGGGGCTCCCGCTCTGCGGGCTCCGGGGTCCTCCCACCACATTGAGGGTCACACGTTGGGGGCTCAGAGGGGTGTGCAGCCACAAGCCCCCTGGACCCCGATCTCTGGATTCAGCGCTCCGGACGCCCCTTTTGGGTTTACCTCAGTGACGACAGAGTGCGTCCTGTAGACTAGGCCTCGTCGCCGTAGCAACCAATCTGCTGGAGAATAACAGGTGATCCCTGATTGGTTGCTATGGGCACATGAGGCCTGCTGAGACTTGTAGTTCCCTGCAGGCCACAATGTTTCCTCCCGCCATTGCTTGTCGCTGCCTTAACACCCAGCATGTCCGACTTGATCACTTCTAACACCCCAATGACGGCGAGTACGCACGCTGCAACTGCGGCGAGAACAGCCATGTCGTGGCGATTTATGAAAATGGTGTCCCAGTGTTGCCATAAAGCCGTGATGTGCGGCCTTACTGATACAGTATTAGCCAGACTGGCGAGAAGCGAATGGCGCATGTTACGTACCGACTGTAAACGGATGTGTGAGAACTACCGCAATAATATTTAGCGCTGACGGGCCGCATTCACGTGCGAGCAGTCTGGGTTATTTTTTGTACAAGTTTTTGTTTCACAAAGCAAATAACTGCGGTGACCCGCCTACTGCGCAGCATCGGCAGACCGTGGCGGTGGCAGCCATTTTGAAGCTTAAATGTATGGCGACTGTGACCTTAATCTATCGCCGCGGCCTACGGATGAGGATATATATCGCCGCGGCCTACGGATGAGGATATATATCGCCGCGGCCTACGGATGAGGGTCTATCGCCGCGGCCTACGGATGAGGATATATACCGCCGCGGCCTACGGATGAGGATCTATCGCCGCGGCCTATGGATGAGGATATACCGCCGCGGCCTACGGATGAGGGTGAAATCGCACGTGGCGGTTTATGCTTCAGATTAGTCGCACGATACGATGCTGATTTACCGCAGATTTCACCTTATTTGAACGCCATGAAAGGGGTCAAACCCCCGAGGGATCTGCAGGTAATCCGCCACGTGCCGCCATCCCAAGGGCTCGGTCACATGGCGGGGTACAATTCGGCCCAATGTCACCGCATGTGCTGCTGCATGTTATTATTGCGTATGTGGACTCGTAGAGTTGCTGCGCGATGGAACGTGCGGCGACCTTTAATCTCGGGGTGTTTCCGCGGAACGCCTCGGCCATTATTTTCAATGGACCTTTTGGAGACGTCGCATGGCCCTCAGTCGATGGGAAGCGCGTGCGATGCTCTAGCGTACATGAAACGCGCGCCTGATCACAAGAAGTGATGCGAGGTGTTTTTGAATGCATTCGCATGTAAAGCGCAGATGTCGCGCTCGCCCATGTGGGTGTAGTCTAAGGCACTGGTGTCATGGCTTCCGTTCATAGGGCAGCCATGATGGATCTGTTCTTTGACCCCGATGGATCCCATTGGCATCTAATGTGGTCATCTGATGGGGGTCCCCCCTATGCCCCAGAGCTGATGGCTGCTCAGTAAGAGTGGCTCCTGCCCTGGCAGACCTCCTGCCCTCCCGGTGTTACAAGACCGCCGTTCGTGTAAATGGCCGCCCTGTGATAATACATTTCCCCTACTGATGTCTATTGGGCTGTGGCTCCCCGGTCCTGGTGGCGATCACCCACTTGCCCCAGGCCCCGAATTTTGGGAGCAGTTGAACATCTTGGCACAACCCAACGGAAAACACAAATGTGGCGTCTCTTCGTTGGGTCACAGCTCTGCCAATACTGTTCTGGAAACGCCAATCCACCAAAATGGCTGCCACCGCTATACGCGGGCGAGAAGGACATGGACTTGTGAATGGGCGTTCTGATTGGATGCAGTATATATATATCCTCTAGGTGACTGTGAATGATCCCGCTTTGCTTCGATGCAGACTGTATTATATGTAATTATCTATTTTCTGTTACCGATATTATCTATTTTCTGATTTTACCACATTGTTAATTATTGCTACAAGAAAACAAGCGGATTTGTTGCTTACAATATATTCCCGCTCACATTGGGGCGCTCGTCTCCTGTCTTTATTCATCCGTGGTAATGGGCCAAGGTGGGAGGCGTAGGGGGTTAATACATCCCTAAATAGAGAGAGCCTAAGACCCCGGCTGAGATCGCTGCCCTCTACTGACCATAAAGGGCCCGCCTGTTGGGCTCCTCAGCGATCAGCTGTGATCTAAGGGAAAACCTGGGAAAAAAGCGCTTCATATGCCTGCAGCACCCCCACAGGGGAGATGAAGTATTACACAATGTCCATTCACATCACCGGGTTGTCTGGTTAATGCCGGACATGGCCGGTCCTCCAGTGAGAGAGGATATTCTTGTGGCTGTTCTCCATTCTACCAAGCGATGAGGATCCCGATCAGGGTGCGCCCCCCACCTTTTATTAAGTCAGAATTCCTTAAAGGCCTAGGCTAGGAAATCGTCAAAATGGCTGCAACCTGTGAGAAATCCATCCTAGGCATGAGTCACACAAATGTTTTGGGCATGCAATATGCAGTGAATAGAACCTATTGATTTCGATGGGTTTGTTCACAAGCGTGTATTGCATGCTTCTATTTTCCTGCACTTACATTGAACTAATTATGATTCTTGCCCATTTTATTGGACGGGGGCGCGGTTGTGTGTATTTTTGCGCACACAAATGCGTGTGATTTGAACATGCAAAAGGTAAAGCACACATACACAATGGCTATTGCGGAAATGTGTGTAAATGCACCTATGTCGCCAACCTTAGAGCGTAACTAGGCAAGGGGGAGGCCCGGTGGGGTCAGGCTCCACCCCTTCCACTCATAACCCGCCATAGTTACATTCTAGGATGGGCTTCTGGCATTGTTTCCATGCAGGTGTCTTGGGGAAGTTCCTCGTGGGCGGGGCTTAATTGTCTTTTATAATACTCTTGTCAGTAAATGCAGATTTTTAGGGTTGAAATGACGGAATTATGACAGGGTAAGTTATGAGCACCAACCAATGGTAGTGTCATGTCACAGCCCCTCCCTCCTTTGTCACAGCTCCTCCCTTTTTTTTTGTCAGAGCCCTCCTGTATTAAAATTACTGGCCAGTGCTACAATCTTGTTCACAAGTGATTGGCCCACCCCTAGGGGCCCGCCGAGTACCATGGTAGTTGTTATAGCACTTCAGCCACTAGAGGGAGCTAATTCTATTGGTTTCATAACATACACATTATCCCATGTGATCATATATCCTCCCTCTCAATCATTATACTGTATCTTGGTAGTCGCCGTCACATCCCAACTGTCATGTGACAACTCTACAGGAGCAGCACAAAGGTCAAAAGAAAAAAAGCCAGTAATCTAGAACACCTGATAATCCGGCATCATCAGCAAGGACCATAATTACAATAGAGAGCGATGTGTGAATGTAGCTAATCGTGTGTAAATGTGCGCTTACCGTGCCCTATCTGTCCATCGCTGACTTCGCGTCCGCGTGAAATACTTGCCCCTCAGGACGATAAGATAATACGGTCCGTGCACTGTGTTCTCCGCGGGCAGCGCTGATAGCATTCTTTACCAGCTGTTAACAGCTGCTGTCCCGCTGGAGAACAATAGCGATGTATTTAGAGAACAGACCACCCGCTGTCCTCTGAATACATGCAATGAGGTACTGAAGGGCTGATGAGCCCAGTACAACCTCTGCAGAATGATCGCTCACAACTGTCATTCTGATGAATTTTGAGCGATCCTCTGTGTGTAAATGCACCTTAAGAACCTCCATCCTTTACACTGCAGGCTCCAACCAAGAATTGCAAGACTGCAAAATAGAAATGGGTTTAGACCCCCTTTAAGGTTACAGGAGGGTATTTAGATCCCAAAAATGACCAACTAGTTATTACATAATGTGTGGAGGCGGAGCCTAACTACCGAGACCATTAGAGGATCACACAATCATTAGTGTGTCCATTTAAAGGGGCAGTCCACCTTAAACGGGTTAATTCCAGGATTGGAGGGGCTTCTTGAAACTGAAGACCCTGACGTTCTCCTAGTTACACACTGTATTGCAGGGATTACTCACTCTTTAATTCTCCTGGTTTTTGTCCCTCCCTTCTGAGCCATAACTTTTTAACTTTTCCGTTGACCTCGCCGAATGTTGTTTTTCTGCGAGACAAGTTGTATTTTTCAATGGTACAATTTAACCCCTTAATGAAGCGCCCCCCCCCCCCCCCCTAAAATAAACCGTGACTCCTTTATTTCATCCATAGATGTTTCTGTATGAGGGCTCGGTGGTTTTTGCGGGACGAGTTGTAGTTTTTAATGGTACAATTTAACCCCTTAATGAAGCGCGCCCCCCCCCCCCCCCCTAAAATAAACCGTGACTCCTGTATTTCATCCATCGCCGTCGCTGTATGAGGGCTCGGTGGTTTTTGCGGGACGAGTTGTAGTTTGCATTGATGCTATTTAATGTACCGTATATCGGACTGGAGAACTTTTTAAAGTGGACCAAACTTGTGTGGCTTTTTTACTGCACTACTTTTTCTTTTTCCAAAGACATTTAATGCTTTCAGTTATTTCCGGCCGCCATCTTGTGCGCCATAACTGTCCTATTTTTCCATCGGTCGTCCCAGGGCTCACTTTTTGCGGGATGTCCTGTAGTTTCCGTTAGTACCCATTCACAATACATATGACTAGGGATAAGCGAGTAGTGCCTTATGTGAGTACCTGCCTGCTCGTCTCTAAAGATTCGGGGAGTGGCTCTCTCTCTCTCTCCCCCCTGCTTACTGCCGCAACTCACCTCTCACCCGCGCCGGCAGCCGAATCTTTAGAGACGAGCAGGCAGGTACTCGAATAAGGCACTGCTTGCTCCAGTATGCTCGCTTATCTCTACATACGACTTTTTGATCGCTTTTTATTGCATTTTTTTCTGGGAGACAGGGAAGGGGTTAAAGTATAGTATAATGTACAGAAAACATTAAGTGGGGAGAAATCTTTTAAAAATGCGATTGCGTCCTGTTTGGGTGGGTTTAGTCTTCACAGCAGGAACAATGCCATGAGCTTTGTGCGGTGGGGCAGTGCCATTTACCATGATGCTAAATCTACACAATACTGTTACTGTATAGAGATGAGCGAGCGCTCGGATACAGCAGGTACCCAAGGGACTGCTTACTGGTCCAAGCGTGTTCAGTAGGGCGGCGGGGGAGGGGGGGACCGGTAAGCAGTTAGGTGCGGCAGGTACTCGAGCATCGCTCGGGTGCGGCGGGTACTCGAGCATCGCTCGGGTGCGGCGGGTACTCGAGCATCGCTCGGGTGCGGCGGGTACTCGGGCATCGCTCGGGTGCGGCGGGTACTCGGGCATCGCTCGGGTGCGGCGGGTACTCGGGCAATCGCTCGGGTGCGGCGGGTACTCGGGCAATCGCTCGGGTGCGGCGGGTACTCGGGCAATCGCTCGGGTGCGGCGGGTACTCGGGCAATCGCTCGGGTGCGGCGGGTACTCGGGCAATCGCTCGGGTGCGGCGGGTACTCGGGGCAATCGCTCGGGTGCGGCGGGTACTCGGGGCATCGCTCGGGTGCGGCGGGTCCTCGGGCATCGCTCGGGTGCGGCGGGTCCTCGGGCATCGCTCGGGTGCGGCGGGTCCTCGGGCATCGCTCGGGTGCGGCGGGTCCTCGGGCATCGCTCGGGTGCGGCGGGTCCTCGGGCATCGCTCGGGTGCGGCGGGTCCTCCGGGCATCGCTCGGGTGCGGCGGGTACTCGGGCATCGCTCGGGTGCGGCGGGTCCTCGGGCATCGCTCGGGTGCGGCGGGTCCTCGGGCATCGCTCGGGTGCGGCGGGTACTCGGGGCATCGCTCGGGTGCGGCGGGTCCTCGGGCATCGCTCGGGTCCGGCGGGTCCTCGGGCATCGCTCGGGTCCGGCGGGTCCTCGGGCATCGCTCGGGTCCGGCGGGTCCTCGGGCATCGCTCGGGTCCGGCGGGTCCTCGGGCATCGCTCGGGTCCGGCGGGTCCTCGGGCATCGCTCGGGTCCGGCGGGTCCTCGGGCATCGCTCGGGTCCGGCGGGTCCTCGGGCATCGCTCTGGTCCGGCGGGTCCTCGGGCAGCCCTTTGGTCCGGCGGGTCCTCGGGCAGCCCTTTGGTCCGGCGGGTCCTCGGGCAGCCCTTTGGTCCGGCGGGTCCTCGGGCAGCCCTTTGGTCCGGCGGGTCCTCGGGCAGCGCTTTGGTCCGGCGGGTCCTCGGGCAGCCCTTTGGTCCGGCGGGTCCTCGGGCAGCGCTTTGGTCCGGCGGGTCCTCGGGCAGCGCTTTGGTCCGGCGGGTCCTCGGGCAGCGCTTTGGTCCGGCGGGTCCTCGGGCAGCGCTTTGGTCCGGCGGGTCCTCGGGCAGCGCTTTGGTCCGGCGGGTCCTCGGGCAGCCCTTTGGTCCGGCGGGTCCTCGGGCAGCCCTTTGGTCCGGCGGGTCCTCGGGCAGCCCTTTGGTCCGGCGGGTCCTCGGGCAGCCCTTTGGTCCGGCGGGTCCTCGGGCAGCCCTTTGGTCCGGCGGGTCCTCGGGCAGCCCTTTGGTCCGGCGGGTCCTCGGGCAGCCCTTTGGTCCGGCGGGTCCTCGGGCAGCCCTTTGGTCCGGCGGGTCCTCGGGCAGCGCTTTGGTCCGGCGGGTCCTCGGGCAGCGCTTTGGTCCGGCGGGTCCTCGGGCAGCGCTTTGGTCCGGCGGGTCCTCGGGCAGCGCTTTGGTCCGCAGCGCTTTGGTCCGGCGGGTCCTCGGGCAGCGCTTTGGTCCGGCGGGTCCTCGGGCAGCGCTTTGGTCCGGCGGGTCCTCGGGCAGCGCTCTGGTCCGGCGGGTCCTCGGGCAGCGCTTTGGTCTGGCGGGTCCTCGGGCAGCGCTCTGGTCCGGCGGGTCCTCGGGCAGCGCTTTGGTCTGGCGGGTCCTCGGGCAGCGCTTTGGTCCGGCGGGTCCTCGGGCAGCGCTCGCGCGCTCATCTCTATTAATGTTTTTTCTATTTTTAACAAGTAAAATTTCTCCCTAAAAGTTGCCTTCTGCGCCGTACACTGCGGCTCGTAACCTTTTTATTTTTTGCCTACCCGCCCGTGTTCGGCTTGTTATATGCGGGGGGCGCTATAGTTTCATTATTACCAATTTAGGAAGCCTACGTCTTTTTGATCGCTTTTTTAAATCCAGGACTCCACAATAAACACACTTCTGGCGTTCCGTCTTTGTCTATTATGGATTAATACTGTGATATTTTACTAGTTGGCCCTTTACATCGGGGGCGGTACCAAATTTTTTGTGTTTTTTTTTTTTTTTTATTAAAAAAAACTCTTTTAAAAACATTTTAATCCTTGCAGGAAACATGAACTTGATTGTACGATATACTGTAATGCTTGAGTATTGCAGTATAGAGCGATTTTCTGATGTTGCCTTTCAAGCCCTAGCTTGATATATTGAACTAGCCCATCCTCCGCTCACGCTGTGGAAGGGGGGTGCGAGGAAGAACCCCATCTCTTTCTGTTGTAAAAGCACGGTTGGCTTTGACCGCGGCACTTCTGTCATCTTGTGGGGGCGGAGCTTAGTCCCCTTTGTTTTTCCCTAGGCAGGGCCTATCTTAGGCGCGGTGACATGCTAACCACATTGTTACGTCACTAGGGCGTCGGAGCCTACTCTCGGAGTGCCCGGTCTCAAGTAGCATGGTCAGTACTCCCCCTCTCTGCTTCCCCTGCCCTGCCTGACAGGGGGCGGAGGTAAGTGTGGAGCTCACTGCAGAGCGGCTATCCTAAGAGGGGAGCAGGGCACAGCTCACCCCCCTTGCAGGAGCAGTAGCGCCGCTCGTATCGGGAGACGTAAGCTTCTCCGCTCCTTTACATGCCTATACAGTGCTGCACCCTCCAGTCCGGTATGACACTAACCTAATAAATTAGCCTGAAGAGACACACATCCAGTTCATCCTATTACCCCCAATGTTAATCCAGAGGAAGGCAAAAACCCAATGAGGTAGAAGCCAATTTTCCTTATTTAAGAGAAAAAAAATTCCTTCCTGACTCCCATCTGGCAATTGGAACAATCCCCGGATCAGCGACCCTCCTGCAGTCATCCGTGATCTAACATGTAGTAATGTATCGCTCAAGTAAGACGTCCAGGACCCTCTTTTATGGAGTTCACCATCACCACGTCCTCAGGCAGAGAGTTCCATAGTCTCACTGCTCTTACAGTAAAGAACCCCCTGTTGTGTAGAACCCTTCTTTCCACTAGCGGGCGCCCGCTATTTACAGTCCTGGGTATAATAGATGATGGGAGAGTTCGGTGTTGTCCCCTGATATGTTATACATAGTTATTAGGTCGCCCCTCAGCTGTCTTTTTTTCTAAACTAAGTAACCCCAATTTTGAAAACCTCTGAGTCAACAAGGGGAAATTTCCCATATTATGGTCACTATTTCCCAGGTGCCTGTGCACCCATGTTATTCTGTCAGGTCTGTTGGTTAATATGAAGTCCAAAATGGCCGTCCCGCTAGTTGGGTTACAAATATATTTTAAGTGTAAGTCCGTTGCATCTGCAGCCCAAGTGCCTTACCCCAATTTAGAAATACTACTGTGACATGGCTAGTGCATCCCCTGCTTTAAGGGCTCCGCAGCAATGGGTGCCCACCTCTTGGGGATTCGCCTAATGCGTCCCTTGTGAGGGGGAGGAGGTGCTCAGTTGTAGAGCGGCACGAGCCGCAGGGAGAGGTTTCACCCCCCTGTTGGAGTGAGTGCAGGAAAGTGCAATGATGGCGGCAGTAGGGGGGCTCCAGTAAGCACTAGTGCTGAAGAAGACTGTGAGGGACCCCATTTCCTGCATGTGGCAAATAGGGGGTTAGGTAAATAACTCCGCAGCCCAGACAGGAGTCACCGCAGCCGTGATGGTCAGAAGATGGCATAGCATAAGAGCAAGATGTGTGAGAGGAAGCCTCTACCCACTTAACCAAAGACAAGACAATAGACCGATGTCCATCAGTAACTGGATAGTGAGATGACCTCTGGCTACAGAGTCCCTGGATGACCAGAGACAAGGCAACTGCAGATGACAGACCAATGTCCATCAGTAACGAGGTGGTGAGATGACCTCCGGCTACAGAATGCCCAGAGACAAGACAACTGCGGATGACGACAGCCCAATGTCCATCAGTAACAAGGTGGTGAGATGACCTCCGGCTACAGAATGACCAGATGACCAGAGACAAGACAACTGCGGATGACGACAGACCAATGGCCATCAGTAACGAGGTGGTGAGATGACCTCCGTCTACAGAATGACCAGAGACAAGGCAACTGCAGATGACAGACCAATGTCCATCAGTAACGAGGTGGTGAGATGACCTCCGGCTACAGAATGACCAGATGACCAGAGACAAGACAACTGCGGATGACGACAGCCCAATGTCCATCAGTAACGAGGTGGTGAGATGACCTCCGGCTCCAGAATGACCAGAGACAAGACAACTGCAGATGACGACAGACCAATGTCCATCAGTAACGAGGTGGTGAGATGACTTCCGGCTACAGAATGACCAGAGACAAGACAACTGCAGATGATGACAGACCAATGTCCATCAGTAATGGGAGGGAGGTGGTGAGATGACCTCCGGCTACAGAATGACCAGAGACAAGACAACTGCAGATGACGACAAACCAATGTCCATCAGTAATGGGAGGGGGGGGGTGTGAGATGACCTCCGGCTACAGAATGACCAGAGACAAGACAACTGCAGACGATGACAAACCAATGTCCATCAGTAATGGGAGGGGGGGGAGAGATGACCTCCGGCTACAGAATGACCAGAGACAAGACAACTGCGGATGACGACAGACCAATGTCCATCAGTAATAGGAAGGGGCGTGGGGGGGGATTGATATAACCTCCGGCTACAGAATGACCAGAGACAAGACTACTGCAGGTGATGACGACAGACCGATGTCCATCAGTAATGGGGGGGGGGGGGGGGGGGGGAGATGACCTGGCTACAGAATGACCAGAGACAAGACAACTGCAGACGATGACAAACCAATGTCCATCAGTAATGGGAGGGGGGGGAGAGATGACCTCCGGCTACAGAATGACCAGAGACAAGACAACTGCGGATGACGACAGACCAATGTCCATCAGTAATAGGAAGGGGCGTGGGGGGGGATTGATATAACCTCCGGCTACAGAATGACCAGAGACAAGACTACTGCAGGTGATGACGACAGACCGATGTCCATCAGTAAAGGGGGGGGGGGGGGGTGAGATGACCTCTGGCTACAGAATGACCAGAGAGACCAGACTACTACAGGTGATGACGACAGACTGATGTCCACCAGTAATTGGGGGGGGGGGTGAGATGACCTCTGGCTACAGAATGACCAGAGACAAGACTACTGCAGATGACAGACCAGTGTCCAGCAGTAATGAGGTAGGGGGGGGTGACCTCCGGCTACAGAGTGCCCAGATGGCCAGAGACAAGCAACTGCAGGTGATGATGACAGACCAATGTCCATCAGTAATAGGAAGGGCGTGGGGGGGGATTGATATAACCTCCGGCTACAGAATGACCAGAGACAAGACTACTGCAGGTGATGACGACAGACCGATGTCCATCAGTAATGGGGGGGGGGGGGGGGGGTGAGATGACCTCTGGCTACAGAGTGCCCAGATGACCTGAGAAAAGACACCTGCAGATGATGATGACAGACCCATGTCCATCAGTAACGAGGTGGTGAGATGACCTCCGGCTACAGAATGACCAGAGACCAGACTACTACAGGTGATGACGACAGACTGATGTCCACCAGTAATGGGGGGGGGGGGGGGTGAGATGACCTCTGGCTACAGAATGACCAGAGACAAGACTACTGCAGATGACAGACCAGTGTCCAGCAGTAATGAGGTAGGGGGGGGTGACCTCCGGCTACAGAGTGCCCAGATGGCCAGAGACAAGCAACTGCAGGTGATGACGACAGACCAATGTCCATCAGTAATGGGGAGGGGGGTGAGATGACCTCTGGCTACAGAGTGCCTAGATGACCTGAGAAAAGACACCTGCAGATGATGATGATGACAAACCAATGTCCATCAGTAACGAGGTGGTGAGATGGCCTGCGGGCTACAGAGTGCCCGGATGACCCGAAACAAGACAACTGTAGATGACGACAGACCAATGTCCATCAGTAACGAGGTGGTGAGATGACCTCCGGCTACAGAATGACCAGAGACAAGACAACTGCAGATGATGACAGACCAATGTTCATCAGTAACTGGAGGGTGAGGTTACCTCCAGCTACAGAGTGCCCGGATGACCTGAGACAAGACACCTGCAGATGATGATGACACACCGATGTCCATCAGTAACGAGGTGGTGAGATGACCTCCGGCTACAGAATGACCAGAGACAAGACAACTGCAGATGATGACAGACCCATGTCCATCAGTAACGAGGTGGTGAGATGACCTCCAGCTACAGAGTGCCCAGATGACCTGAGACAAGACACCTGCAGATGATGATGACACACCGATGTCCATCAGTAACGAGGTGGTGAGATGACCTCCGGCTACAGAATGACCAGAGACAAGACAACTGCAGATGATGACAGACCCATGTCCATCAGTAACGAGGTGGTGAGATGACCTCCGGCTACAGAATGACCAGAGACAAGACAACTGCAGATGACGACAGACCAATGTCCAGCAGTAATGAGGTAGGGGGGGTGACCTCCGGCTACAGAGTGCCCAGATGGCCTGAGACAAGCAACTGCAGGTGATGACGACAGACCAATGTCCATCAGTAATGGGAGGGGGGTGAGATGACCTCTGGCTACAGAGTGCCTAGATGACCTAAGAAAGACACCTGCAGATGATGATGACAAACCAATGTCCATCAGTAACGAGGTGGTGAGATGGCCTCCGGCTACAGAGTGCCCGGATGACCCGAAACAAGACAACTGCAGGTGATGATGGACAGTCCAATGTCCATCAGTAATGGGGGGGTGGGGGGTGAGATGACCTCCGGGTACAGATGACCAGAGGCACGACAACTGCAGATGATGACAGACCAATGTCCATCGGTAATAGGGAGTGGTGTGACCTCCAGCTACAGAATGACCAGATGACCAGAGACAAGACAACGGCAGATGATGACAGACCAATGTCCATCAGTAACGAGGTGGTGAGTTGACCTCCGGCTACAAAATGACCAGAGACAAGACAACTGCAGATGATGACAGACCAATGTCCATCAATAACTGGATGGTGAGATGACCTCCGGCTACAGAATGACCAGAGACCACACAACTGCAGATGATGATGACAAACCAATGTCCATCAGTAATGGGAGGGGGGGGGAGAGATGACCTCCGGCTACAGAATGACCAGAGACAAGACAACTGCGGATGATAACAGACCAATGTCCATCAGTAATGGGAGGGGGGGGGGAGAGATGACCTCCGGCTACAGAATGACCAGAGACAAGACAACTGCGGATGATAACAGACCAATGTCCATCAGTAACGAGGTGGTGAGATGACCTCCGGCTACAGAATGACCAGAGACAAGACAACTGCAGATGATGACAGACCAATGTCCATCAGTAACGAGGTGGTGAGATGACCTCCGGCTACAGAATGACCAGAGACAAGACAACTGCAGATGATGACAGACCAATGTCCATCAGTAACGAGGTGGTGAGATGACCTCCGGCTACAGAATGACCAGAGACAAGACAACTGCAGATGATGACAGACAATGTTCATCAGTAACTGGAGGGTGAGGTTACCTCCAGCTACAGAGTGCCCGGATGACCTGAGACAAGACAACTGCAGATGATGATGACAAACAATGTCCATCAGTAATGGGAAGGGAGGGGGGGGTGAGATGACCTTCGGCTACAAAATGACCAGAGCAAGACAACTGCGGATGACGACAGACCAATGTCCATCAGTAACGAGGTGGTGAGATGACCTCCGGCTGCAGAATGACCAGATGACCAGAGACAAGACAACTGCAGATGATGACGACACACCGATGTCCATCAGTAATATGGGGGGGGGTGACCAGATGACCTGAGACAAGACAACTGCAGATGATGACAGACCAATGTCCATCAGTAACGAGGTGGTGAGATGACCTCCGGCTACAGAATCACCAAATGACCAGAGACAAGACAACTGCAGATGATGACAGACCAATGTCCATCAGTAATGGGAACGGGAGGGGGAGATGACCTCCGGCTACAAAATGACCAGAGACAAGACAACTGCAGATGATGACAGACCAATGTCCATCAATAACTGGATGGTGAGATGACCTCCGGCTACAGAATGACCAGAGACCACACAACTGCAGATGATGATGACAAACCAATGTCCATCAGTAATGGGAGGGGGGGAGAGATGACCTCCGGCTACAGAATGACCAGAGACAAGACAACTGCGGATGACGACAGACCAATGTCCATCAGTAACGAGGTGGTGAGATGACCTCCGGCAACAGAATGACCAGAGACAAGACAACTGCAGATGATGACAGACCAATGTCCATCAGTAACGAGGTGGTGAGATGACCTCCGGCTACAGAATGACCAGAGACAAGACAACTGCAGATGACGACACACCAATGTCCATCAGTAACAGGAGATGACGACCAGCTAGAGAGTAAAAGTCGGGTCCAGAGCCTGACAGTCTGCTCTGTGCGATGGGTCAAGTTTGTCTGAAAGCCACATAACGCCCCTCTGCAAGCTGGTGCTCCGGCACAAGATGCACAACTGTTCTCCAAGGTAACCCCTGTATTGTAAGAACCTGGCCATGATGGGGGTGGGGACTCTTAATAATTCTATTGAAGTGTTCGTCCTTTAAGCCTTCACATTAATAAATGCTCCGTTTTAAGGAGTCGGCGCAGTGAGTGCGGGCTAATGACAGCGGACCGCGACGGGCCGTGACGATAGAGCAACATAATGACATAAAGTAGCATAAAAAACAGAAATTGAGTGCCCTGCAGTTCACTGTGCTGCCAGCAGGTGGCGCATATAATCTAGTTTCTCAGTGTTATGCCACCAGTAGAACAGCAGGGGTCACAAGAAGCCCACAGATGATGTTACTCCAGCCTGTAGAAGCCGCTGCGCTCCCCTCTCATTAGCCCGGTTGTAATAACACCGCCACTGGTTTTTGGTTTTGCTCCTGTGACTATATGACCGTGTATAATTCGGGGGGGGGGGGGGGGTTACGATTTTTTACATTTCCAACCCATCTGGCGAGAATCGCTGCGCGTACAAACCGAAATGAACGTTAATACGCGTCTTTGAACCCCAATGTAGAAAGTGCAGCATGGAAGCCGCAGACGCCAACTCACCGGCCTTCACTGGGGTCACCCTATTTTTCACGTGTAGCGGTTACAAAACCCGCCTGCTATCTATTGGATCCATCAAGCAGGTAGCGGTGGGCACACTCCCTGTCCCACTCCCAACTCTTCTCCAGCTCCAGTCCTGACAATGGACGGCATCAGGACCCAGTGCAGTGGTGCCGGTCTGCTCTTCATATATCAGATCAGGTCTGGGGGCTTCTGTTAAAGAGGTTGTGCAGTTCTAAACTATTGATGGCCCATCTTCGAGACAAGTGATCTATAGTCAATTAGGTGGGGTCTACTGTCCAGGGACCACCACTAATCAGATGCTGGGTGGGACTGTACTTTTGAACTCAGCTGATTTCTGCAGGAAGCAGATAGCCCTGTTCCCACTGCTGTGGCCAGACTTAGTATTGCAGGCCAAGTTCCCATTCATTTCAATGAGAACTTGGCCTACAATACCAAACCTGGCCACTGCAGTGGGAATGGAGCTATCTGCTTCCTGCAGAAATCAGCTCCGTGCATGAGCGCAACAATCCAGCTAACAGCTGATTGGCAGGGGTCCCGGGTGATGGAACCGGCTGATCTACTATTGGTGACCAGTGCTGAAGACGGGCCACCAATAGTTTACAAGTAGACAACCCTTTTAATATAGGAGGTCTGATAGTAGTATATGTTTGTAAAGGTCCTGGAGTATCTTGGGGCCCTTGGGCAGGAGGGGACATGGGGGACCATCATCCTAGATACCGTTAGACGCAGTACCCAGAGGCCGGGCAGACCGCTCTATCATGGGTATGGGTTCAAGCTCCACTTGTCTCTGATAATCAGCCCGATCACAGGGCTGGCAGTGGGCACACAGTAGTTTGCACCAGACAAAAGCTGAGGCCGCCATCTTGCTCTTAATAAACTTTCTTCGATGCAACAGCTAAACAGTTCTCTGGTAGCAAGAGTTAAAGGGGTTGTCCCGCGCCGAAACAGGTTTTTTTTTTTTTTAAACCCCCCCCCCCCCCCCCCCCGTTCGGCGCGAGACAACCCCGATGCAGGGGTTAAAAAAACCACCCGCACAGCGCTTACCTGAATCCCGGCGGTCCGGCGTCTTCATACTCACCTGCTGAAGATGGCCGCCGGGATCCTCTGTCTTCATGGACCGCAGGGCTTCTGTGCGGTCCATTGCCGATTCCAGCCTCCTGATAGGCTGGAATCGGCACGTGACGGGGCAGAGCTACACGGAGCCCCATTCAGAAAAGAAGAAGACCCGGACTGCGCAAGCGCGGCTAATTTGGCCGGAGGGCGAAAATTAGTCGGCACCATGGAGACGAGGACGCCAGCAACGGAGCAGGTAAGTATAAAACTTTTTATAACTTCTGTATGGCTCATAATTAATGCACAATGTACATTACAAAGTGCATTAATATGGCCATACAGAAGTGTATAGACCCACTTGCTGCCGCGGGACAACCCCTTTAAAGAAGTTGTCCAGTTGGGTACTGTTGTACCTTGTCCACCCTGGAAGTGGTGGGTGTCGACAAGTGTAAGGCTGCTTGACAGCCAGGTGACGCACCCTGTGTCTGATTGGCTGCATGGGTGGGTCTCCGCCTTCCGCCTCGCAGGTCCTGGCAGTCACTACTGCCATCTCCCTTCTGGCTGTGGTGGTCAGCCTGTCAGGGGCTGTCACGTCGCTGCTCCCCGTCTCAGTGCCCCTGTCAGTCACCCCGTTGCTGTAGCTTCTGCGCTTTTTCTCTGTTGTTGGGAACCACCACCCGGTCTCTGTCCCCGGGAGCAAGTTGCTAGCAGCGTGGGGACTGAGCTTTGCCTTAGATGGAAAGTTAGGGTTAGTTTACATGTTAGGGTTCTACACAGCTAACCCTAACCCTCCATCACGCTGCTAGGATCTTGCTACAGGCAGCCAATCACGAACTTGTGGGCGTCTCCAGCCCATCACTAGGTCTCCACCCATACTTGTGGTGGAGACAAGGTACACCAGTACCGTCCAGTTGTAAACCATTGATGGCCTATCTCTAGGATAGGTCATGAATAGTAGATCAGCAGGGGTGCCACGCTGGACTTTCTGACAATCAGCTGTTTGCTGGGTTGACCTTTTTGTGCATTGAGTTGATTAATGCAGGATGCAGACAACTCTGTTCAAACTGCAGTGGTCAGGCTTGGTATTGCAGGCAAAGTGTGTATTGAATTTAATAGGTGTAATAGCAAGCCTGGCCACTGCAGCAAGAACGGCACTGTCTACTTCCTGCAAAAATCAGTGTACAAACACAAAGGCCTAGCAAACAGCTGATCACCAGGGAGTCCTGGGTAGCAGACCCATGCTGATCTGCTTCTGATGCCCTATCCTGCAGTTCGGCCATCAATAGTCTACAACTGGACAATCCCTTTAATATAGTCAGCAGTTGTTTAGTAGATGCGGTGTAACAGTCGGTGTGTAATGCACCTTGTTACCTGTAACTGGCATCAACACTGGCCAGCCGGCTGTAATAACAAGCTCCGTGCAACACTTACAATCAGTTAGTGAGGCCGCGGTCATGTGGTCAGCCCCCTGGTCCACATACCGTCTACCACACCTCTACTAATAGCCCACCGTGCTGGTGATACTTCCTCTGACGCCATTGGCGCCAAAACAACTTTAACTACCAATACCGACGTCAGTCTGGCCTCCAATCCCACGACCTCCCCATGAGTAGGACATGGACAAGAACCTGTAATGCACCATTTAGCCACATGAGGGCGCTGCAGACTAAATAATTGGCTCTAACTAGATGAACTAGCTATGCAGCCTAACTGAAGGAGGATAGGAGGGGTAGTTAAGGGGGTGGGGAGGTGGGCATGATAACCACACGTGCACCCCCCTCAGATGAGGTCTGACCTAGGGTCTCATATTAAAGGGGTAGTAGAGGAATTTCAAGTTATTCCTTATCTATAGGGGTCCCATGTTGTTGAGATTGGTGGGGGTCTCAGCAGTGAGACCCCACTGATGACACTTTTATTACCTATCCAGTGAATAGGTGATAAAAAGTAATTCTGGTACAATGCCTTTAAACTATTGGGGTCTGATATTAAAGGGGTTGTCCAGGGATAGAAAAAAACATGTCTGCTTTCTTCCAAACACAGCGCCACCCTTGTTGATTGTGGCTGGTGGTTGTGTCTGGTATTGCAGCTCAGCTAATGCCACACACA
The DNA here is from genome assembly GCA_035609135.1 of Eleutherodactylus coqui. NCBI lineage: Eukaryota > Metazoa > Chordata > Amphibia > Anura > Eleutherodactylidae > Eleutherodactylus > Eleutherodactylus coqui. The sequence goes on along the minus strand of CM069406.1, from coordinate 1,461,120 downwards.
ACCCTATGGACAAGGTGGGCGCTATGACTGGTTATGTGGAAGGAGGTCGGGCCCCACAGTTACCATTTGTGTAATTGTAATGTTCCTGGTGGTCTAGGGTGGTGAAAGGCTTAAATGTAAATTGCTTGGTGATTTGAGTTCCTGACGGAGTTCATCTTATATTTCCTGGTGGTCTAGGGCAGTGAAGGGGTAAATGGTAATTTCAGGTTGCTGCTGGTGGCCTCCTGGGCAATTCACAACTATCAACCCTGACAGCCCCTATAGTACAGTAAAGCCACATACAGCAGGAGGTCAAGGAGCGCTATAGTGGGCACTCTGAGACCACGCTAAGGTTACCCATTCCTGATTCATATTTAAAGTGACAGGCACAATTTAAATAATGAGACATGTGTCTCTTTTTTTTAATAAAAGGACCTCCTGCGGTCGCAGCCTTATTATCTGTACATATTGGGTCAGCGGCGGAGGAAAACCTCCTAATATAAAGTACATGACCCCCCCCCCCCCTGCCACATGTGTGGCCGCGATGGTCTATGTTTAGGTGTAATGAAAGGTATGTTTGATTGATGTCCGCGTAGCCTTTCCACCGCATGAGGTGACATTTAGGAGACACGTAAAATCAGACAGGGTCACTCTGGTGTATGCAACCTGACTTCACCCCCGCCCAAAAATAGCCAGATCAGTGCAAGAATCTGCATCGGCCTCGGGGATTTGTGTTTACCCTTAAATCTCCATTGCAGATGTCTGAGGAAACCTCCCTAATGTATAGGATGCAGTAAGGATGATGTCTGATCCCTACTGGATCCCATACAGGAGCGGAATGTAATGCCTGATACTAAAGTGTGACATCTAACAGACATATAGAAGAATATATCAAAACCTTCACACTCACATCCATCCATTCACAATAACAGCATATTGGCAGTTATATTCTTGTACATAGGGGGCAGTATTACAGTAGTTATATTCTTGTACATAGGGGACAGTATTATAGTAGTTATATTCTTGTACATAGGAGGCAGTATTATAGTAGTTATATTCTTGTACATAGGGGGCAGTATTATAGTAGTTATATTCTAGTACATAGGGGGCAGTATTATAGTAGTTATATTCTTGTACATAGGGGGCAGTATTATAGTAGATATATTCTTGTACATAGGGGCAGTATTATAGTAGTTATATTCTTGTACATAGGGGGCAGTATTATAGTAGTTATATTCTTGTACATAGGGGGCAGTATTATAGTAGTTATATTCTTGTACATAGGGGGCAGTATTATAGTAGTTATATTCTTGTACATAGGAGGCAGTATTATGGTAGTTATATTCTTGTACATAGGGGGCAGTATTATAGTAGTTATATTCTTGTACATAAGGGGCAGTATTATAGTCGTTATATTCTTGTACATAGGGGGCAGTATTATAGTAGTTATATTCTTGTACATAGGAGGCAGTATTATAGTAGTTATATTCTTGTACATAGGGGGCAGTATTATAGCAGTTATATTCTTGTACATAGAAGGCAGTATTATAGTAGTTATATTCTTGTACATAGGGGGGAGTATTATAGTAGTTATATTCTTGTACACAGGGGGCAGTATTATAGTAGTTATATTCTTGTACATAGGGAGCAGTATTATAGTAGTTATATTCTTGTACATAGGGGGCAGTGTTATAGTAGTTATATTCTTGTACATAGGGGGGAGTATTATAGTAGTTATATTCTTGTACACAGGGGGCAGTATTATAGTAGTTATATTCTTGTACATAGGGAGCAGTATTATAGCAGTTATATTCTTGTACATAGAAGGCAGTATTATAGTAGTTATATTCTTGTACATAGGGAGCAGTATTATAGTAGTTATATCCTTGTACATAGGGGGCAGTATTATAATAGTTATATTCTTGTACATAGGGGGCAGTATTATAGTAGTTATATTCTTGTACATAGGGAGCAGTATTATAGTAGTTATATTCTTGTATATAGGGGGCAGTATTATAGTAGTTATATTCTTGTACATAGGGGGCAGTATTATAGTAGTTATATTCTTGTACATAGGGGGGAGTATTATAGTAGTTATATTCTTGTACATAGGGGGCAGTATTATAGTAGTTATATTCTTGTACATAGGGAGCAGTATTATAGTAGTTATATTCTTGTACATAGGGGGCAGTATTATAGTAGTTATATTCTTGTACATAGGGGGCAGTATTATAGTAGTTATATTCTTGTACATAGGGGGCAGTATTATAGTAGTTATATTCTTGTACATAGGAGGCAGTATTATAGTAGTTATATTCTTGTACATAGAGGGCAGTATTATAGTAGTTATATTCTTGTACATAGGGGCAGTATTATAGTAGTTATATTCTTGTACATAGGGGGCAGTATTATAGTAGTTATATACTTGTACATGGGGGCAGTATTATAGTAGTTATATTCTTGTACATAGGGGGCAGTATTATAGTAGTTATATTCTTGTACATAGGGGGCAGTATTATAGTAGTTATATTCTTGTACATAGGGGCAGTATTATAGTAGGTATATTCTTGTACATAGGGGGCAGTATTATAGTAGTTATATTCTTGTACATAGGGAGCAGTATTATAGTAGTTATATTCTTGTACATAGGGGGCAGTATTATAGTTGTTATATTCTTGTAAATATGGGGCAGTATTATAGTAGTTATATTCTTGTATATAGGGGGCAGTATTATAGTAGTTATATTCTTGTATATAGGGGGCAGTATTATAGTAGTTATATTCTTGTACATAGGAGGCAGTATTATAGTACTTATATTCTTGTACATAGGGGGCAGTATTATAGTAGTTATATTCTTGTATATAGGGGGCAGTATTATAGTAGTTATATTCTTGTACATAGGGGGCAGTATTATAGTAGTTATATTCTTGTACATAGGGGGCAGTATTATAGTAGTTATATTCTTGTACATATGGGGCAGTATTATAGTAGTTATATTCTTGTATATAGGGGGCAGTATTATAGTAGTTATATTCTTGTACATAGGGGGCAGTATTATAGTAGTTATATTCTTGTACATAGGGGGCAGTATTATAGTAGTTATATTCTTGTACATAGGGGGCAGTATTATAGTAGTTATATTCTTGTACATAGGGGGCAGTATTATAGTAGTTATATTCTTGTACATAGGGGGCAGTATTATAGTAGTTATATTCTTATACATAGGGGGCAGTATTATAGTAGTTATATCCTTGTACATAGGGGGCAGTATTATAGTAGTTATATTCTTGTACATAGGGGGCAGTATTATAGTAGTTATATTCTTGTACATAGGGGGCAGTATTATAGTAGTTATATTCTTGTACATAGGAGACAGTATTATAGTAGTTATATTCTCGTACATAGAGGGCAGTATTATAGTAGTTATATTCTTGTACATAGGGGGCAGTATTATAGTAGTTATATTCTTGTACATAGGAGGCAGTATTATAGTAGTTATATTCTTGTACATAGGGGGCAGTATTATAGTAGTTATATTCTTGTACATAGGGGGCAGTATTATAGTAGTTATATTCCTGTACATAGGGAGCAGTATTATAGTAGTTATATTCTTGTACACAGGAGCAGTATTATAGTAGTTATATTCTTGTACATAGGAGGCAGTATTATAGTAGTTATATTCTTGTACATAGGGGGCAGTATTATAGTAGTTATATTCTTGTACATAGGGGGCAGTATTATAGTAGTTATATTCTTGTACATAGGGGGCAGTATTATAGTAGTTATATTCTTGTACATAGGGAGCAGTATTATAGTAGTTATATTCTTGTACACAGGAGGCAGTATTATAGTAGTTATATTCTTGTACATAGGAGGCAGTATTATAGTAGTTATATTCTTGTACATAGGGGGCAGTATTATAGTAGTTATATTCTTGTACATAGGGGGAGGATTATAGTAGTTATATTCTTGTACATAGGGGGGAGGATTATAGTAGTTATATTCTTGTACATAGGAGGCAGTATTATAGTAGTTATATTCCTGTACATAGGGGGCAGTATTATAGCAGTTATATTCTTGTACATAGGGGGCAGTATTATAGTAGGTATATTCTTGTACATAGGGGGCAGTATTATAGTAGTTATATTCTTGTACATAGAGGGCAGTATTATAGTAGTTATATTCTTGTACATAGGGAGCAGTATTATAGTAGTTATATTATTGTACATAGGGGGAGGATTATAGTAGTTATATTATTGTACATAGGGGGAGGATTATAGTAGTTATATTCTTGTCCATATGGGCAGTATTATAGTAGTTATATTCTTGTACATAGGGGGCAGTATTATAGTAGTTATATTCTTGTAAATAGGGGGCAGTATTATAGTAGTTATATTCTTGTACATAGGGGGCAGTATTATAGTAGGTATATTCTTGTACATAGGGGGCAGTATTATAGTAGTTATATTCCTGTACATAGGGGGCAGTATTATAGTAGTTATATTCTTGTACATAGGGGGAGGATTATAGTAGTTATATTCTTGTACATAGGGGGAGGATTATAGTAGTTATATTCTTGTACATAGGGGGCAGTATTATAGTAGTTATATTCTTGTAAATAGGGGGCAGTATTATAGTAGTTATATTCTTGTACATAGGGGGCAGTATTATAGTAGGTATATTCTTGTACATAGGGGGCAGTATTATAGTAGTTATATTCCTGTACATAGGGGGCAGTATTATAGTAGTTATATTATTGTACATAGGGGGAGGATTATAGTAGTTATATTCTTGTCCATATGGGCAGTATTATAGTAGTTATATTCTTGTACATAGGGGGCAGTATTATAGTAGTTATATTCTTGTAAATAGGGGGCAGTATTATAGTAGTTATATTCTTGTACATAGGGGGCAGTATTATAGTAGGTATATTCTTGTACATAGGGGGCAGTATTATAGTAGTTATATTCCTGTACATAGGGGGCAGTATTATAGTAGTTATATTCTTGTACATAGGGGCAGTATTATAGTAGTTATATTCTTGTATATAGGAGGCAGTAATATAGTAGTTGTATTCTTGTACATAGGGAGCAGTATTATAGTAGTTATATTCTTGTACATAGGGGGCAGTATTATAGTAGTTATATTCTTGTACATAGGGAGCAGTATTATAGTAGTTATATTCTTGTATATAGGGGGCAGTATTATAGTAGTTATATTCTTGTACATAGGGAGCAGTATTATAGTAGTTATATTCTTGTATATAGGGGGCAGTATTATAGTAGTTATATTCTTGTACATAGGAGCAGTATTATAGTAGTTATATTCTTGTACATAGGGGGAGGATTATAGTAGTTATATTCTTGTCCATATGGGCAGTATTATAGTAGTTATATTCTTGTACATAGGGGGCAGTATTATAGTAGTTATATTCTTGTACATAGGGGGCAGTATTATAGTAGTTATATTCTTGTACATAGGGGGCAGTATTATAGTAGTTATATTCTTGTACATAGGGAACAGTATTATAGTAGGTATATTCTTGTACATAGGGGGCAGTATTATAGTAGTTATATTCTTGTACATAGGGAGCAGTATTATAGTAGTTATATTATTGTACATAGGGGACAGTATTATAGTAGTTATATTCTTGTACATAGGAGCAGTATTATAGTAGTTATATTCTTGTACATGGGGAGCAGTATTATAGTAGTTATATTCTTGTACATAGGGGGAGGATTATAGTAGTTATATTCTTGTCCATATGGGCAGTATTATAGTAGTTATATTCTTGTACATAGGGGGCAGTATTATAGTAGTTATATTCTTGTACATAGGAGCAGTATTATAGTAGTTATATTCTTGTACATGGGGAGCAGTATTATAGTAGTTATATTCTTGTACATAGGGGGCAGTATTATAGTAGTTATATTCTTGTACATAGGGGGCAGTATTATAGTAGTTATATTCTTGTACATAGGGGGCAGTATTATAGTAGTTATATTCTTGTACATAGGAGTAGTATTATAGTAGTTATATTCTTGTACATGGGGAGCAGTATTATAGTAGTTATATTCTTGTACAAAGGGGGCCGTATTATAGTAGTTCTTGTACATAGGGGGCAGTATTATAGTATTTATATTCTTGTACATAGGGGGCAGTATTATAGTAGTTATATTCTTGTACATAGGAGGCAGTATTATAGTAATTATATTCTTGTACATAGGGGCAGTATTATTGTAGTTATATTCTTGTACATAGGGGCAGTATTATAGTAGTTATATTCTTCTACATAGGAGGCAGTATTATAGTAGTTATATTCTTGTACATAGGGGCAGTATTATAGTAGTTATATTCTTGTACATAGGGGGCAGTATTATAGTACTTATATTCTTGTACATAGGGGGCAGTATTATAGTACTTATATTCTTGTACAGAGGAGCAGTATTATAGTAGTTATATTCTTGTACATAGGGGCAGTATTATAGTAGTTATATTCTTGTACATAGGAGCAGTATTATAGTAGTTATATTCTTGTATATAGGGGCAGTATTATAGTAGTTATATTCTTGTATATAGGGGGCAGTATTATAGTAGTTATATTCTTCTACATAGGAGGCAGTATTATAGTAGTTATATTCTTGTACAGAGGAGCAGTATTATAGTAGTTATATTCTTGTACATAGGAGCAGTATTATAGTAGTTATATTCTTGTACATAGGGGACAGTATTATAGTAGTTATATTCTTGTACATAGGAGCAGTATTATAGTAGTTATATTCTTGTACATGGGGAGCAGTATTATAGTAGTTATATTCTTGTACATAGGGGGAGGATTATAGTAGTTATATTCTTGTCCATATGGGCAGTATTATAGTAGTTATATTCTTGTACATAGGGGCAGTATTATAGTAGTTATATTCTTGTACATAGGGAGCAGTATTATAGTAGTTATATTCTTGTACATAGGGGACTGTATTTTAGTAGCTATATTCTTGCACATAGGAGCAGTATTATAGTAGTTATATTCTTGTACATAGGGGGCAGTATTATAGTAGTTATATTCTTGTACATAGGGGGCATTATTATAGTAGTTATATTCTTGTACATAGGGGGCAGTATTATAGTAGTTATATTCTTGTACATAGGGAGCAGTATTATAGTAGTTATATTCTTGTACATAGGGGGCAGTATTATAGTAGTTATATTCTTGTACATAGGGGGCAGTATTATAGTAGTTATATTCTTGTACATAGGGGGCAGTATTATACTAGTTATATTCTTGTACATAGGGGGCAGTATTATACTAGTTATATTCTTGTACATAGGGGGCAGTATTATAGTAGTTATATTCTTGTACATAGGGGGCAGTATTATAGTAGTTATATTCTTGTACATAGGGGGCAGTATTATAGTAGTTATATTCTTGTATATAGGAGCAGTATTATAGTAGTTATATTCTTGTACATAGGGGCAGTATTATAGCAGTTATATTCTTGTACATAGGGGGCAGTATTATAGTAGTTATATTCTTGTACATAGGGGGCAGTATTATAGTAGTTATATTCTTGTACATAGGGGGCAGTATTATAGTAGCTATATTCTTGTACATAGAGGGCAGTATTATAGTAGTTATATTCTTGTACATAGGGGGCAGTATTATAGTAGTTATATTCTTGTACATAGGGAGCAGTATTATAGTAGTTATATTCTTGTACATAGGGGGCAGTATTATTGTAGTTATATTCTTGTACATAGGGGCAGTATTATAGTAGTTATATTCTTGTACAGAGGGGACAGTATTATAGTAGTTATATTCTTGTACATAGGGGGCAGTATTATAGTAGTTATATTCTTGTACATAGGGGCAGTATTATAGTAGTTATATTCTTGTACAGAGGGGACAGTATTATAGTAGTTATATTCTTGTACATAGGGGTCAGTATTATAGTAGTTATATTCTTGTACATAGGGGGCAGTATTATAGTAGTTATATTCTTGTACATAGGGGGCAGTATTATAGTAGTTATATTCTTGTACATAGAGGGCAGTATTATAGTAGTTATATTCTTGTACATAGGGGGCAGTATTATAGTAGTTATATTCTTGTATATAGGGGACAGTATTATAGTAGTTATATTCTTGTACATAGGAGCAGTATTATAGTAGGTATATTCTTGTACAGAGGGGACAGTATTATAGTAGTTATATTCTTGTACATAGAGGGCAGTATTATAGTAGTTATATTCTTGAACATAGGAGGCAGTATTATAGTAGTTATATTCTTGTACATAGAGGGCAGTATTATAGTAGTTATATTCTTGTACATAGGGAGCAGTATTATAGTAGTTATATTCTTGTACATAGAGGGCAGTATTATAGTAGTTATATTCTTGTACATAGGGAGCAGTATTATAGTAGTTATATTCTTGTACATAGGGGCAGTATTATAGTAGGTATATTCTTGTACATAGGAGCAGTATTATAGTAGTTATATTCTTGTACATAGAGGGCAGTATTATAGTAGTTATATTCTTGTACATAGGAGGCAGTATTATAGTAGTTATATTCTTGTACATAGAGGGCAGTATTATAGTAGTTATATTCTTGTACATAGGGAGCAGTATTATAGTAGTTATATTCTTGTACATAGAGGGCAGTATTATAGTAGTTATATTCTTGTACATAGGGGGCATTATTATAGTAGTTATATTCTTGTACATAGGGGGCAGTATTATAGTAGTTATATTCTTGTACATAGGGAGCAGTATTATAGTAGTTATATTCTTGTACATAGGGGGCAGTATTATAGTAGTTATATTCTTGTACATAGGGGGCAGTATTATAGTAGTTATATTCTTGTACATAGGGGGCAGTATTATACTAGTTATATTCTTGTACATAGGGGGCAGTATTATACTAGTTATATTCTTGTACATAGGGGGCAGTATTATAGTAGTTATATTCTTGTACATAGGGGGCAGTATTATAGTAGTTATATTCTTGTACATAGGGGGCAGTATTATAGTAGTTATATTCTTGTATATAGGAGCAGTATTATAGTAGTTATATTCTTGTACATAGGGGCAGTATTATAGCAGTTATATTCTTGTACATAGGGGGCAGTATTATAGTAGTTATATTCTTGTACATAGGGGGCAGTATTATAGTAGTTATATTCTTGTACATAGGGGGCAGTATTATAGTAGCTATATTCTTGTACATAGAGGGCAGTATTATAGTAGTTATATTCTTGTACATAGGGGGCAGTATTATAGTAGTTATATTCTTGTACATAGGGAGCAGTATTATAGTAGTTATATTCTTGTACATAGGGGGCAGTATTATTGTAGTTATATTCTTGTACATAGGGGCAGTATTATAGTAGTTATATTCTTGTACAGAGGGGACAGTATTATAGTAGTTATATTCTTGTACATAGGGGGCAGTATTATAGTAGTTATATTCTTGTACATAGGGGCAGTATTATAGTAGTTATATTCTTGTACAGAGGGGACAGTATTATAGTAGTTATATTCTTGTACATAGGGGTCAGTATTATAGTAGTTATATTCTTGTACATAGGGGGCAGTATTATAGTAGTTATATTCTTGTACATAGGGGGCAGTATTATAGTAGTTATATTCTTGTACATAGAGGGCAGTATTATAGTAGTTATATTCTTGTACATAGGGGGCAGTATTATAGTAGTTATATTCTTGTATATAGGGGACAGTATTATAGTAGTTATATTCTTGTACATAGGAGCAGTATTATAGTAGGTATATTCTTGTACATAGGAGCAGTATTATAGTAGTTATATTCTTGTACATAGAGGGCAGTATTATAGTAGTTATATTCTTGAACATAGGAGGCAGTATTATAGTAGTTATATTCTTGTACATAGAGGGCAGTATTATAGTAGTTATATTCTTGTACATAGGGAGCAGTATTATAGTAGTTATATTCTTGTACATAGAGGGCAGTATTATAGTAGTTATATTCTTGTACATAGGGGGCATTATTATAGTAGTTATATTCTTGTACATAGGGGGCAGTATTATAGTAGTTATATTCTTGTACATAGGGAGCAGTATTATAGTAGTTATATTCTTGTACATAGGGGGCAGTATTATAGTAGTTATATTCTTGTACATAGGGGGCAGTATTATAGTAGTTATATTCTTGTACATAGGGGGCAGTATTATACTAGTTATATTCTTGTACATAGGGGGCAGTATTATAGTAGTTATATTCCTGTACAAAGGGAGCAGTATTATAGTAGTTATATTCTTGTACACAGGAGCAGTATTATAGTAGTTATATTCTTGTACATAGGAGGCAGTATTATAGTAGTTATATTCTTGTACATAGGGGGCAGTATTATAGTAGTTATATTCTTGTACATAGGGGGCAGTATTATAGTAGTTATATTCTTGTACATAGGGGGCAGTATTATAGTAGTTATATTCTTGTACATAGGGAGCAGTATTATAGTAGTTATATTCTTGTACACAGGAGGCAGTATTATAGTAGTTATATTCTTGTACATAGGAGGCAGTATTATAGTAGGTATATTCTTGTACATAGGGGGCAGTATTATAGTAGTTATATTCTTGTACATAGGGGGAGGATTATAGTAGTTATATTCTTGTACATAGGGGGGAGGATTATAGTAGTTATATTCTTGTACATAGGAGGCAGTATTATAGTAGTTATATTCCTGTACATAGGGGGCAGTATTATAGCAGTTATATTCTTGTACATAGGGGGCAGTATTATAGTAGGTATATTCTTGTACATAGGGGGCAGTATTATAGTAGTTATATTCTTGTACATAGAGGGCAGTATTATAGTAGTTATATTCTTGTACATAGGGAGCAGTATTATAGTAGTTATATTATTGTACAAAGGGGGAGGATTATAGTAGTTATATTATTGTACATAGGGGGAGGATTATAGTAGTTATATTCTTGTCCATATGGGCAGTATTATAGTAGTTATATTCTTGTACATAGGGGGCAGTATTATAGTAGTTATATTCTTGTAAATAGGGGGCAGTATTATAGTAGTTATATTCTTGTACATAGGGGGCAGTATTATAGTAGGTATATTCTTGTACATAGGGGGCAGTATTATAGTAGTTATATTCCTGTACATAGGGGGCAGTATTATAGTAGTTATATTCTTGTACATAGGGGGAGGATTATAGTAGTTATATTCTTGTACAGAGGAGGCAGTATTATAGTAGTTATATTCCTGTATATAGGAGGCAGTAATATAGTAGTTGTATTCTTGTACATAGGGAGCAGTATTATAGTAGTTATATTCTTGTACATAGGGGGCAGTATTATAGTAGTTATATTCTTGTACATAGGGAGCAGTATTATAGTAGTTATATTCTTGTATATAGGGGGCAGTATTATAGTAGTTATATTCTTGTACATAGGGAGCAGTATTATAGTAGTTATATTCTTGTATATAGGGGGCAGTATTATAGTAGTTATATTCTTGTACATAGGAGCAGTATTATAGTAGTTATATTCTTGTACATAGGGGGAGGATTATAGTAGTTATATTCTTGTCCATATGGGCAGTATTATAGTAGTTATATTCTTGTACATAGGGGGCAGTATTATAGTAGTTATATTCTTGTACATAGGGGGCAGTATTATAGTAGTTATATTCTTGTACATAGGGGGCAGTATTATAGTAGTTATATTCTTGTACATAGGGAACAGTATTATAGTAGGTATATTCTTGTACATAGGGGGCAGTATTACAGTAGTTATATTATTGTACATAGGAGGCAGTATTATAGTAGTTATATTCTTGTACATAGGGGGCAGTATTATAGTAGTTATATTCTTGTACATAGGGAGCAGTATTATAGTAGTTATATTATTGTACATAGGGGACAGTATTATAGTAGTTATATTCTTGTACATAGGAGCAGTATTATAGTAGTTATATTCTTGTACATGGGGAGCAGTATTATAGTAGTTATATTCTTGTACATAGGAGCAGTATTATAGTAGTTATATTCTTGTACATGGGGAGCAGTATTATAGTAGTTATATTCTTGTACATAGGGGGAGGATTATAGTAGTTATATTCTTGTCCATATGGGCAGTATTATAGTAGTTATATTCTTGTACATAGGGGGCAGTATTATAGTAGTTATATTCTTGTACATAGGAGCAGTATTATAGTAGTTATATTCTTGTACATGGGGAGCAGTATTATAGTAGTTATATTCTTGTACATAGGGGGCAGTATTATAGTAGTTATATTCTTGTACATAGGGGGCAGTATTATAGTAGTTATATTCTTGTACATAGGAGTAGTATTATAGTAGTTATATTCTTGTACATAGGGGGCAGTATTATAGTAGTTCTTGTACATAGGGGGCAGTATTATAGTAGTTATATTCTTGTACATAGGAGGCAGTATTATAGTAATTATATTCTTGTACATAGGGGCAGTATTATAGTAGTTATATTCTTGTACATAGGGGCAGTATTATAGTAGTTATATTCTTGTACATAGGGGGCAGTATTATAGTAGGTATATTCTTGTACATAGGGGGCAGTATTATAGTAGTTATATTCCTGTACATAGGGGGCAGTATTATAGTAGTTATATTCTTGTACATAGGGGGAGGATTATAGTAGTTATATTCTTGTACAGAGGAGGCAGTATTATAGTAGTTATATTCCTGTATATAGGAGGCAGTAATATAGTAGTTGTATTCTTGTACATAGGGAGCAGTATTATAGTAGTTATATTCTTGTACATAGGGGGCAGTATTATAGTAGTTATATTCTTGTACATAGGGAGCAGTATTATAGTAGTTATATTCTTGTATATAGGGGGCAGTATTATAGTAGTTATATTCTTGTACATAGGGAGCAGTATTATAGTAGTTATATTCTTGTATATAGGGGGCAGTATTATAGTAGTTATATTCTTGTACATAGGAGCAGTATTATAGTAGTTATATTCTTGTACATAGGGGGAGGATTATAGTAGTTATATTCTTGTCCATATGGGCAGTATTATAGTAGTTATATTCTTGTACATAGGGGGCAGTATTATAGTAGTTATATTCTTGTACATAGGGGGCAGTATTATAGTAGTTATATTCTTGTACATAGGGGGCAGTATTATAGTAGTTATATTCTTGTACATAGGGAACAGTATTATAGTAGGTATATTCTTGTACATAGGGGGCAGTATTATAGTAGTTATATTCTTGTACATAGGGAGCAGTATTATAGTAGTTATATTATTGTACATAGGGGACAGTATTATAGTAGTTATATTCTTGTACATAGGAGCAGTATTATAGTAGTTATATTCTTGTACATGGGGAGCAGTATTATAGTAGTTATATTCTTGTACATAGGAGCAGTATTATAGTAGTTATATTCTTGTACATGGGGAGCAGTATTATAGTAGTTATATTCTTGTACATAGGGGGAGGATTATAGTAGTTATATTCTTGTCCATATGGGCAGTATTATAGTAGTTATATTCTTGTACATAGGGGGCAGTATTATAGTAGTTATATTCTTGTACATAGGAGCAGTATTATAGTAGTTATATTCTTGTACATGGGGAGCAGTATTATAGTAGTTATATTCTTGTACATAGGGGGCAGTATTATAGTAGTTATATTCTTGTACATAGGGGGCAGTATTATAGTAGTTATATTCTTGTACATAGGAGTAGTATTATAGTAGTTATATTCTTGTACATAGGGGGCAGTATTATAGTAGTTCTTGTACATAGGGGGCAGTATTATAGTAGTTATATTCTTGTACATAGGAGGCAGTATTATAGTAATTATATTCTTGTACATAGGGGCAGTATTATAGTAGTTATATTCTTGTACATAGGGGCAGTATTATAGTAGTTATATTCTTGTACATAGGGGGCAGTATTATAGTAGTTATATTCTTGTACATAGGGGGCAGTATTATAGTAGTTATATTCTTGTACATAGGGGCAGTATTATAGTAGTTATATTCTTCTACATAGGAGGCAGTATTATAGTAGTTATATTCTTGTACATAGGGGCAGTATTATAGTAGTTATAGTCTTGTACATAGGGGGCAGTATTATAGTAGTTATATTCTTGTACATAGGGGGCAGTATTATAGTAGTTATATTCTTGTACATAGGAGCATTATTATAGTAGTTATATTCTTGTACATAGGGGGCAGTATTATAGTAGTTATATTCTTGTACATAGGGGGCAGTATTATAGTAGTTATATTCTTGTACATAGGGGGCAGTATTATAGTAGTTATATTCTTGTACATAGGGGCAGTATTATAGTAGTTATATTCTTGTACATAGGGGCAGTATTATAGTAGTTATATTCTTCTACATAGGAGGCAGTATTATAGTAGTTATATTCTTGTACATAGGGGCAGTATTATAGTAGTTATAGTCTTGTACATAGGGGGCAGTATTATAGTAGTTATATTCTTGTACATAGGGGGCAGTATTATAGTAGTTATATTCTTGTACATAGGAGCATTATTATAGTAGTTATATTCTTGTACATAGGGGGCAGTATTATAGTAGTTATATTCTTGTACATAGGGGCAGTATTATAGTAGTTATATTCTTGTACACAGGGGGCAGTATTATAGTACTTATATTCTTGTACATAGGGGGCAGTATTATAGTACTTATATTCTTGTACATAGGGGCAGTATTATAGTAGTTATATTCTTGTATATAGGGGGCAGTATTATAGTAGTTATATTCTTGTATATAGGGGGCAGTATTATAGTAGTTATATTCTTGTACATAGGGGGCAGTATTATAGTAGTTATATTCTTGTACATAGGGGACAGTATTATAGTAGTTATATTCTTGTACATAGGGGGCAGTATTATAGTAGTTATATTCTTGTACATAGGGGGCAGTATTATAGTAGTTATATTCTTGTACATAGGGGACAGTATTATAGTAGTTATATTCTTGTACATAGGGAGCAGTATTATAGTAGTTATATTCTTGTACATAGGGGGCAGTATTATAGTAGTTATATTCTTGTACATAGGGGGCATTTTAATGGTAATTTGAATTCCTGAAGACTTTTCTGGCTGGACAGATCTGTATGTGGCAAAGAAATAGGAGGGACAATGATGAACTGTTCATTACAAGTTGTCAGACAGCAGAGCATACAGTACACTAACATAGTGTGGGAGGTCAGCAGAGTTCCTGTGGACTTGCTGCCCATGTGAGCCCTTATCACGAGATGGTGGAATACACTCCTATCCAATAATAATCACATTATAACATGCTGCGGGCTCAAGGCCCCCCGGAGTGAAGCAATTAACAAGGGATTTCACACAGATCTCGGCGGAGTGTACAAGCTTTGATCTAATACTTTGCTGTACAATAATCACGTGCAAATTTCAAGAGTCAAGTTAGCCCTCGAAATGATGGGGTCACGCTGGAAATGTGCGAGGAGTGCAGAACATGTAGTTAGGGCACTATATAGGACACAGCGATAATGTAGACAAGCCAGGATTGTGACATGTCGGACATGTCGCCAGATGGCGGTACGATTGACAGGAGAGTTTAGTTCCCAGGACAGATAGACATTTCAGGAATGGATTGTCACAATGAAAGTACAAGTAGAGACGACTCTCATGTTAAACACAGGAGGAGGATTATATAAAATACAAGAATTGCTGAGATTAATCAAAAGGTCCGAGAACTGCAGGCAATTCATGCTGATAGGTTTTATTTGTATATATATATATATATATATATATATATATATATATGTAAAATTGATTATATTTTTTTTTAAACACGTATCTCTATGGTTAAACATCCTGATTCATGGCATTGGTAAACATTGCCTGAGATTGTACAAGAATATAACTACTATAATACTGCCCCCTATGTACAAGAATATAACTACTATAATACTGCCCCCTATGTACAAGAATATAACTACTATAATACTGCCCCCTATGTACAAGAATATAACTACTATAATACTGCCCCCTATATACAAGAATATAGCTACTATAATACTGCCTCCAATGTACAAGAATATAACTACTATAATACTGCCCCCTATGTACAAGAATATAACTACTATAATACTGCCCCCTATGTTCAAGAATATAACTACTATAATACTGCCCCCTATGTACAAGAATATAACTACTATAATACTGCCCCCTATGTACAAGAATATAACTACTATAATACTGCCCCCTATGTACAAGAATATAACTACTATAATACTGCCTCCAATGTACAAGAATATAACTACTATAATACTGCCCCATATGTACAAGAATATAACTACTATAATACTGCCCCCTATGTACAAGAATATAACTACTATAATACTGCCTCCTATGTACAAGAATATAACTACTATAATACTGCCCCCTGTGTACAAGAATATAACTACTATAATACTGCCTCCTATGTACAAGAATATAACTACTATAATACTGCCCCCTATGTACAAGAATATAACTACTATAATACTGCCCCTATGTACAAGAATATAACTACTATAATACTGCCCCCTATGTACAAGAATATAACTACTATAATACTGCCCCTATGTACAAGAATATAACTACTATAATACTGCCCCCTATGTACAAGAATATAACTACTATAATACTGCCCCCTATGTACAAGAATATAACTACTATAATACTGCCCCCTATGTACAAGAATATAACTACTATAATACTGCCCCGTATGTACAAGAATATAACTACTATAATACTGCTCCTATGTACAAGAATATAACTACTATAATACTGCCTTCTATATACAAGAATATAACTACTATAATACTGCCCCCTATGTACAAGAATATAACTACTATAATACTGCCTCCTATGTACAAGAATATAACTACTATAATACTGCCCCCTATGTACAAGAATATAACTACTATAATACTGCTCCCTATGTACAAGAATATAACTACTATAATACTGCCCCTATGTACAAGAATATAACTACTATAATACTGCTCCCTGTGTACAAGAATATAACTACTATAATACTGCCCCCTATGTACAAGAATATAACTACTATAATACTGCCCCCTATGTACAAGAATATAACTACTATAATACTGCTCCTATGTACAAGAATATAACTACTATTATACTGCCCTCTATGTACAACAATATAACTACTATAATACTGCCCCCTATGTACAAGAATATAACTACTATAATACTGCTCCTATGTACAAGAATATAACTACTATTATACTGCCCTCTATGTACAACAATATAACTACTATAATACTGCCCCCTATGTACAAGAATATAACTACTATAATACTGCTCCTATGTACAAGAATATAACTACTATAATACTGCCCTCTATGTACGAGAATATAACTACTATAATACTGCCCCCCATGTACAAGAATATAACTACTATAATACTGCTCCCTATGTACTAGAATATAACTACTATAATACTGCTCCTATGTACAAGAATATAACTACTATAATACTGCCCCCTATGTACAAGAATATAACTACTATAATACTGCCTCCTATGTACAAGAATATAACTACTATAATACTGCCCCCTATGTACAAGAATATAACTACTATAATACTGCCTCCTATGTACAAGAATATAACTACTATAATACTGCCCACTATGTACAAGAATATAACTACTATAATACTGCCCTTTATGTACAAGAATATAACTACTATAATACTGCCCCCTATGTACAAGAATATAACTAGATTAGATGGACAGATAGATAGGAGATAGATAGATAAACAGATGGATAGATATAAGATAGAGGGATAGGAGAAAGAGAGATATTGAAGATATGATATAGAGAGATAGATAGGAGATAGATATTGAAGATATGATATAGCTAGAAAGATAGGATATAGATAAATAGATAGAAGATACATAGATACGAGAGATAAGAGATAGATTGATAGATTGAGATGGATAGATAGGAGAGATATGAGATAGATCGATGGATGGATGGATGGATAGATATGAGGCAGATAGCTAGATAGATATGAAATAGATAAATAGATAGATAGATAGGAGATAGATGTATGGATGGATAGATAGATATTAAATAGATAGATATGAGATATATAGATAGATATGAGATAGATAGTTAGCTAGATAGATAGGAGATAGATAGATAGGAGATAGATGGATGGATGGATATATATATATGGATATGAGATAGATAGATAGGAGAGATATGAGATATATAGATGGGAGATAGATATGAGATAGGTGTATGGATAGATAGAAGATAGATAGATAGGTGATAGATAGAAAGATAGGAGATAGATTGGAGATAGATGTATGGATGGAAAGATAGATATGAGATAGATAGGAGATAGATCTATGGATGGATAGACAGATAGATAAATAGATAGATATGGGATAGATAGGAGATAGATAGATAGATAGATAGGAGATAGATGTATGGATGGATAGATAGATAGATATTAGATATATAGATAGATATGAGATAGATAGTTAGCTAGATAGATAGATAGATAGGAGAGATATGAGATATACAGATAGGAGATAGATATGAGATAGATCTATGGATGGATAGATAGACAGATAGATATGAGATAAATAGATAGATAGGAGATAAATAGATATGAGATAGATAGTTAGCAATGAGATAGATAAGAGATAGGTAGGAGAGATACGAGAAATATGAGATAGATAGATAGGAGAGATAGATGAGAGATAGATGAGAGAGATAGGAGAGAGAGAGATAGGAGAGAGAGAGATAGGAGAGAGAGAGATAGGAGAGAGAGAGATAGGAGAGAGAGAGATAGGAGATACATAGATACGAGAAATAAGAGATAGATATATAGGAGATAGATATGAGATAGATGTATGGGTGGATGGATAGATAGATATGAGATTGAGATAGATGGACAGATAGATATGAGATAGATAGATAGATAGATAGATACGAGAGATAGATACGAGAGATATGAGATAGATAGATATTAGATACATAGATAGATAGATATGAGATAGACAGATACATAGATAGGGGAGAGATAGATATTGAAGATATAATATAGATAGGAAATAGATATATAGATAAGAGATAGATAGAGAGATAGATAGATAGATAGATAGATAAGAGATAGATAGATAGGAGATAGATATGAGATAGATGTATTGATGGATGGATAGATAGAAAGATATATAGATATGAGATAGATAGATATGGGATAGATAGGAGAGATATGAGAAATATAGATATGAGATAGATATGAGATAGATGTATGGATGGATAGATAGATATGAGATGGATAGATATTTGATAGATAGATAGATATTTCATAGATAGATATAAGATAGACAGATAGATAGGAGATAGATAGATATAAGATAGAGGGATAGGAGAAAGAGAGATCGATAGATAGGAGATAGATAGATACGAGAGATAAGAGATAGATAGGAGATAGATATGAGATAGATCTATGGATGGATGGATAGACAGATAGATAGGAGATAGATAGATATGAGATAGATAGCAGATAGCTAGATAGATATGAAATAGATAAATAGATATGGGATAGATAGGAGAGATATTAGATAGATAGGAGATAGATGTATGTATGGATAGATAGATATTAGATAGATATTAAATAGATAGATATGAGATAGATAGTTAGTTAGCTAGATAGATAGGAGATAGATAGATAGATATGGGATAGATAGGAGATAGAGAGACAGATAGATAGATAGGAGATAGATATGAGATAGATCTATGGATGGATGGATAGATAGATAGACAGATAGATAGATATGAGATAGATAGATATGAGATAGATAGATATGAGATAGATAGATATGAGATAGATAGATATGAGATAGATAGATATGAGATAGATAGATATGAGATAGATAGTTAGCAATGAGATAGATAGGAGATAGGTAGGAGAGATAGATACGAGAAATATGAGATAGATAAATAGGAGAGATAGATACGAGAGATATGAGATAGATATGAGATAGATAGATATGAGATAAATAGATAGATATGACATAGATAGATAGATAGATAGGAGATACATAGATACGAGAGATAAGAGATAGATAGATAGGAGATAGATATGAGATAGATGTATGGGTGGATGGATGGATAGATAGATATGAGATTGAGATAGATAGATAGATACAAGAGATATGAGATAGATTGATAGGAGATAGATAGATAGATAGATAGGAGATAGATGTATGGATGGATGGATGCATAGATAGATAGATATGAGATTGAGATAGATAGATAGATATAAGATTGATAGATAGGAGATAGATATGAGATAGATCTATGGATGAATGGATAGATAGATAGATAGATAGACAGATAGATAGATATGAGATAGATAGATATGAGATAGATAGACAGCAGATAGCTAGATAGATATGGGATAGATAGGAGATAGATAGACAGATAGATAGAGATATGAGATAGATAGATAGATAGGAGATAGATGTATGGATGGATGGATGCATAGATAGATAGATATAAGATTGATAGATAGGAGATAGATATATGATAGATCGATGGATGGATGGATGGATAGATAGATAGATATGAGATAGATAGATAGATAGATATGAGATAGATAGATATAAGATAGATAGATACAAGAGATATGAGATAGATAGGAGATAGATATGAGATATATGTATGGATGGATGGATAGATAGATATGAGATAGATAAATAGATATGAGATATATAGATATGAGATAGACAGATAGATAGCAGATAGATAGATAAATAGATGGATAGATAGATGTAAGATAGAGGGACAGGAGAAAGAGAGATCGATAGATAGGATAGATAGGAGATAGAGAGATCGATAGATAGGATAGATAGGAGATAGATAGATGGGAGAGAGATAGATATTGAAGATATAATATAGATAGAAAGATATGAGATAGATAGATATTAGATAGATATTAAATAGATAGATAGATAAGAGATAGATAGAGAGATAGATAGATAGGAGTGATAGCAGATAGATAGATAGGAGTGATAGATATGAGAAATATGAGATAGATAGATAGATATTAGATAGATAGATATGAGATAGATATGAGAAACATAGATAGATATGAGATAGATAGCTAGATAGATATGAGATAGATAGATACAAGAGATATAAGAGATATATAGATAGGAGATAAATATGAGATAGATGTATGTATGTATGAATGGATAGATAGATAGATAGATATGAGATAGATAGCAATGAGATAGATAGATATGAGATAGATAGATACATAGATATGAAATAGATAGGAGAAATATGAGATAGATAGATAGGAGATAGATATGAGATAGATGTATGGATGGATGGATGGATAGATATGAGATTGCGATAGATGGATGGATAGATATATATGAGATAGATAGATACGAGAAATATGAGATAGATAGATAGGAGATAGATATGAGATGGATAGATAGAAAGATATATAGATATGAGATAGATAGATAGATATGAGATAGATAGATATGAGAGACAGATAGATAGAAGATAGATAGATATGGGATAGATAGGAGAGATATGAGAAATATATATAGGAGATAGATGTATGGATGGATAGATAAATAGATAGATATGAGATAGATAGATAGATATGAGATAGATAGATATGGGATAGATAGATACTTGATAGATAGAGAGATAGATATTTCATAGCTAGATAGATAGATATAAGATAGACAGATAGATAGATAAATAGATGGATAGATAGATATAAGAGAGAGGGATAGGAGAAAGAGAGATCGATAGATGGGAGAGATAGATAGAGAGATAGGAGATAGATATGAGATAGATGTATGGATGGATAGATAGATATGAGATAAAGAGATAGATATGAGATAAATAGATATGAGATAGATAGTTAGCAATGAGATAGATAGGAGAGATAGATACGAGAAATATGGGATAGATAGATAGATATGAGATAGATAGATTGATAGATATGAGATAGATAGATATGAGATAGATAGATAGGAGATACATAGATACGAGAGATAATAGAGAGATATATAGGAGATAGATATGAGATAGATATGAGATAGATGTATGGGTGGATGGATGGATGGATGGATAGATAGATATGAGATTGAGATATAGATAGATGGATAGATAGATATGAGATAGATGGATAGATATGAGATAGATATAGATATGAGATAGATAGATAGATAGATACAAGAGATATGAGATAGATGTATGGATGGATAGATAAATATGAGATACATAGATAGATACATATGAGAGACAGATAGATAGGAGATAGATAGATAAATAGATGGATAGATATATGTAAGATAGAGGGATAGGAGAAAGAGAGAGATAGGAGATAGATAGATAGGAGAGAGATAGATATTGAAGATATAATATAGATAGAAAGATAGGAGATAGATAGATAGGAAATAGATATATAGATAAGAGATAGATAGAGA
Organism: Eleutherodactylus coqui; assembly: GCA_035609135.1. Lineage (NCBI taxonomy): Eukaryota > Metazoa > Chordata > Amphibia > Anura > Eleutherodactylidae > Eleutherodactylus > Eleutherodactylus coqui. The sequence continues at coordinate 1,438,608 of CM069406.1, read as the reverse complement.
GATAGATACGATAGATATGAGATAGATGTATGGATGGATGGATGGATAGATAGAAAGATATATAGATATGAGATAGATAAATAGATAGATATGGGATAGATAGGAGATAGATAGATAGATAGGAGAGATGAGAAATATAGATAGGAGATAGATATGAGATATATAGATAGGATATAGATATGAGATAGATGTATGGATGGATGGATAGATAGATATGAGATGGATAGATATTTGATAGATAGATAGATATTTCATAGATAGATAGATAGGAGATAGATAGATATAAGATAGAGGGATAGGAGAAAGAGAGATCGATAGATAGGAGATAGATAGGAGAGAGATAGATATTGAAGATATGATATAGATAGATAGATATGAGATAGATAGATAGATATGAGATAGATATTGAAGATATGATATAGATAGAAAAATAGGATATAGATAGATAGATCGATAGATAGGAGATGGATACGAGAGATAAGAGATAGATAGGAGATACATATGAGATAGATGTATGGGTGGATGGATGGATGGATAGATAGATATGAGATTGAGATAGATAGATAGATAGATAGATAGGAGATAGATAGATAGAAAGGGAGTAAGATGTATGGATGGATGGATGCATAGATAGATAGATATGAGATTGAGATAGATAGATATGAGATTGATAGATAGGAGAGATATGAGATAGATCTATGGATAGATGGATGGATAGACAGATAGATAGGAGATAGATAGATATGAGATAGATAGCAGATAGCTAGATAGATATGAAATAGATAAATAGATAGATAGATAGATATGGGATAGATAGGAGATAGATAGATAGGAGAGATATGAGATAGATAGGAGATAGATAGATAGGAGAGATATGAGATAGATAGGAGATAGATGTATGGATGGATAGATAGATATTAGATAGATAGATATTGAATAGATAGATATGAGATATATAGATAGATATGAGATAGATAGTTAGATAGATAGATAGGAGATAGATATGAGGTAGATAGATAGCAGATAGCTAGATAGATATGAGATAGATAGATAGCAGATAGCTAGATAGATAGGAAATAGATAAATAGATGTGGGGATAGATAGGAGATAGATAGATAGATAGGAGATAGATAGATAGATACGAGAGATATGAGATAGATAGATAGGAGAGAGAGAGATAGATAGGATATAGATAGATAGGAGATAGATAGATAGATATGAGATAGATGGATATGAGATAGATGGATAGGAGATAGATGGATAGGAGATAGATGGATAGGAGATAGATGGATAGGAGATAGATGGATAGGAGATAGATGGATAGGAGATAGATGGATAGGAGATAGATAGGAGATAGATAGATAGGAGATAGATAGATAGGAGATAGATAGATAGGAGATAGATAGATAGGAGATAGATAGATAATAGGAGATAGATAGATAGGAGATAGATAGGAGATAGATAGATAGGAGATAGATAGATAGATACGAGAGATATGAGATAGATAGATAGGAGATAGATAGATAGATAGGAGATAGATAGATACGAGAGATATGAGATAGATGGATAGGAGCTAGATAGATAAGAGATAGATGGATAGGAGATAGATAGATAAGAGATAGATAGATAAGAGATAGATAGATAAGAGATAGATAGATAGGAGATAGATAGATAGGAGATAGATAGATAGGAGATAGATAGGAGATAGATAGATAGGAGATAGATAGGAGATAGATAGATAGGAGATAGATAGGAGATAGATAGATAGGAGATAGATAGATAGGAGATAGATAGATAGGAGATAGATAGATAGGAGATAGATAGATAGGAGATAGATAGATAGGAGATAGATAGATAGGAGATAGATAGATAGGAGATAGATAGATAGGAGATAGATAGATAGGAGATAGGAGATAGAGAGATAAGAGATAGGAGATAGATAGATAGATAGGAGATAGATAGATAGATAGATAGATAGGAGATAGATAGATAGGAGATAGATAGATAGGAGATAGATAGATAGATAGGAGATAGATAGATAGATAGGAGATAGATAGATAGATAGGAGATAGATAGATAGATAGATAGATAGATAGATAGGAGATATGAGATAGATAGATAGGAGATAGATAGATAGATACGAGAGATATGAGATAGATGGATAGGAGATAGAGAGGAGATAGATAGAGAGGAGATAGATAGAGAGGAGATAGATAGAGAGGAGATAGATAGAGAGGAGATAGATAGAGAGGAGATAGATAGAGAGGAGATAGATAGATAGATAGATAGATAGGAGATAGGAGATAGATAGATAGGAGATAGATAGATAGGAGATAGATAGATATGAGATATGAGATAGATATGAGATATGAGATAGATAGGAGATAGATAGATAGGAGATAGATAGGAGATAGATAGAGAGGAGATAGATAGAGAGGAGATAGATAGAGAGGAGATAGATAGAGAGGAGATAGATAGAGAGGAGATAGATAGAGAGGAGATAGATAGAGAGGAGATAGATAGATAGGAAATAGATAGATAGATAGATAGGAGATAGGAGATAGATAGATAGATAGGAGATAGATAGATAGATAGATAGGAGATAGATAGATAGATAGGAGATAGATAGATAGATAGATAGATAGATAGATAGGAGATAGATAGATAGATAGGAGATAGATAGATAGATAGGAGATAGATAGATAGATAGGAGATAGATAGATAGATAGGAGATAGATAGATAGATAGGAGATAGATAGATAGATAGGAGATAGATAGATAGATAGGAGATAGATAGATAGGAGATAGATAGATAGGAGATAGATAGATAGGAGATAGGAGATAGATAGGAGATAGGAGATAGATAGGAGATATGAGATAGATAGGAGATAGATAGATAGGAGATAGATAGGAGATATGAGATAGATAGGAGATAAGAGATAGATAGGAGATAAGAGATAGATAGGAGATAAGAGATAGATAGGAGATAAGAGATAGATAGGAGATAAGAGATAGATAGGAGATAAGAGATAGATAGGAGATAAGAGATAGATAGGAGATAAGAGATAGATAGGAGATAAGAGATAGATAGGAGATAAGAGATAGATAGGAGATAGATAGATAGGAGATAGATAGATAGATAGGCGATAGATAGGAGATAGATAGATAGATAGATAGATAGGAGATAGATAGGAGATAGATAGGAGATAGATAGGAGATAGATAGATAGATAGGAGATAGATAGATAGGAGATAGATAGGAGATAGATAGATAGATAGATAGGTAGGAGATAGATAGATAGATAGATAGATAAGAGATAGATAGATAGATAGATAGATAGGAGATAGATAGATAGATAGATAGATAGGAGATAAGAGATAGATAGGAGATAAGAGATAGATAGGAGATAAGAGATAGATAGGAGATAAGAGATAGATAGGAGATAGATAGATAGATAGATAGATAGATAGATAGGAGATAGATAGATAGATAGATAGATAGATAGATAGATAGATAGGAGATAGATAGATAGATAGATAGATAGGAGATAGATAGATAGATAGGAGATAGATAGATAGATAGGAGATAGATAGATAGGAGATAGATAGATAGGAGATAGATAGATAGATAGGAGATAGATAGATAGATAGGAGATAGATAGATATGAGATATGAGATAGGAGATAGATAGGAGATATGAGATAGATAGGAGATATGAGATAGATAGGAGATAGATAGATAGGAGATAGATAGGAGATATGAGATAGATAGGAGATAAGAGATAGATAGGAGATAAGAGATAGATAGGAGATAAGAGATAGATAGGAGATAAGAGATAGATAGGAGATAAGAGATAGATAGGAGATAAGAGATAGATAGGAGATAAGAGATAGATAGGAGATAAGAGATAGATAGGAGATAAGAGATAGATAGGAGATAGATAGATAGATAGGAGATAGATAGGAGATATGAGATAGATAGGAGATAGATAGATAGATAGATAGATAGATAGATAGATAGATAGATAGGAGATAGATAGATAGGAGATAGATAGGAGATAGATAGATAGATAGGAGATAGATAGATAGATAGGCGATAGATAGGAGATAGATAGATAGATAGATAGATAGGAGATAGATAGGAGATAGATAGGAGATAGATAGGAGATAGATAGGAGATAGATAGGAGATAGATAGATAGGAGATAGATAGGAGATAGATAGATAGATAGATAGATAGATAGATAGATAGATAGATAGGAGATAAGAGATAGATAGGAGATAAGAGATAGATAGGAGATAAGAGATAGATAGATAAGAGATAGATAGATAGGAGATAGATAGGAGATATGAGATAGATAGAAGATATGAGATAGATAGATAAGAGATAGATAGATAGATAGATAGATAGATAGATAGGACACAGATAGATAGATAGATATGGGATATATAGGAGATAGATAGATGGATATGGGATTGATTGCCTCCTGCATCCCATTATGACAATTGTTAGGTCAGTGTCATTTCTCCTGATTGCACTTATGATTTGTGACTTTCTAATTTCCCCTTTCTCACACACTAAAGGCCCTTTTACACACAACGATTATCACTCAAAATTTGCTCAAAAGCCATATTTTGAGTGATAATTGTTGTGTGTAACTGTGTGCCCTTCGTGTACTGTTCGTCCATCGCTGACTTTAGGTCAGCATGACATCCATCGTCCCTGATAATACGGACCGTGCACTGTGTTCTCCGCTGGCAGCGCCGTTGGGGTTCTTTACCAGCTGTTAACAGCTGCTGTCCCGCTGGAGAACAATAGCGGTGTATTTAGAGAACAGACCACCCGCTGTCCTCTGAATACATGCAATGAGGTACTGAAGGGCTGATGAGCCCAGTACTACCACTGCAGAATGATCGCTCACAACTGTCATTCTGATGACTTTTGAGGATCTTCTGCGTGTAAATGCACCTTCCGTTTCCAGTATGTTATGGATTGCGGAAGAAAACCGGAGAATCCGGAGAAAACTTATGCTGATAGAGCATACCACTTCTTCAGAGATGTCCTTGGTTGGATGCGTTTGGGCCCCAGTGACATCACATCAGTGAATGGACTATCTCTTTAAGAGTCCCCTCATCCTGATCGCACATCAGGACCCTCCGGTTTTTAGACCCTTAATAAAGAAAAATCCTCAAAAAATAGATTCCACACAAAGCCACATTTTTTTCCTTGCTTGTTTTTTTCATGGTTTATTTCAATAATTTACGGCAGCACACAGTATAATGGCAAGCAGAAAGCATCGCAGCAAAAGTACAACTTCTGTTACCGCAAATCTTTCCAAATCACATATATTAAATCGCAGAAAAATGTTTTACCCCCTTTACAAAAATAGCTGATCGGACGTCATTCAGATTGGGATCTATTTACATAAAGCCCAGCGGCGGGGCGGGCCCGGAGAGCCTCTAGAACGTTGTTTAAACACAGCGTTTCAGGCGAACTGCAGCGAAAAACGACAAAAAGCAGAGGGGATTACTCACCCTTAGTCACTCGGCGTCGCATCTCACCTCTTACATAACAATGAAGTGCGATATCTCACAGCGCTACCTTGGCAACAACCTATAAATATCTAGACAAGGTCTTCTTTAAGTCCTATTACTAAAAGAAAGAAGCTTCCCCTGTCATTATCAGACTGTCGGGGCGACGCCGGGATTCACATCGGAACTTGTAAAAAAAAGTCTGAATTATGAAAAACTGCTATAAAAAAAAGTTTTTGAAATAAAAAAACAAAAACAACCAAGCAGAGTGAAAGGTCCATCTGCGGGGCAGTCCTTCTCTATCGACTTCAAGTGGAGGGGGTTAACTTGTAACCCAAACTAATAGGCATGCTGGGACATGCAGCCCCAAAACAGCCTTGGGAGCTTCCATAGAGGCTGCCAAGATCTAAGGAGATCGCAAGAAGTTCACGAAGAGATACAAAGGTTAAGGCAATCAGTTAGCACCTCCATAGAGTATCTGAAGAACTTCACGGCCCAAGAGGATTATATAAATAGGGGGTCAGTGGCCTTAAGGGAACCTACAGGACAAACGTAAAGGGCAATTCCAGTCACTGCTGACATTCATACCTCCAACATAGTAAGCGTTCTTAAAGACATCTCGTAAAAGTTTGCTAAATTACGTTTTTTGGAAAATCAGTCCCATAATGCCTCCATATAGAGCAACAGGCTTCATCTACCCAAGCAAGGCAACAACCTACTGCACACCGATGAAGGGGAGAACACCCCAAAACACCTGTCCGTGTGTGCGTGCGTGCTTATGTACTCCTTTGGCTCATATTCCCTGTCATTGTTACAAGGGTTGTTACAAAAGTCTGACATTAAATTGCAGGAATGCTGCCATCCAATAGGTGGCGCTGCAGGGCTATTGTTCCAGCTTCCTATTTGCATATTTCCCAGAGGAGCATGGATGGCCTTATAAGTCTTCTCACACCTTCTAGATGCTCTCCCTAAGGAGAAACCATACCCTTTCTGACACTTTATTGTACGATGAGCTTTCTCCACTGCTCATTGTCACCCTCTGATAAGTAATGCACATTGTGCTCCTATGGACAAACTATGTTCCAAAGTATAACTACTATAATACTGCCCCCTATGGACAAAACTATAATTACTACAATACTGCCCCTATGGGCAAGAATCTGGGGCCAGGGAGGCAGGAGAATTGTCATACATGACTGGAATTGCTCTTTCATCTAGATCTCTAGTAAGTAACCTTCGGGTCTCCAGGGATGGGGGGGTGGGGGGGGTGGATGATGGGAGTTGTAATAGCTGGAGACCCTCCAGTCGCTACATTGTACTGTAGTACAAGACATAGTACCATTGACAGGTAGAGAGATAGGCTTAGATTGGATGCTGAGAGGGTTCAGATGGGGATGCACCCCATTATGGGACTAACACCAAGGACAGGAGCCCAGTGACCTCAGCCGCCACGGTTTGGGGTACGCTTTTGGGTGCCGAGCTTGTCGCTCACGAGAAACAAAGAGCGATGTAAATAAATGCAATATAAAAACAAAAACTTTATTTAAAGAGACAGAGTCCAGTAAACAGGTGCTCAGCACCACATTGACATTCAGCAAGGCCCGTAAAAGGGCGTTTACAAGGGGCAGGAATGAACCCTCCCTACTATATATATATAATATAGATGTATATATAAAACAAAAACACTGATTGGTGGAATGGTTTCTATCCATCTGCTGTCAGAATAGCGTCTCCAGTGCACAAGAGGTTAACAGACCCCAGGATGAGGTTGGCAAGGGTACCCCGGGACTACAATTCCCAGCCCCCGTCCCCAAACTGGTGAAGCTCTTTAGTCCACCTTACAGTTTATCGATTCAGTAATAGTTTTTTTTTACGCTACAAATAAATATTTTTGTTATTTCAGTGCGCTTTTTGTTTCTAGACCCTCTATAATAGAACGCGTCGGGCTGTGGATTCGCACCACTCGAGGCGGAGTTACTAAAGACTCATCAGCACATCATCCCATTCACGGCCAGTCAGCCCATAAAGTGCTACCGCTGACAACTTACAGGATTATTTTTGTCATTCTCACTAAAACTCGGCTTTCAAGTAATCGAGAAGAAAAAGAAAAACAACGAAGTATCTTGTCAAGACGTCAAGTGCAAAAAGTGTAGATCAAGTGGAACTTTAAAGAAACCGGTAAAATTAAAGTGCAACTAGAAACGAGAGCTTGGCGTCTACAAATAGAACCGCTTTTAGAAAGCCCAAATAAAAAATTCTGAAATATGGCAAATAAATGGGCGGATTTAGAAATTTTTAGATTTTTTTTTTTTAAACACAATTTTTTTTTTTTTTTTTTTACAGCAAATCAACAATTTTTTTTTTTTTAATGCAAAAACTGTCATTGTTCCCCCCAAACCCCACGGATTTACAAGACCAACATTAACATTCCATACAGATGGCTCTGGGCAGGGCTGCAGCCTATGTACATTCCGGCGGGTCACATGGGCCGACGGCTGTTTTTGCCCAATGAAATAATCCACGTCAGAAGCCGATTACATAATTTATAGGCTGAACTCATTTCAGTGAAAGAGAGAATTGAGAACGCGATCTTCCCTCTCTGCCAAACAAAGTCTAATTACACCTCTCTTATATAAGCGGTTACGGCATAAGATCTACCAGGATAATTAGCCATTATGTGGGCATGGCGGCCCGGCGGGTGGCTATTGTACCGGGCAGAGGACGGTCCCGGCCACCGCATGCTCTCTCATTGTCTACTCTGAGAATTCCATTAGCCGCAACTATTGTTTAGAAATTTTCTTTTCTTAAGTACAATCTTGTCTCAAAAAGTTAAGTGCCGGCAAATCGTATTAAAGACGGGGCATTAACAAAAAAGTATTCCGCTCCAAGAAGGCTTGTCACTTGGAAAAAGAACATTTTAAGCTAAAAAGTGACTCCAAAAACGGGAAAAAAATGTTTTCAGGTATTTTTCTCTGTTTTTGGACCATCAGACTGTTTCTCTACCTGCGCCTTGGTAAGAGGACCATCTTAGTCTGGGGCCGGGGGTTAACGAATATATACAGTAAGCTCTCTACAGTTTGTGTTTCGTTCAGCGCCTACTTTTTGGATTGGCCAGAAGGGAGTCGTTCCTGTACTGTACGTTCAGCCTGTCTGAAGATAAATCATCTGATCGAAGTCCCCAGTAGGAAAGTTTTTGTAAACTTTTTGTAAATCATCTTAGTTTTGACCCTAGATCTTTACTCACCAGGTGCCGTGATAACACTTACATGCCTTCTATGCGGAGGTCCCACAACCTCCACTCGACTAAACCAGCACTTTGTGAGTTAAATTAAAAGCAGCCATCATCCATCCCATCAATATACAACCCTAATGTTGATCCGGTAAGAGACTTCAATACTTGCTACAAAAATGAGAGGCTCCTTATACATATATATAGATAAGTATATAGATTTTTTATGATTTTTTGCTTGAATTCCCAGTGTTCTTAGCATCAGTTCTCCTTAGGAGGCTGCAAGAGGTCTTGTAAAGGCTCCCGAAGATCCTCTGTAGCCAGTGAGGTAGGACCACCAGCCTGAAAAGGTGATGACGGAAGTTCTGCAAGTAGGGATGAGGAGCAACCTGGCATCTTTTCAGGGGACAAGACAGAGGAGAGGCATGGGAACGTGTTTCCTGCCTGGGTTGGGATCCCCGGGTAGATGAAGGGGATTGGGGCAGCCGTTGGGTAGAGGTACTTTTCCAAACCACCCTTGTCTAGAAAAGGCATATATGCTGCGGCTGCGGCTGCTGCCGTGGGCGAGATAAAGTAAAAGGGCAAACAAAAGGGTGCTTGTTGACCAAAAGGACCACTTCCAAATCCCATCAAAGTGTTGAGAAGATTGGCATCGGGTCGGAGAACAGGATCAGAGCCGGTGGCCGATCCGCCCAATCCTGAGCACTCCGCCTTAAACCTTTTAGGCAATGGTTCGTCCAGAGGCTCCTGTTTCACAGTCACACTGTTGACCTCTTGGCCCTTGCCACCACTCTGTCCCTCAGCTTTAGTGTCCATCTTCTCCCCTTCGCCCCCATACCCACTGTCGGTATCAGTGTCATTCTCACTCAATTCCAGGTTTTGTGTCCTCTGAATGACCGGCACGCAGTTTGTCTGCTTCTCTACTTTTTGAACCCCTCGAGACGGGGATGGAGAAGATGCTTTGCCACCAGGGATCTGTTGTAAGAGGAGTTGAGAACTGGGCAGGATCTGGCTGGACACAGTATGGAGATGGTTGAGGAGCTGGGTACACCTCTGGTCCCGGGCAGACCAGCTCTCAAACCGGGAGAGGTACTGCAGAACTTCTTTGGCACAAGTCTGAAAGCCGGAATGGAAAGCGTCCAGATCTGACTGGATGGGAGTTTTCATGGAACGTTCTCCTGTTCATAGCAAACACAGACAAGGAGTAAAGTCAACAATCGACATCTGCTTATCGGCCTCTACACAAGACGAAACCCAACTTCCACCTTAAGTCCCAGATTTCTGCTCCCACCTCTTGTGCAAACGTCTCAAATCAGTGCCAAAAGATTTCCGGACAAAGATTGACCCGGCATCTAATGCTCTCCTCCTCTAGACCCACCAGCACCTTCTCAAGAACGTTTACGTTGGCCACATACCTCGAGGTAACCATTATAATGACGGGTGACTATTTTTTCCCTAGATTGATTCCATTCATTTGCAGGACCCCAAAGGACAATCTTCAAAAATTTGCACTGATTGGTCGGCTACTTAGACCCCAACATCGCCTACAACACCACCCGAAAACCTGAACACTGCATTGACTAACGGATCAAATTTTTGTGACTATCTTAAAAAGACAGCGCAGCCGCAATGTCCACACGATACAAAAACATACGCTTCAAGGACGGCAGCGAGGAGAAAGTGTAACCAGGACTCACCGTTCTGTAATGAGATGATCTTCTGGTGCTGCTGCTCCGTCAGGGACGTTAAACCTTTCAAGTGTTTCAAAGTTAACTCCAGCACCACCGCCTTCTCCAAGTGCCCCAACGTCTGCAATACAAAAACATCGGAGGGAAGAGAAAAAAAAACTGTCAGCACCCATGCCAGCTCTTCCCTGACGAGCCTGCCAGCTGCCCGCAAACCCAGGAATACCAGGAACTCACACCGCCGATGGTACGTGTGCGGGGCAACAGTTCAACGTGGCACACAAATGACCCCCCTCAGCCGATCAATGGGCTTTGTGAAATATTGATGGCTATTAATTATAGATGACTACAAGACGCCAAGCGGAGATCTTACCGTCAGTTTGAGATGTTCAGGCAGAAGGTCTTTGAGCTGCGCGATACATTCATTTATCCGGTCTCTCCTCTTCTTCTCGATGAGCCGGTGAGGCAGTTTGTAGGTCTCCTAAATGGTGGGAAAGATACAAAAGAATTCCGGTTCTTACATTGTATCCATCGAGACAGACACTTAGGATTCCGTGCAAGTCGGATCTACTGTCTGGGATCACAACCCCTCCTCCCCCTTCCCTCTTATAAGAAATAAAAAACTTCCTACCTTGCTGTCGTCTCTCTTGATTCCCCTCTTGGGCTTGCACAGGTATAAGGAGGGGTAGTCCATTCTGCAAAGAAGTGACAGGTTTAGTAGACGCTCGGCTTGGACTTCACTTCTCAGTCGGCACCAGGAGTCCAAGAAGATCACCTTACCCCAGGAAATCTCTGTGCTCCAGTAACTGCCTCTCCTGCAGACTGTGGATAGCTTCATCCATGGTGGCTGCCGCGGCTTCTAATCTGCAGGGTTGGAGTCTTGTGGGGCTCTTTGTGAAGCGGGGGACATCCAGACTTCGACAGTTCCAAGTCAGCAGGAGCAGCAGCAGCTCCGTCCCTCTCCCCTGCTTTCTCTTGCACTGCTTGTTCTGCTTTGCAGAGGGAAAGATGGCTGCAAAAAGTCATAAGAGTCACTCAGTGGGGCCACCTGCTGGACAGAAAGAGAAATGCAGAGGAGTCACGCTGCTTATTCCCCTGGGGCCAAGACAAACAAGTCCTTCTAGTATTGAGTAGGTCTGTCTCTTTAAAGATCTGCCTGCTAACAAAGCAGTTGGCACTGTTGTTATCCTCATACAGGAGGTGAGAAGGGCGGCTTCATTCATCCTCTGTGCTGCTGTGAACAATACATCACGGTTTGGAAAAAAAAAGTTTTAAAGGGCCAGTAACACAATGCTTGTACATCCAGAACACCGTGGCGGCTGCAGACAGGCAGGGCATGCTTGGACTTATAGTTCCAGTGAGATGTTTCTAGCGTACATCTGGTGCTGACTATATATCTATAATAACATTAAAAGGGTTATCCAGTTGTAAACTCTTCATTGTCCATCCACAGGAAAGGTCTTCAATAGTAGACTGGCTGTGGCCCGCTGTCTGGGACCCCTGCTAATCAGCTGTTCACCAGGCTGGTACACTTATGTATTCAACTGAATTCTGCTTGAAGCAAACAGCTCTGTTCGTAATGTAGTGGCCAGGCTTGGTATTGCAGGTCAAGTTCCCATTTAAATGATAATTCACTATGTATAATTCATGAACTACATGTTGTTTGATAAAGGCTCACAGGTTTATAATAGACACATGAACCTTCCTAAGGTGTTCAGGCAGCCCCAACCTCTGCTCCTATCTGGCATCATAGGGTGTAAAGAGGAGTCCAGGTCAGCTTTGTGCCATTACCTCCATCAGTGATCTGTTTCCAAGCAGGTCCAGTAATGCTCATGGCAAGGCAACGTGAATTATGGGGCATCATAGTGCGTGCCAGACGGGTAGAACATTCCATTCTTGGTGACCGTTTGTAGCCCCTTCATGGACTTCATGTCCCCCACAATGATGGGATACTCCAGCAGGATAATGTGCCGAACCATCGGGCCCAAGTTGTCCAGAACCGGTTGGAGGAGCGTTCTGGAGAGTTCTATGAATGTTTCGGCCGGCACGTTCCCCTGACATGAGCCCGATCCAGCATTTATGGGAAGTGGTGGAGAGGTCCATTCACACCTGAGATCCTACACCTACAAATATCCCGAGGCTGTGGGGGCATCCAGACGGCACAACATCCTACCAGACGTCTTCTGTCCACTTGTGGAGTCAATGTCACGTCAGGTTGTTGGGCTAGAGGGGTCCTACACCATACTAGTTCCTGTCCCGTGACTTTTGGCGTATCAGTGTATACCTGGCACTGATGAGTCCTTAGGGGGGTAAACAGTAATATACGTTAGCAGTACATTGGCCGTACGATTTATAACTCAACTGCAGCTAATAAGTAGGTGGAAACGGGTCAGCGAGACATTTCATTCATGCATGGAGGTTCATGGACAGTTTTCTACTTTTTGACCCAAATTAAAGGGGTTTAAGTACCAAAGACCTTTATCTCTTGTCCACAGAGTGCGGGATAAATATCTGGGGTCCGCCTACCGCCCCCCAGCAATCATGGCTCCCCAAATGCCCTATGTAACCTGAGCAGCAGTGTGCACACATGACCCCCACTCCATTCACTTCTATGGAATGGGTATACACCTGTCCCATGGAAATGGATGGAGTGTTGACCCACATGCGTGCTGTCACTTCATTCACATGGGGGAGGGGGGGTTCATTCTCAGCATCTCCGACATCAGACACTTATTCCCTTTCCTCTGGATAGAGGTATTCCTCCCAACTAGGCCAGACTCTGCTGTCCCAGCTGGCAGGAAACAAGCATACATCTCACTGGTTGTCCCAGAGGCTGCAGTAATCAGTGCGACCCCTGACCTCTACCCCGGAGTCTGCATTCCTGCAGCCATATGCCTAAGGAAGGATCGATAGAAGATCTGAAAGCTCGCTATAACATGATGTGTTTTTGTTGGCCATTAGAAGGTCCCATATCTACAGGATGACCCGGCTTCTCTTGCTGAGAACAATCACATTTGGTTCTGCTGACGACACCGGACCAAACCTTTCTTTCTTTTTTCTATTCCTGCAGGCAGACGCCACGGAGAGTTCAGAGGTTACACTGATAGGAGCGGCTGGTCCAGGACTACCTGTGAGTAAAATGCTTGTTGGCTAAAGGTCCACTATGGGGGTCACTATTACTACTGGGGCAACTATAGTGAGTCACTATTATTGCTGGGGCCACTATGGGGGTTACTATTACTACTGGGCCTACTGTAGGGGCTTTAGTACTACTTTGGCCACTATGGGGGTCACTATTACTACTGGGGCAACTATGGGGGGTGTCACTATTACTACTGAGGCCACTATTGGGGCGCTATTACTAACGGAGCCACTATGGGGGGGGGGTCACTATTACTACTTTGGCCACTATGGAGGCACTATTACTACTGGGGCCACTATTGGGGCGCTATTACTAACAGAGCCACTACGAGGGGGGGGGGAGGGGTCACTATTACTACTGAGGCACTATTACTAATGGGGCTATTTTAGGGCTACTAGTACTCCTCGGGCCACTTTGGAGGTCACTATTACTACAAGGACCATTAATGGGGATCACTATTGCTATAGGGATCACTATTCCTTCTGAGGCCACTATGGCTATCACTATTACTACTGTGGCCATTAAGGGGGGCACTATTACTGTGAGGGGGTCACTGAAGGGCACTATTAGGGGATACAACAGCCATGGCTTTGTGTAAAAGGGGCGTGGCCTGTCATAAAAACTAGCCAAGCTGCTATAGTTCTCCCTCTTTTTCAGTTCAACAGTCGGGCGGTATGTAGGAGATTCATGTCTTTGATGGTAAAACCCCTTTAATGACCACTAAGTGTTTCTGCTAATTATCCAACCAAGTGCTTCGCTTGCGCCCCCCGTAGTCCTATCATGCAGGTGCAACACAATGATTTAGGTATAGACTGCAAAGAGCATTACTGCCGTTTCTGGTCTTGCACAACCCCTTTAATTAATCTGCGACTCTCCAACTATTGGAAAACGATCAGTCCGTGCCTCTCACAGACATGTGACCACAGGGAGCCCTCAGAATGGCCCTATATGTCCCCATAGGGAGACCTTGAGATGCCATGTGGTCCCCGTCATCCTGCTGTACTGCCTGTCGCCGTGACTTACGGATACGCTGTATACATGAACACGTATGTGGTGCTCCTGACCAATCATGCCTCTGTTTTTCAGACACGCTTCTGCTTGCTGTTATGTAAGAAGGGCTGGGTCGCCCGGGTCACATGTGTGATGTGTGTGCTTGTGGCGGGACTATCTCTAAGGGCCTTCGGTGTTGTGGCGGCACTTCAGATGGGAGTCTCATGCTTGTGTCACATGAACCTCCGTAATTAGAGCCCCTGACTCTGGATTATCAACACAACCCAGCATTGTCCCCTGTCAGAAGGAGCGCCCTAGACCCCCCTGGCCCTGAAGGTGTCAGAGTCATCCCCTGATACAATGTATCCATTACCATTGGAATGTCTCGACCAGTTATCCTGGTTTACACACCCAGACATCAGTAGGTCAGGTGACTTGCCTCTTTGCCCTCTTAAAGGGGTATATAGGCTTTTGCAACCATGAATCGCTTGAAATCATATACATATATATATGATTAATTGATCACTGGGAGTCCTGAGCGGTGGATAGGTCCTCAATATAGCGAGGGCGTTAAATGCCCGGGATTCCCCTTTCACCCAAACTACTAGAGTTGCTACACTTTATATACATTAATGACCTCTCCACTGCTCAGGACTCCCGGTGATCAGCTGATCGCACCCCCAGCACTCACTGCAGACAGGCTGGAAGTTGACAGCTCTGTGGGGTCGGAGCTGGAAGTGTAATAGAAGGCTTCACACCCAATTAAATCAATGGAAGCTACGCCTTGTATTACACTTCTAGCTCTGACCTCAATGCAGACATAAGGCCTCGCTGCAGTGAGTGACAGGGAACCCCGTAGGCTGCGGACCGCCACTGATCAACTATTGATGACCTATCCTGAGTACGGGTCATCAATACTGTAAATGCCCTAAATACCAAGTCTCCTACCGTTTTGTGTATGCAGCTCCTATGCAGACCTATTTGTCTTCATTGTTACAGACTGCAAACAAACCTTCTGTTGATTTCAATGGGCTCCAACCCCGTGCAGATAAAGCCAAACAATCACCCCTAGTGGTGGTACGAGGGGCAATGACCGCTCAGCGATATGTTCAGGACATCCTGCAGCCACATGTGTTCCTCCAGTAGGGTAATGCCCGGCCGCACACACAAGGGGGTCCCAGGAGCCCCACAACATTGTCACACTGCCCCCTACTGGTATGATGGTCTGGGGGGCATCACATACAACAGTCGGTCCCCCTAGTGGTGGTACGAGGGGCAATGACCGCTCAGCGATATGTTCAGGACATCCTGCAGCCACATGTGTTCCTCCAGTAGGGTAATGCCCGGCCGCACACACAAGGGGGTCCCAGGAGCCCCACAACATTGTCACACTGCCCCCTGCTGGTGTGATGGTTTAGGGGGGCATCACATACAACAGTCAGACCCCCTAGTGGTGGTACGAGGACAATGACAGCTCAGCGATATATTCAGGACATCCTGCAGCCACATGTGTTCCTCCAGCAGGATAATGCTCGGCCGCACACAGAAGGGGGTCCCAGGAGCCCCACAACATTGTCACACTGCCCCCTGCTGGTGTGATGGTCTGGGGGGGGGGGCATCACATACAACAGTCAGACCCCCTAGTGGTGGTACGAGGGGCAATGACAGCTCAGTGATATGTTCAGGACATCCTGCAGCCACATGTGTTCCTCCCATGGTGGCTTCCAGTAGGATAATGCTCGGCCGCACACACAAGGGGGTCCCAGGAGCCCCACAACATTGTCACACTGCCCCCTGCTGGTGTGATGGTTTGGGGGGGGCATCACATACAACAGTCAGACCCCCTAGTGGTGGTACGAGGGACAATGACAGCTCAGCGATATGTTCAGGACATCCTGCAGCCATGTGTGTTCCTCTCATGGCGGCTTCCAGTAGGATAATGCTCGGCCGCACACACAGGGGGGTCCCAGGAGCCCCACAACATTGTCACACTGCCCCCTGCTGGTGTGATGGTTTGGGGGGGGCATCACATACAACAGTCAGACCCCCTAGTGGTGATACGAGGGACAATGACCGCTCAGCTATATGTTCCGGACATCCTGCAGCCATATGTGTTCCTCTCATGGCGGCTTCCAGTAGGATAATGCTCGGCCGCACACACAGGGGGGTCCCAGGAGCCCCACAACATGGTCACACTGCCCCCTGCTGGTGTGATGGTCTGGGGGGCATCACATACAACAGTCGGTCCCCCTAGTGGTGGTACGAGGGACAATGACCGCTCAGCGATATGTTCAGGACATCCTGCAGCCACATGTGTTCCTCTCATGGTGGCTTCCAGTAGGATAATGCTCGGCCGCACACACAAGGGGGTCCCAGGAGCCCCCACAACATTGTCACACTGCCCTGGCCGCCCGGTCTTTATCCCGAATAGAACTTTACCGTGACACCGAGAAAGTCTCATTGATCCCGACAACTTCTAGGGGAGGGTTGGTTCTCACCATGAGAGCGTTTGGGAAGAGTAATGTATGTGAATGCGGGATCAGACGGGGGCAGCGAGCTGCAAAGGGCTTCATACGCAAAACCGCAGGGGATTCTTATCAGGACTGGAGCAAGAAAAGAAAAGACTGCAGACTTCACAAACTCCAATAGAAGTCGATGGCGGCTGCGGCGTGCCGGTCCAATATTGTGGCATTACCGGTCACATGTGTTGAGGTGGAACGTCTCCCAGACCCGGAGCTGTATGCGCAGTAAACAGCATCCTTCTATGGGCCTTGGAGCTCGCTCACACGGCGTACGTGTACCGCCAATTACACGTGTTTTTCAGGTGCATAGTAAACATGGCTGTACATATGTGTCAGCTGAACTCCCACAGCCCATAATGACGTGTATTAGTAATCCGCACCACAATGCCGTGCGCTGGGGGCTCTTATCACCAAGTGATGCGTGCGAGTATATCAATAGAAATCAATGGACCGCGTAATATGCGGGACCCTTACGTCCGTGTGAGTGGGCGGTGTCTGATGGCCCTAGGCGCAAATACACCCGCCGCTACAAAGCGCAGTTTCGCATGAACGCCTTTTGTTCAAACTCCAGACCATAGCGCAGAAGTCGGGCAAAACAGCAGGAAGATCCGTCCGCATGTAGTTCCCGTAATACGAGGCACGTCCATTCTGCTCGCGGCCGCGCAAATAACGGGTGGGAATCCCACCAGTGAAAGGAAAGAACTGAAATCATTGGATTCGGTTTGTACCGTAATGCGATAATCATGGCGGCACGACGGGACTAATATCACATGGGTGATAACGGTCCGTGAGGCTCATCCCATATCAGGTGATCTCCGGGCGGATGCCAGACATTCTTGTGTTTTCGATGGAAATCCCCGTCTCGCACTCGCCTGCGCCTCACATGCCGGGCCTTGCGTTTGGCGACCCCATTGAAAACAATGGATGATCATCAGAATGTTCCGGCACCGCAATCTGATAAAACCGCTCAGGGGTAAAAAAATGGGGTTCGTATTCGTGCGAAATTTGTGCATCTCGCAACCCACAAATCTCACGTGATTTTCTCCGCGGTTTGAAACCGTCTTAAGGGTGCGTTTACACGAACACGATTCTTGCATCGCGAGGCACAGCCGACACGGACCGCATTGCTTTAATACATGTATTTACACGTCCAGCTTTCCTCTCGCAGCGACGACGCCAGACTGAAAAATCACAGCTTTTTTTTCTGCGACTCTGCAGAAATTTTGCCCATTCTTTCCAATGGGTGAGAAAAAACTGCCGCGCCTCCCCGTGTACCCGCCAGTGCCATGGGATGTTTCATTTGTTTACATGTGATTTGTGACAATGACACGTTTAGCGACGGCGAGTTTCTCCCAAATCCCAATGAACATTGAATCCTACAATCCGATATGGCGCTCGCCGTGTGAAGGCAGCCTTCAGCCCTAATTACAGGAGCCTCTTTTGTGAAATCGAAGCCCTGAAGTTTTTCATGGGTGTGATACCAAATCCGACCACTGGGGGTGCTGCTCCACTAGTTGTGATTATATTCCACAGAATTAACCCTATGTGACCGCGTTATGCCGTTCCTCGCCCCCCTCCTATACCGTCCGCTTCTCATCCAACGGTCCAATCAGGATGGAAACAAACAGGTTTGCATGGACAAAAAAACTGCAGTCCAAAGGCTTACAATCTAAAGACTGGAGCTGGATAACCCCCAATCTCATGTCCGCCTGCGGCCCCCAGATATGAAGCAGATGTGAGATAGGAGGATTAGGGGATATATGCCTCATGTAACCTCGAACCATCCCACAACATACATGTGTTCACGGTGTGCAGCGCATCTACCGCAGGCATGCTGGGAGTTGTAGTTGCAGACATCTTTACAGTGATATTACCACAATCCGGAGGCGAGTATAGAAAGTGGTCAGCAGCATAAACGATGGAGAACTCCGCAGATAAGAAGACTGGTGTCAGAACCAGCTGCAGGCTATACACAAGGGTGGGGACCAAAAACCAGCAATCAGGTCTCAAAATGGCAAAAGGTGTAGCAGCCAGTGATAGGTGTGAGTCCAAAAGGTGGAACCTGCATCCATCAGACTACATGCCAGATGGGAATATCCCTTTAAGGAAGAGCCTGCCTCCAGCAGTCTTTCACCCACACAATATATATATGGCATTCCACAGGTCTCCAAAAATGCTTGGAGTTACTAGTGGAGTACTAGAAAAAAAGGGCCGTCAATCAAAAGGGGTCGTCTATTATTGTGTCTTCCAGGAAAGGGGGTCCGAGTCTTTGTCTCCTCCAACTCCTTTCAATGAGACTTCAGCCAATTTCCTGATGCTTGCTAACAATGCAGCTCCTCTAGGGCGGGGCTTCCTGCACAATCTACTATTAATGAGATGGCCCGACCAGATGTCCCCTTCCCTGAGGAGCTACATTGTTAGCGTGTGTCAGGAAACTGGCCCCTCAGGACTGAGCCCCTCTCTTTAATGGCCCTATAGCAGCTGCCTGGTCTGCCTCTATGGTAAGTGCTTTACCAAGCGACTCCTCATGCTACACTATTGCTCATGTGTAGCTTCCTAACCAATCTGCATGCAGAAGGATAATGAAGACCAACCTACCAGTATCTTAGGTTTTAATAACAGCAGCTGCATCGCCCCGAATTGCTGTTTTTCGTCTCTATGCCACGTGGAAAATAGGACCAAATTGTCCTCCGTATCGGAGTGGGATGGTTTGGTCCTAATTTTCCCACGATGTAGGAATACATAAAAAAATGCAATTTTTAGGACTATATAGCTGCTGCTAATAAAACCAAAGGCGCACATAGGTTAGTCTTCATCCCCCACCAACATAAGAGTCAAAGATGCAGCTTTACAGTCAATCACATGAGAGAAGGAAATCCTGGCCGGTAAAGCTGCAGTTAACAGGAGTCGTCCCTCGGTGGAGTACATACATAAGGGCGGACCAGGCAGCTGCTATGGGGACTTGGAAGAGAAGATGCTCAGTCCTGAGTGGCCTATTTCCTGACACTTGCTAACAGTACAGCTCCTCAGGGGAGGGGCATCCTGCATTGGCTCTCTTCACCCAATAAGATGCCCCTCCCTAGAGAAGCTGCTTTGTTAGTAAGCATAAGCAAATTGGCTCAGGGCTTCTGGAAAGAGGTTGGAGAGGACAAAGATCATGACCTGCTGTCCTGGAATGCATCCTAATAGGGGACCCCTTTGGGTTAAGGGCCTCTTTTCTTCTACTTACCCCACTGGTAACTCCAAGCATTCTTTGCAAGACCTGTAGGCTGCTGTATATGTCTTGTGTGGGCTCCTCCATGAAAAATGGTGACAGACTTAATTCAAAAGGGTTGTTTAGAGTTAGAAAAATATGGGTACTTTCTCCCAAATACAGCGCCACCAAAGGGTTGTGTGTGGTATTGCATCTCAGCTCAATTAAAGTGAAGGGCAGCTGAGCTGCAATATCAGACACAACCCACAGACAACATTGGCGCTGTGTCCGGAAACAAGCAGCCATGTTTTTCTAATCCCTACAACCCCTTTAAGGATGATGGGAGGGCAAGCTCTGGCATAGCAGCCATGTTCCAGGGTATTTCTGGCTGACATGGAGGGACGTGACTTGTAACCTAATAGACTATTCAACCTCATGGAACTCCGCTCGGCCCGATGTAATCTGTGCAACCTCAACGCTCATGTCAAGTAACACAAGTTCCTCTATGTGTGACCCACGAGGAAGGGGAGCCGGACCCCTGCAAGGACCACACAACCTGTAAGACCCTCTCCAAGGCAACCACAGGACCCAGGACCTTCTTAAAGGGCCCTGTTAAAGGTTCCCTGGTTTGAAGTAACATTTAAACACTGAATAATGAAAAGTTCTGCAACTTTCTAACAGACTTTGTTTTTCAGTTCCTCACCTTATTTGCTTCCTGTCAGTGAATGGGAACAATCTTGCTGACATTCAGGGACTGTAAGGTTGATGGGGACTTTCCAGGGAGTATTCTTTTTTTTTTTTAAAGACGCAGTCACCTGGAAAGAATTGGGGCTACAAGTCAGAGAAGTTGTTTTCTGGCTTCTGCACAGACTCTGATGAAGGATAAGATAAATGCCCTCATGTGACCCGTAAATACACAGAGCAAGGGTTACCCTAAAGTGATGAGCCGGGAGCGAAATATTTACACTGGAGACACCAGAAGACCTTATCTGGAGAGCAAAACAATGAGAATTAGACGGCCATGTATGTATCAGCAGCAGACTTTACCCGCTGACCGGATGTCACCCCTGGTACATGGCTGCACATATATACTGAAGGGCCCCTGTATTAAACCCCCATCCTGTAGCGTTGGGCTCCGTTGGCCCTCAGAACCGCAACAGTTCATCGTAATGTAGATCCCACTAAGAGATGAAACGGTTCTGCAGGAATATCGGCCCCTGCGGACAGGAAGCTTCTTGTAGTCCCTGCAGATTAGATGGCGGTGCTGACATGTTCTGACCGGCTGACAGGAAGGGGTCAGCGATTCATGCTGCTTGCACCAAATTCTGACCTCCCATCAGCAGCAGAGATCAGGCTCCATCGGACCAGGAGATGTTTCTCCGCTGCTCAGTGATACAAGTTTTGTGCCCTTTTGCCCGCTGAAGTCTTTCTGTGTCTCTTAGACACAATGGCGCTGGAACTGGTCGCCCGCTGTTATACCATCCGTGCGGAGGAACGGCGAGTTGTGCGTTCGGACACGTTAGTTGGAGCTCCAGCGTTGTATCAGCTGACTGTGCAGCCTGTTGGTCAGAACGATTCCTGACATCCTCCTCCGACCCCTTTCAGTGATGAGTTGTTTCCGTCCGCAGGATCCCCCTTCGCTAGAGGTTTTCCTCGATCGCGCCATTCTCGGTATACTCTCCACACCGCTGCACGAAAACCCCCCTGTGGTTAGCGGTGACACTCCGGCTAGTCCAGCACCGATGACCGGCCTCGTTGGAAGTCGCTCCGATCGCTGGATCTTCCATCTAATGTGGATTCAAACTGAAAATGATCAGCGGAAAACTTGTGACGTGATTTTATGGCGCACTCCGGGGTCAGGGGGAGAATTACCGTACAGGGGGCGCCAATCGTGAGAGGGGGGGGCTAATAAAGGGGCCGCTCAGTGTGTATATTCTGCATGTACGAAGAGGCCCAGCTTATACCAGCATACAATACACCAGAAGCACATACCGCTGCAGGTCATCAGTTACACATGAGTGAATACGACCTTCTCACATTATATCCCGGCCTCCTTTTACTATATTAGATGAACGCTTTCTTAGAAAATAAGAATTTCAGAATAGAAAATAAAAATATAACGAGGACTTTTCTGGATCACATGACAGTGTGCGCTTCCCGCTGTTCCTGTGTGGCTCAGCTTTATCAGACCGTGAGAGCATCCAGTCCCTGATGAATCAGTTACATAGAAAGAAACGCAGCATGAAGTCCTTTTGCTATCACGTGAGGAAAAAATGTGTCTCACAGCCCAGACGCACTATGAATGCCCGGAGCAAGGAATGCTATATGCCAGCGGGAAACAGGAGATTAATAAAGGGGCAACTCCAGGAAAACAGCATAATAATGCCAAAATCATGACTTACAAAGTAATTACAAAATTTTCGCCTATGTACAAGAATATAACTACTATAATACTGCCCCCTATATACAAGAATATAACTACTATAGTACTGCCCCCTATGTACAAGAATATAACTACTATAATACTGCCCCCTATGTACAAGAATATAACTACTATAATACTGCCCCCTGTGTACAGGAATATAACTACTATAATACTGCTCCTATGTACAAGAATATAACTGCTATAATACTGCCTCCTATGTACAAGAATATAACTACTATAATACTGCCCCCTATGTACAAGAATATAACTACTATAATACTGCTCCTATGTACAAGAATATAACTACCATAATACTGCCCCTATGTACAAGAATATAACTACTATAATACTGCCCCCCTATGTACAAGAATATAACTACTATAATACTGTCTTCTATGTACAAGAATATAACTACTATAATACTGCCCCTATGTACAAGAATATAACTACTATAATACTGCCTCCTATGTACAAGAATATAACTACTATAATACTGCCCCCTATGTACAAGAATATAACTACTATAATACTGCCCCCCTATGTACAAGAATATAACTACTATAATACTGCCCCTATGTACAAGAATATAACTACTATAATACTGCCCCCTATGTACAAGAATATAACTACTATAATACTGCTCCTATGTACAAGAATATAACTACTATAATACTGCTCCCTATGTACAAGAATATAACTACTATAATACTGCTCCCTATGTACAAGAATATAACTACTATAATACTGTCTCCTATGTACAAGAATATAACTACTATAATACTACCCCTATGTACAAGAATATAACTACTATAATACTGCTCCCTATGTACAAGAATATAACTACTATAATACTGCTCCCTATGTACAAGAATATAACTACTATAATACTGCTCCTATGTACAAGAATATAACTACTATAATACTGCTCCCTATGTACAAGAATATAACTACTATAATACTGCTCCCTATGTACAAGAATATAACTACTATAATATGTACAAGAATATAACTACTATAATACTGCTCCTATGTACAAGAATATAACTACTATAATACTGCCCCTATGTACAAGAATATAACTACTATAATATGTACAAGAATATAACTACTATAACACTGCCTCCTATGTACAAGAATATAACTACTATAATACTGCTCCCTATATACAAGAATATAACTACTATAATACTGCCCCCTATGTACAAGAATATAACTACTATAATACTGCTCCCTATGTACAAGAATATAACTACTATAATACTGCCCCCTATGTACAAGAATATAACTACTATAATACTGCCCCCTATGTACAAGAATATAACTACTATAATACTGCCTCCTATGTACAAGAATATAACTACTATAATACTGCCCCCTATGTACAAGAATATAACTACTATAATACTGCCTCCTATGTACAAGAATATAACTACTATAATACTGCCCCGTATGTACAAGAATATAACTACTATAATACTGCCCCCTATGTACAAGAATATAACTACTATAATACTGCTCCCTATATACAAGAATATAACTACTATAATACTGCTCCTATGTACAAGAATATAACTACTATAATACTGCCCCTATGTACAAGAATATAACTACTATAATATGTACAAGAATATAACTACTATAATACTGCCTCCTATGTACAAGAATATAACTACTATAATACTGCTCCTATGTACAAGAATATAACTACTATAATACTGCCCCCTATGTACAAGAATATAATTACTATAATATGTACAAGAATATAACTACTATAATACTGCCTCCTATGTACAAGAATATAACTACTATAATACTGCTCCTATGTACAAGAATATAACTACTATAATACTGCCCCTATGTACAAGAATATAACTACTATAATACTGCCCCTATGTACAAGAATATAACTACTATAATACTGCCCCCTGTGTACAAGAATATAACTAATATAATACTGCCCCCTATGTACAAGAATATAACTACTATAATATGTACAAGAATATAACTACTATAATACTGCCTCCTATGTACAAGAATATAACTACTATAATACTGCTCCTATGTACAAGAATATAACTACTATAATACTGCCCCCTATGTACAAGAATATAACTACTATAATACTGCCCCCTATGTACAAGAATATAACTACTATAATACTGCCTCCTATGTACAAGAATATAACTACTATAATACTGCCTCCTATGTACAAGAATATAACTACTATAATACTGCCTCCTATGTACAAGAATATAACTACTATAATACTGCCCCCTGTGTACAAGAATATAACTACTATAATACTGCCCCCTATGTACAAGAATATAACTACTATAATACTGCCTCCTATGTACAAGAATATAACTACTATAATACTGCCTCCTATGTACAAGAATATAACTACTATAATACTGCCTCCTATGTACAAGAATATAACTACTATAATACTGCCTCCTATGTACAAGAATATAACTACTATAATACTGCCTCCTATGTACAAGAATATAACTACTATAATACTGCCTCCTATGTACAAGAATATAACTACTATAATACTGCCCCCTGTGTACAAGAATATAACTAATATAATACTGCCCCCTATGTACAAGAATATAACTACTATAATATGTACAAGAATATAACTACTATAATACTGCCTCCTATGTACAAGAATATAACTACTATAATACTGCCCCCTATGTACAAGAATATAACTACTATAATACTGCTCCCTATGTACAAGAATATAACTACTATAATATGTACAAGAATATAACTACTATAATACTGCCCCTATGTACAAGAATATAACTACTATAATACTGCCCCTATGTACAAGAATATAACTACTATAATACTGCCCCTATGTACAAGAATATAACTACTATAATATGTACAAGAATATAACTACTATAATACTGCCTCCTATGTACAAGAATATAACTACTATAATACTGCTCCTATGTACAAGAATATAACTACTATAATACTGCCCCTATGTACAAGAATATAACTACTATAATATGTACAAGAATATAACTACTATAATACTGCCTCCTATGTACAAGAATATAACTACTATAATACTGCTCCTATGTACAAGAATATAACTACTATAATACTGCCCCTATGTACAAGAATATAACTACTATAATATGTACAAGAATATAACTACTATAACACTGCCTCCTATGTACAAGAATATAACTACTATAATACTGCTCCTATGTACAAGAATATAACTACTATAATACTGCCTCCTATGTACAAGAATATAACTACTATAATACTGCCCCCTATGTACAAGAATATAACTACTATAATACTGCCCCTTATGTACAAGAATATAACTACTATAATACTGCCCCCTATGTACAAGAATATAACTACCATAATACTGCCCCTTATGTACAAGAATATAACTACTATAATACTGCCTCCTATGTACAAGAATATAACTACTATAATACTGCTCCTATGTACAAGAATATAACTACTATAATACTGCCCCCTATGTACAAGAATATAACTACTATAATACTGCCTCCTATGTACAAGAATATAACTACTATAATACTGCCCCCTATGTACAAGAATATAACTACTATAATACTGCCCCCTATGTACAAGAATATAACTACTATAATACTGCCCCCTATGTACAAGAATATAACTACTGTAATACTGCTCCCTATGTACAAGAATATAACTACTATAATACTGCGCCCTATGTACAAGAATATAACTACTATAATACTGCGCCCTATGTACAAGAATATAACTAGTATAATACTGCTCCCTATGTACAAGAATATAACTACTATAATACTGCCCCCTATATACAAGAATATGACTACTATAATACTGCCCCTATGTACATGAATATAACTACTATAATACTGCCCCTATGTACAAGAATATAACTACTATAATACTGCCCCCTATGTACAGGAATATAACTACTATAATACTGCTCCCTATGTACAAGAATATAACTACTATAATACTGCCCCCTATGTACAAGAATATAACTACTATAATACTGCCCCCTATATACAAGAATATGACTACTATAATACTGCCCCTATGTACATGAATATAACTACTATAATACTGCCCCTATGTACAAGAATATAACTACTATAATACTTCCCCCTATGTACAAGAATATAACTACTATAATACTGCCCCTATGTACATGAATATAACTACTATAATACTGCCCCTATGTACAGGAATATAACTACTATAATACTGCCCCCTATGTACAAGAATATAACTACGATAATACTGCCCCCTATGTACAAGAATATAACTACTATAATACTGCCCCCTATGTACAAGAATATAACTACTATAATACTGCTCCTATGTACAAGAATATAACTACTATAATACTGCCCCCTATGTACAAGAATATAACTACTATAATACTGCCCCCTATATACAAGAATATAACTACTATAATACTGCCCCTATATACAAGAATATAACTACTATAATACTGCCCCTATGTACAAGAATATAACTACTATAGTACTGTCCCCTATGTACAAGAGTATAACTACTATAATACTGTGCTCCTATGTACAAGAATATAACTACTATAATACTGCCCCCATGTACAAGAATATAACTACTATAATACTGCCCCCTATGTACAAGAATATAACTACTATAATACTGCCCTCTATGTACAAGAATATCACTACTATAATACTGCCTCTTATGTACAAGAATATAACTACTATAATACTGCCCCCTATGTACAAGAATATAACTACTATAATACTGGATCCTATGTACAAGAATATAACTACTATAATACTGCCCCTATATACAAGAATATAACTACTATAATACTGCCCTCTATGTACAAGAATATAACTACTATAATACTGCACCCTATGTACAAGAATATAACTACTATAATACTACCTCCTATGTACAAGAATATAACTACTATAATACTGCCCCCTATGTACAAGAATATAACTACTATAATACTGCCCCTATATACAAGAATATAACTACTATAATACTGCCCTCTATGTACAAGAATATAACTACTATAATACTGCACCCTATGTACAAGAATATAACTACTATAATACTACCTCCTATGTACAAGAATATAACTACTATAATACTGCCCCCTATGTACAAGAATATAACTACTATAATACTGCCCCTATATACAAGAATATAACTACTATAATACTGCCTCCTATGTACAAGAATATAACTACTAGAATACTGTCCTCTATGTACAAGAATATAACTACTATAATACTGCTCCCTATGTACAAGAATATAACTACTATAATACTGCTCCCTATGTACAAGAATATAACTACTATAATACTGCCCCCAATGTACAAGAATATAACTACTATAATACTGCCCCTATGTACAAAAATATAACTACTATAATACTGCCCCTCTATGTACAAGAATATAACTACTATAATACTGCCCCCTATGTACAAGAATACATCTACTATAATACTGCCCCCCTATGTACAAGAATACATCTACTATAATACTGCCCCCCATGTACAAGAATATAACTACTATAATACTGCCTCCTATGTACAAGAATATAACTACTATAATACTGCCCCTATGTACAAGAATATAACTACTATAATACTGCTCTCTATGTACAAAAATATAACTACTATAATACTGCTCCCTATGTACAAGAATATAACTACTATAATACTGCCCCTATGTACAAGAATATAACTACTATAATACTGCTCTCTATGTACAAAAATATAACTACTATAATACTGCCTCCTATGTACAAGAATATAACTACTATAATACTGCCTCCTATGTACAAGAATATAACTACTATAATACTGCCTCCTATGTACAAGAATATAACTACTATAATACTGCCCCCTGTGTACAAGAATATAACTACTATAATACTGCCCCCTATGTACAAGAATATAACTACTATAATACTGCCTCCTATGTACAAGAATATAACTACTATAATACTGCCTCCTATGTACAAGAATATAACTACTATAATACTGCCTCCTATGTACAAGAATATAACTACTATAATACTGCCTCCTATGTACAAGAATATAACTACTATAATACTGCCTCCTATGTACAAGAATATAACTACTATAATACTGCCTCCTATGTACAAGAATATAACTACTATAATACTGCCCCCTGTGTACAAGAATATAACTAATATAATACTGCCCCCTATGTACAAGAATATAACTACTATAATATGTACAAGAATATAACTACTATAATACTGCCTCCTATGTACAAGAATATAACTACTATAATACTGCTCCTATGTACAAGAATATAACTACTATAATACTGCCCCCCATGTACAAGAATATAACTACTATAATATGTACAAGAATATAACTACTATAACACTGCCTCCTATGTACAAGAATATAACTACTATAATACTGCTCCCTATATACAAGAATATAACTACTATAATACTGCCCCCTATGTACAAGAATATAACTACTATAATACTGCTCCCTATGTACAAGAATATAACTACTATAATATGTACAAGAATATAACTACTATAATACTGCCCCTATGTACAAGAATATAACTACTATAATACTGCCCCTATGTACAAGAATATAACTACTATAATACTGCCCCTATGTACAAGAATATAACTACTATAATATGTACAAGAATATAACTACTATAATACTGCCTCCTATGTACAAGAATATAACTACTATAATACTGCTCCTATGTACAAGAATATAACTACTATAATACTGCCCCTATGTACAAGAATATAACTACTATAATATGTACAAGAATATAACTACTATAATACTGCCTCCTATGTACAAGAATATAACTACTATAATACTGCTCCTATGTACAAGAATATAACTACTATAATACTGCCCCTATGTACAAGAATATAACTACTATAATATGTACAAGAATATAACTACTATAACACTGCCTCCTATGTACAAGAATATAACTACTATAATACTGCTCCTATGTACAAGAATATAACTACTATAATACTGCCTCCTATGTACAAGAATATAACTACTATAATACTGCCCCCTATGTACAAGAATATAACTACTATAATACTGCCCCTTATGTACAAGAATATAACTACTATAATACTGCCCCCTATGTACAAGAATATAACTACTATAATACTGCCCCTTATGTACAAGAATATAACTACTATAATACTGCCTCCTATGTACAAGAATATAACTACTATAATACTGCTCCTATGTACAAGAATATAACTACTATAATACTGCCCCCTATGTACAAGAATATAACTACTATAATACTGCCTCCTATGTACAAGAATATAACTACTATAATACTGCCCCCTATGTACAAGAATATAACTACTATAATACTGCCCCCTATGTACAAGAATATAACTACTATAATACTGCCCCCTATGTACAAGAATATAACTACTGTAATACTGCTCCCTATGTACAAGAATATAACTACTATAATACTGCGCCCTATGTACAAGAATATAACTACTATAATACTGCGCCCTATGTACAAGAATATAACTAGTATAATACTGCTCCCTATGTACAAGAATATAACTACTATAATACTGCCCCCTATATACAAGAATATGACTACTATAATACTGCCCCTATGTACATGAATATAACTACTATAATACTGCCCCTATGTACAAGAATATAACTACTATAATACTGCCCCCTATGTACAGGAATATAACTACTATAATACTGCTCCCTATGTACAAGAATATAACTACTATAATACTGCCCCCTATGTACAAGAATATAACTACTATAATACTGCCCCCTATATACAAGAATATGACTACTATAATACTGCCCCTATGTACATGAATATAACTACTATAATACTGCCCCTATGTACAAGAATATAACTACTATAATACTTCCCCCTATGTACAAGAATATAACTACTATAATACTGCCCCTATGTACATGAATATAACTACTATAATACTGCCCCTATGTACAGGAATATAACTACTATAATACTGCCCCCTATGTACAAGAATATAACTACGATAATACTGCCCCCTATGTACAAGAATATAACTACTATAATACTGCCCCCTATGTACAAGAATATAACTACTATAATACTGCTCCTATGTACAAGAATATAACTACTATAATACTGCCCCCTATGTACAAGAATATAACTACTATAATACTGCCCCCTATATACAAGAATATAACTACTATAATACTGCCCCTATATACAAGAATATAACTACTATAATACTGCCCCTATGTACAAGAATATAACTACTATAATACTGTCCCCTATGTACAAGAGTATAACTACTATAATACTGTGCTCCTATGTACAAGAATATAACTACTATAATACTGCCCCCATGTACAAGAATATAACTACTATAATACTGCCCCCTATGTACAAGAATATAACTACTATAATACTGCCCTCTATGTACAAGAATATCACTACTATAATACTGCCTCTTATGTACAAGAATATAACTACTATAATACTGCCCCCTATGTACAAGAATATAACTACTATAATACTGGATCCTATGTACAAGAATATAACTACTATAATACTGCCCCTATATACAAGAATATAACTACTATAATACTGCCCTCTATGTACAAGAATATAACTACTATAATACTGCACCCTATGTACAAGAATATAACTACTATAATACTACCTCCTATGTACAAGAATATAACTACTATAATACTGCCCCCTATGTACAAGAATATAACTACTATAATACTGCCCCTATATACAAGAATATAACTACTATAATACTGCCCTCTATGTACAAGAATATAACTACTATAATACTGCACCCTATGTACAAGAATATAACTACTATAATACTACCTCCTATGTACAAGAATATAACTACTATAATACTGCCCCCTATGTACAAGAATATAACTACTATAATACTGCCCCTATATACAAGAATATAACTACTATAATACTGCCTCCTATGTACAAGAATATAACTACTAGAATACTGTCCTCTATGTACAAGAATATAACTACTATAATACTGCTCCCTATGTACAAGAATATAACTACTATAATACTGCTCCCTATGTACAAGAATATAACTACTATAATACTGCCCCCTATGTACAAGAATATAACTACTATAATACTGCCCCTATGTACAAAAATATAACTACTATAATACTGCCCCCCTATGTACAAGAATATAACTACTATAATACTGCCCCCTATGTACAAGAATACATCTACTATAATACTGCCCCCCTATGTACAAGAATACATCTACTATAATACTGCCCCCCATGTACAAGAATATAACTACTATAATACTGCCTCCTATGTACAAGAATATAACTACTATAATACTGCCCCTATGTACAAGAATATAACTACTATAATACTGCTCTCTATGTACAAAAATATAACTACTATAATACTGCTCCCTATGTACAAGAATATAACTACTATAATACTACTCCCTATGGACGGGAATATAACTACTATAATACTGCCTCCTATGTACAAGAATATAACTACTATAATACTGCCCTATATGTACAAGAATATAACTACTATAATACTGCTCCTATGTACAAGAATATAACTACTATAATACTGCCTCCTATGTACAAGAATATAACTACTATAATACTGCCCCCTATGTACAAGAATATAACTACTATAAAAATGCCCCCTATATACAAGACTATAACTACTATAATACTGCCCCCTATGTACAAAAATATAACTACTATAATACTGCCCCTTATGTTCAAGAATATAACTACTATAATACTGCCCCCT
This sequence comes from Eleutherodactylus coqui, assembly GCA_035609135.1. Classification (NCBI taxonomy): domain Eukaryota; kingdom Metazoa; phylum Chordata; class Amphibia; order Anura; family Eleutherodactylidae; genus Eleutherodactylus; species Eleutherodactylus coqui. The sequence goes on along the minus strand of CM069406.1, from coordinate 1,406,032 downwards.
ATGTACAAGAATATAACTACTATAATACTGCCCCCAATGTACAAGAATATAACTACTATCATACTGCCTCATATGTACAAGAATATAACTACTATAATACTGCCCCCTATGTACAAGAATATAACTACTATAAAAATGCCCCATATGTACAAGGATATAACTACTATAATATTGCCCCCTATGTACAAGAATATAACTACTATAATACTGCCCCTTATGCACAAGAATATAACTACTACAATACTGCCCCCTATATACAAGAATATAACTACTATAATACTGCCTCCTATGTACAAGAATATAACTACAATAAAAATGCTCCATATGTACAAGAATATAACTACTATAATACTGCCCCTATGTACAAAAATATAACTAGTATAATACTGCCTCCTATGTACAAGAATATAACTACTATAATACTGCCCCCTATGTACAAGAATATAACTACTATAAAAATGCCCCCTATATACAAGACTATAACTAGTATAATACTGCCTCCTATGTACAAGAATATAACTACTATAATACTGCCCCCTATGTACAAGTATATAACTACTATAATACTGCCCGCTATGTACAAGAATATAACTACTATAATACTGCTCTCTATGTACAAGAATATAACTACTATAATACTGCTCTCTATGTACAAGAATATAACTACTATAATACTGCTCCCTATGTACAAGAATATAACTACTATAATACTGCCTCCTATGTACAAGAATATAACTACTATAATACTGCCCTCTATGTATAAGAATATACCTACTATAATACTTCCCCCTATATACAAGAATATAACTACTATAATACTGCCTCCTATGTACAAGAATATATACCTACTATAATACTGCCCCCTATGTACAAGAATATAACTACTATAATTCTGTCCCCCTATGTACAAGTATATAACTACTATAATACTGCCCGCTATGTACAAGAATATAACTACTATAATAATGCTCTCTATGAACATGAATATAACTACTATAATACTGCCCCCTATGCACAAGAATATGACTACTATAATACTGCCCCCTATACCGGAATATAACTACTATAATACTGCCTCCTATGTACAAGAATATAACTACTATAATACTGCCCCCTATGTACACGAATATAACTACTATAATACTGCCCCCTATGTACAAAAATATAACTACTATAATACTGCCCCCTATGTACAAGAATATAACTACTATAAAAATGCCCCCTATGTACAATAATATAACTACTATAATACTGCCCCCTATGTACAAGAATATAACTACTATAATACGGCCCCCTATGTACAAGAATATAACTACTATAATACTGCCCCCTATGTAAAAGAATATAACTACTATAATACTGTCCCCCTATGTACAAGAATATAACTACTATAATACTGCCCCCCTATGTACAAGAATATAACTACTATAATACTGCCCCCCTATGTACAAGAATATAACTACTATAATACTGCCCCCTTTGTACAAGAATATAACTACTATAATACTGCCCTCTATGTACAAGAATATAACTACTATAATACTGCCCTCTATGTACAAGAATATAACTACTATAATACAGCCCTCTATGTACAAGAATATAGCTACCATAATACTGCCCCCTATATACAAGAATATAACTACTATAATACTGCTCCTATGTACAAGAATATATCTACTATAATACTGCTCCCTATGTACTACAATATAACTACTATAATACTGCACCCTATATACTAGAATATAACTACTATAATACTGCCCCCTATGTACTAGAATAAAACTACTATAATACTGCCCCCTATGTACAAGAATATAACTACTATAATACTGCCCCTATGTACAAGAATATAACTACTATAATACTGCCCCCTATATAAAAGAATATAACTACTATAATACTGCTCCCTATGTACAAGAATATAACTACTATAATACTGCCCCCTATGTACTACAATATAACTACTATAATACTGCACCCTATATACTAGAATATAACTACTATAATACTGCCCCCTATGTACAAGAATATAACTACTATAATACTGCACCCTATATACTAGAATATAACTACTATAATACTGCCCCCTATGTACAAGGATATAACTACTATAACACTGCCCCCTATGTACAAGAATATAACTACTATAATAATGCCCCCTATATAAAAGAATATAACTACTATAATACTGCCCCCTATGTACAAGAATATAACTACTATAATACTGCCCCCTATGTACAAGAATATAACTACTATAATACTGCCCCTATATACAAGAATATAACTACTATAATACTGCCTCCTATGTACAAGAATATAACTACTAGAATACTGTCCTCTATGTACAAGAATATAACTACTATAATACTGCTCCCTATGTACAAGAATATAACTACTATAATACTGCCCCCCTATGTACAAGAATACATCTACTATAATACTGCCCCCCATGTACAAGAATATAACTACTATAATACTGCCTCCTATGTACAAGAATACATCTACTATAATACTGCCCCCCTATGTACAAGAATACATCTACTATAATACTGCCCCCCATGTACAAGAATATAACTACTATAATACTGCCTCCTATGTACAAGAATATAACTACTATAATACTGCCCCTATGTACAAGAATATAACTACTATAATACTGCTCTCTATGTACAAAAATATAACTACTATAATACTGCTCCCTATGTACAAGAATATAACTACTATAATACTACTCCCTATGGACGGGAATATAACTACTATAATACTGCCTCCTATGTACAAGAATATAGCTACTATAATACTGCCCTATATGTACAAGAATATAACTACTATAATACTGCTCCTATGTACAAGAATATAACTACTATAATACTGCCTCCTATGTACAAGAATATAACTACTATAATACTGCCCCCTATGTACAAGAATATAACTACTATAAAAATGCCCCCTATATACAAGACTATAACTACTATAATACTGCCCCCTATGTACAAAAATATAACTACTATAATACTGCCCCTTATGTTCAAGAATATAACTACTATAATACTGCCCCCTATGTACAAGAATATAACTACTATAATACTGCCCCCAATGTACAAGAATATAACTACTATCATACTGCCTCATATGTACAAGAATATAACTACTATAATACTGCCCCCTATGTACAAGAATATAACTACTATAAAAATGCCCCATATGTACAAGGATATAACTACTATAATATTGCCCCCTATGTACAAGAATATAACTACTATAATACTGCCCCTTATGCACAAGAATATAACTACTACAATACTGCCCCCTATATACAAGAATATAACTACTATAATACTGCCTCCTATGTACAAGAATATAACTACAATAAAAATGCTCCATATGTACAAGAATATAACTACTATAATACTGCCCCTATGTACAAAAATATAACTAGTATAATACTGCCTCCTATGTACAAGAATATAACTACTATAATACTGCCCCCTATGTACAAGAATATAACTACTATAAAAATGCCCCCTATATACAAGACTATAACTAGTATAATACTGCCTCCTATGTACAAGAATATAACTACTATAATACTGCCCCCTATGTACAAGTATATAACTACTATAATACTGCCCGCTATGTACAAGAATATAACTACTATAATACTGCTCTCTATGTACATGAATATAACTACTATAATACTGCTCTCTATGTACAAGAATATAACTACTATAATACTGCCCTCTATGTATAAGAATATACCTACTATAATACTTCCCCCTATATACAAGAATATAACTACTATAATACTGCCTCCTATGTACAAGAATATATACCTACTATAATACTGCCCCCTATGTACAAGAATATAACTACTATAATTCTGTCCCCCTATGTACAAGTATATAACTACTATAATACTGCCCGCTATGTACAAGAATATAACTACTATAATAATGCTCTCTATGTACATGAATATAACTACTATAATACTGCCCCCTATGCACAAGAATATGACTACTATAATACTGCCCCCTATACCGGAATATAACTACTATAATACTGCCTCCTATGTACAAAAATATAACTACTATAATACTGCCCCCTATGTACACGAATATAACTACTATAATACTGCCCCCTATGTACAAAAATATAACTACTATAATACTGCCCCCTATGTACAAGAATATAACTACTATAAAAATGCCCCCTATGTACAATAATATAACTACTATAATACTGCCCCCTATGTACAAGAATATAACTACTATAATACGGCCCCCTATGTACAAGAATATAACTACTATAATACTGCCCCCTATGTAAAAGAATATAACTACTATAATACTGTCCCCCTATGTACAAGAATATAACTACTATAATACTGCCCCCCTATGTACAAGAATATAACTACTATAATACTGCCCCCCTATGTACAAGAATATAACTACTATAATACTGCCCCCTTTGTACAAGAATATAACTACTATAATACTGCCCTCTATGTACAAGAATATAACTACTATAATACTGCCCTCTATGTACAAGAATATAACTACTATAATACAGCCCTCTATGTACAAGAATATAGCTACCATAATACTGCCCCCTATATACAAGAATATAACTACTATAATACTGCTCCTATGTACAAGAATATATCTACTATAATACTGCTCCCTATGTACTACAATATAACTACTATAATACTGCACCCTATATACTAGAATATAACTACTATAATACTGCCCCCTATGTACTAGAATAAAACTACTATAATACTGCCCCCTATGTACAAGAATATAACTACTATAATACTGCCCCTATGTACAAGAATATAACTACTATAATACTGCTCCCTATGTACAAGAATATAACTACTATAATACTGCCCCCTATGTACTACAATATAACTACTATAATACTGCACCCTATATACTAGAATATAACTACTATAATACTGCCCCCTATGTACAAGAATATAACTACTATAATACTGCACCCTATATACTAGAATATAACTTCTATAATACTGCCCCCTATGTACAAGGATATAACTACTATAACACTGCCCCCTATGTACAAGAATATAACTACTATTATACTGCCCCCTATGTACTACAATATAAGTACTATAATACTGCACCCTATATACTAGAATATAACTACTATTATACTGCCCCCTATGTACTACAATATAACTACTATAATACTGCACCCTATATACTAGAATATAACTACTATAATACTGCCCCCTATGTACAAGAATATAACTACTATAATACTGCACCCTATATACTAGAATATAACTACTATAATACTGCCCCCTATGTACAAGGATATAACTACTATAACACTGCCCCCTATGTACAAGAATATAACTACTATTATACTGCCCCCTATGTACTACAATATAAGTACTATAATACTGCACCCTATATACTAGGATATAACTACTATAATACTGCCCTCTATGCACAAGAATATAACTACTATAATACTGCCCCCTATGTACAAGAATATAACTACTATAACACTGCCACTATGTACAAGAATATAACTACTATAATACTGCCCCCTATGTACAAGAATATAACTACTATAATACTGCCCCCTATGTACTACAATATAACTACTATAATACTGCACCCTATATACTAGAATATAACTACTATAATACTGCCCCTGTGTACAAGGATATAACTACTATAATACTGCCCGCTATGTACAAGAATATAACTACTATAATACTGCTCCTATGTACAAGAATATAACTACTATAATACTGCCCCCTATGTACAAGAATATAACTACTATAATACTGTCCTCTATGTACAAGAATATAACCACTATAATACTGCCCCCTATGTACAACAATAAAACTACTATAATACTGTCCTCTATGTACAACAATAAAACTACTATAATACTGCCCCCTATGTACAGGAATATAACTACTATAATACTGCCCCTATGTACAAGAATATAACTACTATAATACTGCCCCCTATGTACAAGAATATAACCACTATAATACTGCCCCCTATGTACCAGAATATAACTACTATAATACTGCCCCATATGTACAAGAATATAACTACTATAATACTGCCCCATATGTACAAGAATATAACTACTATAATACTGCCCCCTATGTACAAGAATATATCTACTATAATACTGCCCCCTATGTACAAGAATATAACTACTATAATACTGCTCCTATGTACAAGAATATAACTACTATAATACTGCTCCTATGTACAAGAATATAACTACTATAATACTGCCTCCTATGTACAAGAATATAACTACTATAATACTGCCTCCTATGTACAAGAATATAACTGCTATAATACTGCCCCCTATGTACAAGAATATAACTGCTATAATACTGCCCTCTATGTACAAGAATATAACTACTATAATACTGCCCCCTATGTACAAGAATATAACTACTATAATACTGCCCTCTATGTACAAGAATATAACTACTATAATACTGCCCTCTATGTACAAGAATATAACTAGTATAATGCTGCCCCCTATGTACAAGGATATAACTACTATAATACTGCCCCTATGTACAAGAATATAACTACTATAATACTGCCCCCTATGTACAAGAATATAACTACTATAATACTGCCCCCTATGTACAAGAATATAACTACTATAATACTGCCCCCTATGTACAAGAATATAACTACTATAATACTGCCCCCTATGTACAAGGATATAACTACTATAATACTGCCCCTATGTACAAGAATATAACTACTATAATACTGCCCCATATGTACAAGAATATAACTACTATAATACTGTCCTCTATGTACAAGAATATAACCACTATAATACTGCCCCCTATGTACAAGAATATAACTACTATAATACTGTCCTCTATGTACAACAATAAAACTACTATAATACTGCCCCCTATGTACAGGAATATAACTACTATAATACTGCCCCTATGTACAAGAATATAACTACTATAATACTGCCCCCTATGTACAAGAATATAACCACTATAATACTGCCCCCTATGTACCAGAATATAACTACTATAATACTGCCCCATATGTACAAGAATATAACTACTATAATACTGCCCCATATGTACAAGAATATAACTACTATAATACTGCCCCCTATGTACAAGAATATATCTACTATAATACTGCCCCCTATGTACAAGAATATAACTACTATAACACTGCTCCTATGTACAAGAATATAACTACTATAATACTGCTCCTATGTACAAGAATATAACTACTATAATACTGCCTCCTATGTACAAGAATATAACTACTATAATACTGCCTCCTATGTACAAGAATATAACTGCTATAATACTGCCCCCTATGTACAAGAATATAACTGCTATAATACTGCCCTCTATGTACAAGAATATAACTACTATAATACTGCCCCCTATGTACAAGAATATAACTACTATAATACTGCCCTCTATGTACAAGAATATAACTACTATAATACTGCCCTCTATGTACAAGAATATAACTAGTATAATGCTGCCCCCTATGTACAAGGATATAACTACTATAATACTGCCCCTATGTACAAGAATATAACTACTATAATACTGCCCCCTATGTACAAGAATATAACTACTATAATACTGCCCCCTATGTACAAGAATATAACTACTATAATACTGCCCCCTATGTACAAGAATATAACTACTATAATACTGCCCCCTATGTACAAGGATATAACTACTATAATACTGCCCCTATGTACAAGAATATAACTACTATAATACTGTCCCCTATGTACAAGAATATAACTACTATAATACTGCCCCCTATGTACAAGAATATAACTACTATAATACTGCCCCCTATGTACAAGAATATAACTACTATAATACTGCCCCCTATGTACAAGAATATAACTACTATAATACTGCCCCCTATGTACAAGAATATAAGTACTATAATACTGCCCTCTATGTACAAGAATATAACTACTATAATACTGCCCCCTATGTACAAGAATATAACTACTATAATACTGCTCCCTATATACAAGACTATAACTACTATAATACTGCCCCCTATGTACAAGAATATAACTACTATAATACTGCCCTCTATGTACAAGAATATAACTACTATAATACTGCCCCCTATGTACAAGAATATAACTACTATAATACTGCCCTCTATGTACAAGAATATAACTACTATAATACTGCCCCCTATGTACAAGAATATAACTACTATAATACTGCCCCCTATGTACAAGAATATAACTACTATAATACTGCTCCCTATGTACAAGACTAAAACTACTATAATACTGCCCCCTATGTACAAGAATATAACTACTATAATACTGCTCTCTATGTACATGAATATAACTACTATAATACTGCCCCCTATGGACAAGAATATAACTACTATAATACTGCCCCCTATGTACAAGAATATAACTACTATAATACTGCCCCCTATGTACAAGAATATAACTACTATAATACTGCCCCTATGTACAAGAATATAACTACTATAATTCTGCCCCCTATGTACAAGAATATAACTACTATAATACTGCCTCCTATGTACAAGAATATAACTACTATAATACTGCCCCCTATGTACAAGAATATAACTACTATAATACTGCTCCTATGTACAAGAATATAACTACTATAATACTGCCCCCTATGTACAATAATATAACTACTATAATACTGCCCCCTATGTACAAGAATATAACTACTATAATACTGCCCCCTATGTACAAGAATATAACTACTATAATACTGCCCCTATGTACAAGAATATAACTACTATAATACTGCCCCCTATGTACAAGAATATAACTACTATAATACTGTCCACTATGTACAAGAATTTAACTACTATAATACTTCCCCTATGTACAAGAATATAACTACTATAATACTGCCCTCTATGTACAAGAATATAACTACTATAATACTGCCCCCTATGTACAAGAATATAACTACTATAATACTGCTCCCTATGTACAAGAATATAACTACTATAATACTGCCTCCTATGTACAAGAATATAACTACTATAATACTGCCCCCTATGTACAAGAATATAACTACTATAATACTGCCTCCTATGTACAAGAATATAACTACTATAGTACTGCTCTCTATGTACATGAATATAACTACTATAATACTGCCCCCTATGGACAAGAATATAACTACTATAATACTGCCCCCTATGTACAAGAATATAACTACTATAATACTGCCCCCTATGTACAAGAATATAACTACTATAATACTGCCCCTATGTACAAGAATATAACTACTATAATACTGCCCCCTATGTACAAGAATATAACTACTATAATACTGCCTCCTATGTACAAGAATATAACTACTATAATACTGCCCCCTATGTACAAGAATATAACTACTATAATACTGCCCCTATGTACAAGAATATAACTACTATAATACTGCTCCTATGTACAAGAATATAACTACTATAATACTGCCCCTATATACAAGAATATAACTACTATAATACTGCCCCCTATGTACAAGAATATAACTACTATAATACTGCCTCCTATGTACAGGAATATAACTACTATAATACTGCCTCCTATGTACAAGAATATAACTACTATAATACTGCCCCGTATGTACAAGAATATGACTACTATAATACTGCCCCTATGTACAAGAATATAACTACTATAATACTGCCCCTATATACAAGAATATAACTACTATAATACTGCCCCCTATATACAAGAATATAACTACTATAATACTGCCTCCTATGTACAGGAATATAACTACTATAATACTGCCTCCTATGTACAAGAATATAACTACTATAATACTGCCCCGTATGTACAAGAATATGACTACTATAATACTGCCCCTATGTACAAGAATATAACTACTATAATACTGCCCCCTATGTACGAGAATATAACTGCTATAATACTGCCCCCTATGTACACGAATATAACTACTATAATACTGCTCAATATACAAGAATATAACTACTATAATACTGCCCACTATATACAAGAATATAACTACTATAATACTGCCCCCTATGTACAAGAATATAAGTACTATAATACTGCCCTCTATGTACAAGAATATAACTACTATAATACTGCCCCCTATGTACAAGAATATAACTACTATAATACTGCTCCCTATATACAAGACTATAACTACTATAATACTGCCCCCTATGTACAAGAATATAACTACTATAATACTGCCCTCTATGTACAAGACTATAACTACTATAATACTGCCCCCTATGTACAAGAATATAACTACTATTATACTGCCCTCTATGTACAAGAATATAACTACTATAATACTGCCCCCTATGTACAAGAATATAACTACTATAATACTGCCCCCTATGTACAAGAATATAACTACTATAATACTGCTCCCTATGTACAAGACTAAAACTACTATAATACTGCCCCCTATGTACAAGAATATAACTACTATAATACTGCTCTCTATGTACATGAATATAACTACTATAATACTGCCCCCTATGGACAAGAATATAACTACTATAATACTGCCCCCTATGTACAAGAATATAACTACTATAATACTGCCCCCTATGTACAAGAATATAACTACTATAATACTGCTCTCTATGTACAAGAATATAACTACTATAATACTGCCCCCTATGTACAAGAATATAACTACTATAATACTGCCCCCTATGTACAAGAATATAACTACTATAATTCTGCCCCCTATGTACAAGAATATAACTACTATAATACTGCCTCCTATGTACAAGAATATAACTACTATAATACTGCCTCCTATGTACAAGAATATAACTACTATAATACTGCCCCCTATGTACAAGAATATAACTACTATAATACTGCTCCTATGTACAAGAATATAACTACTATAATACTGCCCCCTATGTACAATAATATAACTACTATAATACTGCCCCCTATGTACAAGAATATAACTACTATAATACTGCCCCCTATGTACAAGAATATAACTACTATAATACTGCCCCCTATGTACAAGAATATAACTACTATAATACTGCCCCTATGTACAAGAATATAACTACTATAATACTGCCCCCTATGTACAAGAATATAACTACTATAATACTGTCCACTATGTACAAGAATTTAACTACTATAATACTTCCCCTATGTACAAGAATATAACTACTATAATACTGCCCTCTATGTACAAGAATATAACTACTATAATACTGCCCCCTATGTAAAAGAATATAACTACTATAATACTGCTCCCTATGTACAAGAATATAACTACTATAATACTGCCTCCTATGTACAAGAATATAACTACTATAATACTGCCCCCTATGTACAAGAATATAACTACTATAATACTGCCTCCTATGTACAAGAATATAACTACTATAATACTGCTCTCTATGTACATGAATATAACTACTATAATACTGCCCCCTATGGACAAGAATATAACTACTATAATACTGCCCCCTATGTACAAGAATATAACTACTATAATACTGCCCCCTATGTACAAGAATATAACTACTATAATACTGCCCCTATGTACAAGAATATAACTACTATAATACTGCCCCCTATGTACAAGAATATAACTACTATAATACTGCCTCCTATGTACAAGAATATAACTACTATAATACTGCCCCCTATGTACAAGAATATAACTACTATAATACTGCCCCTATGTACAAGAATATAACTACTATAATACTGCTCCTATGTACAAGAATATAACTACTATAATACTGCCCCTATATACAAGAATATAACTACTATAATACTGCCCCCTATGTACAAGAATATAACTACTATAATACTGCCCCCTATGTACAAGAATATAACTACTATAATACTGCCTCCTATGTACAAGAATATAACTACTATAATACTGCCCCTATATACAAGAATATAACTACTATAATACTGCCCCCTATGTACAAGAATATAACTACTATAATACTGCCCCTATGTACAAGAATATAACTACTATAATACTGCCCCTATGTACAAGAATATAACTACTATAATACTGCCCCTATATACAAGAATATAACTACTATAATACTGCCCCCTATATACAAGAATATAACTACTATAATACTGCCTCCTATGTACAGGAATATAACTACTATAATACTGCCTCCTATGTACAAGAATATAACTACTATAATACTGCCCCGTATGTACAAGAATATGACTACTATAATACTGCCCCTATGTACAAGAATATAACTACTATAATACTGCCCCCTATGTACGAGAATATAACTGCTATAATACTGCCCCCTATGTACACGAATATAACTACTATAATACTGCTCAATATACAAGAATATAACTACTATAATACTGCCCACTATATACAAGAATATAACTACTATAATACTGCCCCCTATGTACAAGAATATAACTACTATAATACTGCCCCCTATGTACAAGAATATAACTACTATAATACTGCTCCCTATGGACAAGAACATAACTACTATAATACTGCCCCCTATATACAAGAATATAACTACTATAATACTGCCCCCTATATACAAGAATATAACTACTATAATACTGCCCACTAGATACAAGAATATAACTACTATAATACTGCCCCCTATGTACAAGAATATAACTACTATTATACTGCCCCCTATGTACAAGAATATAACTACTATAATACTGCTCCCTATGTACAAGAATATAACTACTATAATACTGCCCCCTATATACAAGAATATAACTACTATAATACTGCCTCCTATGTACAGGAATATAACTACTATAATACTGCCCCGTATGTACAAGAATATAACTACTATAATACTGCTCCTATGTACAAGAATATAACTACTATAATACTGCTCCTATGTACAAGAATATAACTACTATAATACTGACCCCTATATACAAGAATATAACTACTATAATACTGCCTCCTATGTACAAGAATATAACTACTATAATACTGCCCCCTATGTACAAGAATATAACTACATAATACTGCCCCCTATGTACAAGAATATAACTACTATAATACTGCTCCTATGTACAAGAATATAACTACTATAATACTGCCCCCTATGTACAAGAATATAACTACTATAATACTGCCTCCTATGTACAAGAATATAACTACTATAATACTGCCCCCTATGTACAAGAATATAACTACTATAATACTACCCCCAATATACAAGAATATAACTACTATAATACTGCCCCCTATGTACAAGAATATAACTACTATAATACTGCCTCCTATATACAAGAATATAACTACTATAATACTGCCCCCTATATACAAGAATATAACTACTATAATACTGCCTCCTATGTACAAGAATATAACTACTATAATACTGCCCCGTATGTACAAGAATATAACTACTATAATACTGCCTCCTATGTACAAGAATATAACTACTATAATACTGCCTCCTATGTACAAGAATATAACTACTATAATACTGCCCCCTATGTACAAGTATATAACTACTATAATACTGCCTCCTATGTACAAGAATATAACTACTATAATACTGCCCACTATATACAAGAATATAACTACTATAATACTGCCCACTATATACAAGAATATAACTACTATAATACTGCCCCCTATGTACAAGAATATAACTACTATAATACTGCCCCCTATGTACAAGAATATAACTACTATAATACTGCTCCCTATGTACAAGAATATAACTACTATAATACTGCCCCCTATATACAAGAATATAACTACTATAATACTGCCCCCTATATACAAGAATATAACTACTATAATACTGCCCACTATATACAAGAATATAACTACTATAATACTGCCCCCTATGTACAAGAATATAACTACTATAATACTGCCCCCTATGTACAAGAATATAACTACTATAATACTGCTCCCTATGTACAAGAATATAACTACTATAATACTGCCCCCTATATACAAGAATATAACTACTATAATACTGCCTCCTATGTACAGGAATATAGCTACTATAATACTGCCCTGTATGTACAAGAATATAACTACTATAATACTGCTCCTATGTACAAGAATATAACTACTATAATACTGCTCCTATGTACAAGAATATAACTACTATAATACTGCCCCTATATACAAGAATATAACTACTATAATACTGCCTCCTATGTACAAGAATATAACTACTATAATACTGCCCCGTATGTACAAGAATATAACTACTATAATACTGCCCCCTATGTACAAGAATATAACTACATAATACTGCCCCCTATGTACAAGAATATAACTACTATAATACTGCTCCTATGTACAAGAATATAACTACTATAATACTGCCCCCTATGTACAAGAATATAACTACTATAATACTGCCTCCTATGTACAAGAATATAACTACTATAATACTGCCCCTATATACAAGAATATAACTACTATAATACTGCCCCGTATGTACAAGAATATAACTACTATAATACTGCCTCCTATGTACAAGAATATAACTACTATAATACTGCCCCGTATGTACAAGAATATAACTACTATAATACTGCCCCCTATGTACAAGAATATAACTACTATAATACTGCCCCCTATGTACAAGAATATAACTACTATAATACTGCCCTCTATGTACAAGAATATAACTACTATAATACTGCTCCCTATGTACAAGAATATAACTACTATAATACTGCTCCTATGTACAAGAATATAACTACTATAATACTGCCCCCTATGTACAAGAATATGACTACTATAATACTGCTCCTATGTACAAGAATATAACTACTATAATACTGCCCCCTATGTACAAGAATATAACTACTATAATACTGCCCCCTATGTACAAGAATATAACTACTATAATACTGCCCCCTATGTACAAGAATATAACTACTATAATACTGCCCCCTATGTACAAGAATATAACTACTATAATACTGCCCCCTATGTACAAGAATATAACTACTATAATACTGCCTCCTATGTACAAGAATATAACTACTATAATACTGCCCCTATATACAAGAATATAACTACTATAATACTGCCCCGTATGTACAAGAATATAACTACTATAATACTGCCTCCTATGTACAAGAATATAACTACTATAATACTGCCCCGTATGTACAAGAATATAACTACTATAATACTGCCCCCTATGTACAAGAATATAACTACTATAATACTGCCCCCTATGTACAAGAATATAACTACTATAATACTGCCCTCTATGTACAAGAATATAACTACTATAATACTGCTCCCTATGTACAAGAATATAACTACTATAATACTGCTCCTATGTACAAGAATATAACTACTATAATACTGCCCCCTATGTACAAGAATATGACTACTATAATACTGCTCCTATGTACAAGAATATAACTACTATAATACTGCCCCCTATGTACAAGAATATAACTACTATAATACTGCCCCCTATGTACAAGAATATAACTACTATAATACTGCCCCCTATGTACAAGAATATAACTACTATAATACTGCCCCCTATGTACAAGAATATAACTACTATAATACTGCCTCCTATGTACAAGAATATAACTACTATAATACTGCCCCCTATGTACAAGAATATAACTACTATAATACTGCCCCCTATGTACAAGAATATAACTACTATAATACTGCCCCCTATGTACAAGAATATAACTACTATAATACTGCCCCCTATGTACAAGAATATAACTACTATAATACTGCCCCCTATGTACAAGAATATAACTACTATAATACCGCTCCCTATGTACAAGAATATAACTACTATAATACCGCCCCCTATGTAGAAGAATATAACTACTATAATACTGCTCCTATGTACAAGAATATAACTATTATAATACTGCCCCTATGTACAAGAATATAACTACTATAATACTGCCCCCTATGTACAAGAATATAACTACTATAATACTGCTCCCTATGTACAAGGATATAACTACTATAATACTGCCCCTATGTACAAGGATATAACTACTATAATACTGCCCCCTATGTACGAGAATATAACTGCTATAATACTGCCCCCTATGTACAAGGATATAACTACTATAATACTGCCTCCTATGTACAAGAATATAACTACTATAATACTGCCCCCTATGTACGAGAATATAACTGCTATAATACTGCCCCCTATGTACAAGAATATAACTACTATAATACTGCCCCCTATGTACACGAATATAACTACTATAATACTGCCCCCTATGTACAAGAATATAACTACTATAATACTGCCCCCTATGTACACGAATATAACTACTATAATACTGCTCAATATACAAGAATATAACTACTATAATACTGCCCCTATGTACAAGAATATAACTACTATAATACTGCCTCCTATGTACAAGAATATAACTACTATAATACTGCCCCTATGTACAAGAATATAACTACTATAATACTGCCTCCTATGTACAAGAATATAACTACTATAATACTGCCCCCTATGTACAAGAATATAACTACTATAATACTGCCCTCTATGTACAAGAATATAACTACTATAATACTGCCCCCTATGTACAAGAATATAACTACTATAATACTGCCCCTATGTACAAGAATATAACTACTATAATACTGCCCCCTATGTACAAGAATATAACTACTATAATACTGCCTCCTATGTACAAGAATATAACTACTATAATACTGCCCCCTATGTACAAGAATATAACTACTATAATACTGCCCCTATGTACAAGAATATAACTACTATAATACTGCTCCTATGTACAAGAATATAACTACTATAATACTGCCCCTATATACAAGAATATAACTACTATAATACTGCCCCCTATGTACAAGAATATAACTACTATAATACTGCCCCCTATGTACAAGAATATAACTACTATAATACTGCCTCCTATGTACAAGAATATAACTACTATAATACTGCCCCTATGTACAAGAATATAACTACTATAATACTGCCCCCTATGTACAAGAATATAACTACTATAATACTGCCCCTATGTACAAGAATATAACTACTATAATACTGCCCCTATATACAAGAATATAACTACTATAATACTGCCCCCTATATACAAGAATATAACTACTATAATACTGCCTCCTATGTACAGGAATATAACTACTATAATACTGCCTCCTATGTACAAGAATATAACTACTATAATACTGCCCCGTATGTACAAGAATATGACTACTATAATACTGCCCCTATGTACAAGAATATAACTACTATAATACTGCCCCCTATGTACGAGAATATAACTGCTATAATACTGCCCCCTATGTACACGAATATAACTACTATAATACTGCTCAATATACAAGAATATAACTACTATAATACTGCCCACTATATACAAGAATATAACTACTATAATACTGCCCCCTATGTACAAGAATATAAGTACTATAATACTGCCCTCTATGTACAAGAATATAACTACTATAATACTGCCCCCTATGTACAAGAATATAACTACTATAATACTGCTCCCTATATACAAGACTATAACTACTATAATACTGCCCCCTATGTACAAGAATATAACTACTATAATACTGCCCTCTATGTACAAGACTATAACTACTATAATACTGCCCCCTATGTACAAGAATATAACTACTATTATACTGCCCTCTATGTACAAGAATATAACTACTATAATACTGCCCCCTATGTACAAGAATATAACTACTATAATACTGCCCCCTATGTACAAGAATATAACTACTATAATACTGCTCCCTATGTACAAGACTAAAACTACTATAATACTGCCCCCTATGTACAAGAATATAACTACTATAATACTGCTCTCTATGTACATGAATATAACTACTATAATACTGCCCCCTATGGACAAGAATATAACTACTATAATACTGCCCCCTATGTACAAGAATATAACTACTATAATACTGCCCCCTATGTACAAGAATATAACTACTATAATACTGCTCTCTATGTACAAGAATATAACTACTATAATACTGCCCCCTATGTACAAGAATATAACTACTATAATACTGCCCCCTATGTACAAGAATATAACTACTATAATTCTGCCCCCTATGTACAAGAATATAACTACTATAATACTGCCTCCTATGTACAAGAATATAACTACTATAATACTGCCTCCTATGTACAAGAATATAACTACTATAATACTGCCCCCTATGTACAAGAATATAACTACTATAATACTGCTCCTATGTACAAGAATATAACTACTATAATACTGCCCCCTATGTACAATAATATAACTACTATAATACTGCCCCCTATGTACAAGAATATAACTACTATAATACTGCCCCCTATGTACAAGAATATAACTACTATAATACTGCCCCCTATGTACAAGAATATAACTACTATAATACTGCCCCTATGTACAAGAATATAACTACTATAATACTGCCCCCTATGTACAAGAATATAACTACTATAATACTGTCCACTATGTACAAGAA
Organism: Eleutherodactylus coqui; assembly: GCA_035609135.1. Lineage (NCBI taxonomy): Eukaryota > Metazoa > Chordata > Amphibia > Anura > Eleutherodactylidae > Eleutherodactylus > Eleutherodactylus coqui. Next base: position 1,387,482 of record CM069406.1, on the reverse strand, counting down.
TTTAACTACTATAATACTTCCCCTATGTACAAGAATATAACTACTATAATACTGCCCTCTATGTACAAGAATATAACTACTATAATACTGCCCCCTATGTAAAAGAATATAACTACTATAATACTGCTCCCTATGTACAAGAATATAACTACTATAATACTGCCTCCTATGTACAAGAATATAACTACTATAATACTGCCCCCTATGTACAAGAATATAACTACTATAATACTGCCTCCTATGTACAAGAATATAACTACTATAATACTGCTCTCTATGTACATGAATATAACTACTATAATACTGCCCCCTATGTACAAGAATATAACTACTATAATACTGCCCCCTATGTACAAGAATATAACTACTATAATACTGCCCCCTATGTACAAGAATATAACTACTATAATACTGCCCCTATGTACAAGAATATAACTACTATAATACTGCCCCCTATGTACAAGAATATAACTACTATAATACTGCCTCCTATGTACAAGAATATAACTACTATAATACTGCCCCCTATGTACAAGAATATAACTACTATAATACTGCCCCTATGTACAAGAATATAACTACTATAATACTGCTCCTATGTACAAGAATATAACTACTATAATACTGCCCCTATATACAAGAATATAACTACTATAATACTGCCCCCTATGTACAAGAATATAACTACTATAATACTGCCCCCTATGTACAAGAATATAACTACTATAATACTGCCTCCTATGTACAAGAATATAACTACTATAATACTGCCCCTATATACAAGAATATAACTACTATAATACTGCCCCCTATGTACAAGAATATAACTACTATAATACTGCCCCTATGTACAAGAATATAACTACTATAATACTGCCCCTATGTACAAGAATATAACTACTATAATACTGCCCCTATATACAAGAATATAACTACTATAATACTGCCCCCTATATACAAGAATATAACTACTATAATACTGCCTCCTATGTACAGGAATATAACTACTATAATACTGCCTCCTATGTACAAGAATATAACTACTATAATACTGCCCCGTATGTACAAGAATATGACTACTATAATACTGCCCCTATGTACAAGAATATAACTACTATAATACTGCCCCCTATGTACGAGAATATAACTGCTATAATACTGCCCCCTATGTACACGAATATAACTACTATAATACTGCTCAATATACAAGAATATAACTACTATAATACTGCCCACTATATACAAGAATATAACTACTATAATACTGCCCCCTATGTACAAGAATATAACTACTATAATACTGCCCCCTATGTACAAGAATATAACTACTATAATACTGCTCCCTATGGACAAGAACATAACTACTATAATACTGCCCCCTATATACAAGAATATAACTACTATAATACTGCCCCCTATATACAAGAATATAACTACTATAATACTGCCCACTAGATACAAGAATATAACTACTATAATACTGCCCCCTATGTACAAGAATATAACTACTATTATACTGCCCCCTATGTACAAGAATATAACTACTATAATACTGCTCCCTATGTACAAGAATATAACTACTATAATACTGCCCCCTATATACAAGAATATAACTACTATAATACTGCCTCCTATGTACAGGAATATAACTACTATAATACTGCCCCGTATGTACAAGAATATAACTACTATAATACTGCTCCTATGTACAAGAATATAACTACTATAATACTGCTCCTATGTACAAGAATATAACTACTATAATACTGACCCCTATATACAAGAATATAACTACTATAATACTGCCTCCTATGTACAAGAATATAACTACTATAATACTGCCCCCTATGTACAAGAATATAACTACATAATACTGCCCCCTATGTACAAGAATATAACTACTATAATACTGCTCCTATGTACAAGAATATAACTACTATAATACTGCCCCCTATGTACAAGAATATAACTACTATAATACTGCCTCCTATGTACAAGAATATAACTACTATAATACTGCCCCCTATGTACAAGAATATAACTACTATAATACTACCCCCAATATACAAGAATATAACTACTATAATACTGCCCCCTATGTACAAGAATATAACTACTATAATACTGCCTCCTATATACAAGAATATAACTACTATAATACTGCCCCCTATATACAAGAATATAACTACTATAATACTGCCTCCTATGTACAAGAATATAACTACTATAATACTGCCCCGTATGTACAAGAATATAACTACTATAATACTGCCTCCTATGTACAAGAATATAACTACTATAATACTGCCTCCTATGTACAAGAATATAACTACTATAATACTGCCCCCTATGTACAAGTATATAACTACTATAATACTGCCTCCTATGTACAAGAATATAACTACTATAATACTGCCCACTATATACAAGAATATAACTACTATAATACTGCCCACTATATACAAGAATATAACTACTATAATACTGCCCCCTATGTACAAGAATATAACTACTATAATACTGCCCCCTATGTACAAGAATATAACTACTATAATACTGCTCCCTATGTACAAGAATATAACTACTATAATACTGCCCCCTATATACAAGAATATAACTACTATAATACTGCCCCCTATATACAAGAATATAACTACTATAATACTGCCCACTATATACAAGAATATAACTACTATAATACTGCCCCCTATGTACAAGAATATAACTACTATAATACTGCCCCCTATGTACAAGAATATAACTACTATAATACTGCTCCCTATGTACAAGAATATAACTACTATAATACTGCCCCCTATATACAAGAATATAACTACTATAATACTGCCTCCTATGTACAGGAATATAGCTACTATAATACTGCCCTGTATGTACAAGAATATAACTACTATAATACTGCTCCTATGTACAAGAATATAACTACTATAATACTGCTCCTATGTACAAGAATATAACTACTATAATACTGCCCCTATATACAAGAATATAACTACTATAATACTGCCTCCTATGTACAAGAATATAACTACTATAATACTGCCCCGTATGTACAAGAATATAACTACTATAATACTGCCCCCTATGTACAAGAATATAACTACATAATACTGCCCCCTATGTACAAGAATATAACTACTATAATACTGCTCCTATGTACAAGAATATAACTACTATAATACTGCCCCCTATGTACAAGAATATAACTACTATAATACTGCCTCCTATGTACAAGAATATAACTACTATAATACTGCCCCTATATACAAGAATATAACTACTATAATACTGCCCCGTATGTACAAGAATATAACTACTATAATACTGCCTCCTATGTACAAGAATATAACTACTATAATACTGCCCCGTATGTACAAGAATATAACTACTATAATACTGCCCCCTATGTACAAGAATATAACTACTATAATACTGCCCCCTATGTACAAGAATATAACTACTATAATACTGCCCTCTATGTACAAGAATATAACTACTATAATACTGCTCCCTATGTACAAGAATATAACTACTATAATACTGCTCCTATGTACAAGAATATAACTACTATAATACTGCCCCCTATGTACAAGAATATGACTACTATAATACTGCTCCTATGTACAAGAATATAACTACTATAATACTGCCCCCTATGTACAAGAATATAACTACTATAATACTGCCCCCTATGTACAAGAATATAACTACTATAATACTGCCCCCTATGTACAAGAATATAACTACTATAATACTGCCCCCTATGTACAAGAATATAACTACTATAATACTGCCCCCTATGTACAAGAATATAACTACTATAATACTGCCTCCTATGTACAAGAATATAACTACTATAATACTGCCCCTATATACAAGAATATAACTACTATAATACTGCCCCGTATGTACAAGAATATAACTACTATAATACTGCCTCCTATGTACAAGAATATAACTACTATAATACTGCCCCGTATGTACAAGAATATAACTACTATAATACTGCCCCCTATGTACAAGAATATAACTACTATAATACTGCCCCCTATGTACAAGAATATAACTACTATAATACTGCCCTCTATGTACAAGAATATAACTACTATAATACTGCTCCCTATGTACAAGAATATAACTACTATAATACTGCTCCTATGTACAAGAATATAACTACTATAATACTGCCCCCTATGTACAAGAATATGACTACTATAATACTGCTCCTATGTACAAGAATATAACTACTATAATACTGCCCCCCTATGTACAAGAATATAACTACTATAATACTGCCCCCTATGTACAAGAATATAACTACTATAATACTGCCCCCTATGTACAAGAATATAACTACTATAATACTGCCCCCTATGTACAAGAATATAACTACTATAATACTGCCTCCTATGTACAAGAATATAACTACTATAATACTGCCCCCTATGTACAAGAATATAACTACTATAATACTGCCCCCTATGTACAAGAATATAACTACTATAATACTGCCCCCTATGTACAAGAATATAACTACTATAATACTGCCCCCTATGTACAAGAATATAACTACTATAATACTGCCCCCTATGTACAAGAATATAACTACTATAATACCGCTCCCTATGTACAAGAATATAACTACTATAATACCGCCCCCTATGTAGAAGAATATAACTACTATAATACTGCTCCTATGTACAAGAATATAACTATTATAATACTGCCCCTATGTACAAGAATATAACTACTATAATACTGCCCCCTATGTACAAGAATATAACTACTATAATACTGCTCCCTATGTACAAGGATATAACTACTATAATACTGCCCCTATGTACAAGGATATAACTACTATAATACTGCCCCCTATGTACGAGAATATAACTGCTATAATACTGCCCCCTATGTACAAGGATATAACTACTATAATACTGCCTCCTATGTACAAGAATATAACTACTATAATACTGCCCCCTATGTACGAGAATATAACTGCTATAATACTGCCCCCTATGTACAAGAATATAACTACTATAATACTGCCCCCTATGTACACGAATATAACTACTATAATACTGCCCCCTATGTACAAGAATATAACTACTATAATACTGCCCCCTATGTACACGAATATAACTACTATAATACTGCTCAATATACAAGAATATAACTACTATAATACTGCCCCTATGTACAAGAATATAACTACTATAATACTGCCTCCTATGTACAAGAATATAACTACTATAATACTGCCCCTATGTACAAGAATATAACTACTATAATACTGCCTCCTATGTACAAGAATATAACTACTATAATACTGCCCCCTATGTACAAGAATATAACTACTATAATACTGCCCCCTTTGTACACGAATATAACTACTATAATACTGCTCAATATACAAGAATATAACTACTATAATACTGCCCCCTATGTACAAGAATATAACTACTATAATACTGCCCCCTATGTATAAGAATATAACTACTATAATACTGCCCCCTATGTACAAGAATATAACTACTATAATACTGCCACCTATGTACAAGAATATAACTACTATAATACTGCTCCCTATATACAAGAATATAACTACTATAATACTGCTCCCCTATGTACAAGAATATAACTACTATAATACTGCCCCCTATATACAAGGATATAACTACTATAATACTGCTCCCCTATGTACAAGAATATAACTACTATAATACTGCTCCCCTATGTACAAGAATATAACTACTATAATATTGCTCCTATGTACAAGAATATAACTACTATAATACTGCTCCCTATGTACAAGAATATAACTACTATAATACTGCTCCCTATGTACAAGGATATAACTACTATAATACTGCCCCCTATGTACAAGAATATAACTACTATAATACTGCCCCTATGTACAAGGATATAACTACTATAATACTGCCCCCTATGTACAAGAATATAACTACTATAATACTGCCTCCTATGTACAAGAATATAACTACTATAATACTGCCCCCTATGTACAAGAATATAACTACTATAATACTGCCCCTATACACAAGAATATAACTACTATAATACTGCCTCCTATGTACAAGAATATAACTACTATAATACTGCCACCTATGTACAAGAATATAACTACTATAATACTGCCCCCTATGTACAAGAATATAACTACTATAATACTGCCCCCTATGTACAAGAATATAACTACTATAATACTGCTCCCTATGTACAAGAATATAACTACTATAATACTGCCCCCTATGTACAAGAATATAACTACTATAATACTGCCCCCTATGTACAAGAATATAACTACTATAATACTGCTCCCTATGTACAAGGATATAACTACTATAATACTGCCCCCTATGTACAAGAATATAACTACTATAATACTGCCCCTATGTACAAGGATATAACTACTATAATACTGCCCCCTATGTACAAGAATATAACTACTATAATACTGCCTACTTTGTACAAGAATATAACTACTATAATACTGCCCCCTATGTACAAGAATATAACTACTATAATACTGCCCCCTATGTACAAGAATATAACTACTATAATACTGCCTCCTATGTACAAGAATATAACTACTATAATACTGCCCCCTATGTACAAGAATATATCTACTATAATACTGCCCCCTATGTACAAGAATATAACTACTATAATACTGCCCCCTATGTACAAGAATATAACTACTATATTACTGCTCCCTGTGTACAAGAATATAACTACTATAATACTGCTCCCTATGTACAAGAATATAACTACTATAATACTGCCCCCTATGTACAAGAATATAACTACTATAATACTGCCTCCTATGTACAAGAATATAACTACTATAATACTGCCCCCTATGTACAAGAATATAACTACTATAATACTGGCCCCTATGTACAAGAATATAACTACTATAATACTGCCCCCTATGTACAAGAATATAACTACTATAATACTGGCCCCTATGTACAAGAATATAACTACTATATTACTGCTCCCTGTGTACAAGAATATAACTACTATAATACTGCTCCCTATGTACAAGAATATAACTACTATAATACTGCCCCCTATGTACAAGAATATAACTACTATAATACTGCCTCCTATGTACAAGAATATAACTACTATAATACTGCTCCCTATGTACAAGAATATAACTACTATAATACTGCCCCCTATGTACAAGAATATAACTACTATAATACTGCTCCTATGTACAAGAATATAACTACTATAATACTGCCCCCTATGTACAAGAATATAACTACTATAATACTGCCCCCTATGTACAAGAATATAACTACTATAATACTGCCCCTATGTACAAGAATATAACTACTATAATACTGCCCTATGTACAAGAATATAACTACTATAATACTGCCCCCTATGTACAAGAATATAACTACTATAATACTGCCCCTATGTACAAGAATATAACTACTATAATACTGCCCTATGTACAAGAATATAACTACTATAATACTGCCCCTATGTACAAGAATATAACTACTATAATACTGCTCCTATGTACAAGAATATAACTACTATAATACTGCCCCCTGTGTACAAGAATATAACTACTATAATACTGCTCCCTATGTACAAGAATATAACTCCTATAATACTGCCCCCTATGTACAAGAATATAACTACTATAATACTGCTCCTATGTACAAGAATATAACTACTATAATACTGCTCCCTATGTACAAGAATATAACTACTATAATACTGCTCCCTATGTACAAGAATATAACTACTATAATACTACCCCTATGTACAAGAATATAACTACTATAATACTGCCCCCTATGTACAAGAATATAACTACTATAATACTGCTCCCTATGTACAAGAATATAACTACTATAATACTACCCCCTATGTACAAGAATATAACTACTATAATACTGCCCCCTATGTACAAGAATATAACTACTATAATACTGCCCCCTATGTACAAGAATATAACTACTATAATACTGCCTCCTATGTACAAGAATATAACTACTATAATACTGCCTCCCATGTACAAGAATATAACTACTATAATACTGCCCCCTATGTACACGAATATAACTACTATAATACTGCGTGCTGTAATATTACTCGCTCATCCCTCTCGTCTGCCGTTGGCTCCTCCTCTCCCCCGTTTACTGTTGGCTCTTAGTTTTTATCATTATACGTTCCATTCGTCTGTAATTTTAGTATAATTGCGCTCTTCTTGGCGCTCGCGGTGTTGCCTCTGCGGGGGGTCAGTTGGCTCCCGGTGTTTCTAGGTCAGCCGCTGCCTCTGCGCTATAACATGTAGATGTAATGGTGTGCGGGGTTTAGTCATTGGTCAGCGGACGTGCAGATAAGGTCGTTTCCAGTACTGAAGATTATAGGTTTTTTCGTGCCTGACCGCCATTTCTTCCATTAAAGCTGACAACAATCCCAGGGCTTGCAGGAGCTGTGGGCGTTTTTTCGTGTGCTTAATGGTTGTGATTGGCGCACCCACAGCGCCCCCTTGGATCACACACAGACGGAGTATTTTTGTTCCTGAATAAAATGCTAAAACTGCAGTAAAGACTGACGCACAGGCAGAGCTGTAATATCCATGTGGATGTGAAAACACAGCCTGGTGATAATCTGGCCAACTGACAATAGTCAAGGATTCGTTACAGTGTACCAGGCCTCTTAAAGGGATTCATACACTTGATCAATCTGCTTCATCGAGCTGAAGAATATTCCCATTCACTGCCTGCAAGCAGAGATCTAATATAGAGAAATAACAAACAATCTTTCTTGATCATATTGAATGTTACAGAATATTAGGACTTTACATACACCCATGAGCAACCTCCTACAATGAGCCAAAGAATATTCCCATTCACTGACTGCAAGCACCGATATTAAAAACAAGGCCATGTTTGTCAAAACCATCTAACAGAAAAGCAGCCTGTGTTAAAGTCTGTCTGGATCATGTCCAACCTCTGGAGCAGGACTCGTTACAGTGTGTCAGGACTCTCTCAAAGAATGTTCACAGTCACTGACTGCAAGTAGAGATCTTGAAAATATGCATGTAGCTGTAAAACCTGTTACAAAGAAAACTGCCTTGTGAAAACTGTGTAGGGCTGTTACAGTGTAGCAGGCAGGACTGCCTTAAAGTGAACCATGCACAGGAATAACTCGCTACATGAAGCCGCAGAATAATCACATTTACTGCTGCAGCACTCGATCAACCTGCCACAGAGAGCTATAGAATATTTCCACTCACTGACAGCAAGCTGAAATATTAGAAATATCACCTTCTTTGTCAAAAATAACACAAAAATACAGTCTTGTGAAACCCTGGCTTGAATATGGCTGACTGACAGCTCTACGGATCTCGTTAAAATGACACACGTGAGCAACCTGCTGCAATGAGCTGAAGAATATCCCGTTCACTGACTGCAAGCAGAGGTACTGCAAATGTGGCTGTAAAAACGTGTCTAACATTAAAAAACAGCCCAGTGAAGATCTGTCTTGATCTCATAACCCGACGCGTTACGGCGCCTTCTCACGGGACGGAATATTTTGTGGGACGCGGTGGAGTATTCTGCTGCCTGGATTTTGATGCAGAAGTGCCGGCAGAGTTCGGCCATTTTCCATTCCACCTCGCGTTTGGCATACGGATTTTGGTGCGGATTCTTCCGCACGGTGGAGTTTTCTGTCCCAAGTCTTAGAGAGCGTCCGGACTCTCTTAAAGCGACGCACACACCGGATCAACCTGTTATATTGGGCTGAAGAAGGTTTCCATTCACTGACAGTCAGCTGAGATGTTGCCAGTGTTGATGAACATTGCAGAAAGCTGCAGATAGTTTCCCCCTTTGATGACTGATGGTTTTTGTGTGTCTCCGGCGCCGTCCTCTGTGTCACATTGTCATCGCTCCTTCTACTTGCGATGTAGCAGACGCCCTCGCCTTAGGTTATACTTTAATGTCTCATTCAGCAGATTTGTCATTGTTAACCCCTTCACCTCCCCCCTCCCCTCAGTTCCTGGACATTCAATTACTCGAATTAGCATAAGGAGACATTAGTCTGCAATTAATCAGGAGGTTAATTATCTGGCTCCAATCAGCAAAGTAACTTCCACATTACGGTGCGAGACGCCATGAAGAGGTGCGAACCGCATAATGACCCGCGCCCTGCCTCGCAGATAATGGCCAAAAGGTGCGCACCCGAGTCGCCCCTCTCCTGCCGCCGATGATGGCAGTTTCAGTAATCTTTAGGTAGACGTTTCCTGGTAGAATCCTCCTGTGAAATATGTAATGGGTACGTGCAGATGCCTGCAGCCATTAGGGGGCGGTAGTGAGCTGCTGTGGATGAGGGTCTCAGTGAACCCAAAGTCTAGCGGAGAGTGGATCGGACTGAGGCCGGGGCCGCACCGCCACTTTTAGAGCTGCGATTTACATGTGAGCTGAGCGTCTATGATGACAAAGCCAGCCACGACCTGCGACCACTGTCTATGACCGTCACATGTCGGAGGTAAGGCTGCTTGGTGGGATTGGGCTGATCTTCGCAGAATTGGATTGGACAGATTTGAACCTACAAAACCAACACTGCACAGCAGCAGCGCTAACAACTGAGTCTGCAAGAAAGAAAAAAAAAGAAAGAAAAAAAAAGAAAGAAAAAAAAAGAAAGAAAAAAAAAGAAAGAAAAAAATAAAGAAAAAAAGAAAGAGAAAGAAAAAAAGAAAGAAAAAAAGAAAGAAAGAAAGAAAGAAAAAAAAGAAAGAAAAAAAGAAAGAAAGAAAGGAAAAAAAGAAAGAAAAAAAGAAAGAAAAAAAGAAAGAAAGAAAGAAGAAAAAGAATAAACACGAAGCATACAAACTCCACCCAGATGTTGTCCGTAGTTAGACGTGAGCCGAGAGCCAAGTACTACAAGGCAACAGAGCGAACCACGGAGCCACGGAGCCACGGAGCCACGAAGCTTCTTCCTTCTCCTGAGGAGGAGAAAGAGGATAAGAAAATGTGATGTGATTTTCCTTCTTGCCTTCACTTTCTTCTCCTCTGGAGGAGGGCGAGGAGTAGAATGCATGGTGGCTCCGCTGTTAGCACTGTTGTCTTGCAGTCTTGCAGTTCGAGGTTCACGTCTGTCAAGGACAACATATGTGTGGAGTTTTTATGTTCTCTTTGTGTTTGTCTTCTTCTCCATCTTCTCCTGCTTTGAAGGAGGGAGCCTGGAAAAAGACGACTAAATAACACGTCTGGTCCTCAAGTATCGGTTAAAGATGGAGGGCGATTTGCGAGGATCAGCCAAAAAAATCTGAAGTTGCATAACCATAGTTGGCAACCTTTAAAATACACATTTCTGGACATTTCCACCCATAAGATGCCGCTAATTCCCCAAAACATCCACTTTTGGGCAGCGCTTGGTTATTCCACCACAATTGTGACTCTTGGAAGCCGGTTCCTGTTCAGGCCCCAAAAGGCACAGAAACATCCTTTTAAAACAAATGTTGCATAAATGCCGGCCCTTTTATGGAGTACCCCGTGATAATTGTCGATAAGCAGAGCCTTGAGAGAGGAACATTTTTAAAAACACCTTTGCAGTACATCAATATTGTGAAAACCGTTTTGTACTATCTCACTTCTAGGCTGAGATCCGATCACATGAAGTTATAGGCCCGAAACCTGAGACTGCACTACTGGGACAATCTGATGACATCATCAGCAGTGTTGTCATGGAGACCATGTATGGATCCAAATCATCATCCCCATCAATACGTTCATTCTCCCTGACTCATATATCTGCGATGGGAATGCCACATATACAGTACGACGACAGAAGGGTCCGCTGACTGTAAAAATGTGTGCCGTCACTTTAAAAGTCATGTTACTAGGGCAAGAAATGAGATCAGGGCAGCGATACCGCGCAGCGATCCCGGCGTGACCTCACCGCGCTGACAGAAGCACAGAACTCGGCATCCATAATTAGACCAGGAGCAGACTTGGCCGCTGACTCACGCCACATGTATGCAGCACAAACAGTTTCATGGTTACATAATTTGTCTCCATAATTAATTGTCTCTCATTGAGGTTTCTCAGCCAATCAGATGCGAGAGAGAATTGTGCAGAACAGGACAATCACAATGTCCGCCGTTCTGTGTACTCAGGCCACGTGTTATGTGCTACAGACCTAGACAGATAGATAGATAGATAGATAGATAGATAGATAGATAGATAGATAGATAGATAGATAGATAGATAGATAGATAGATAGATAGGAGATAGACAGATAGGAGATAGACAGATAGGAGATAGACAGATAGATAGGAGATAGATAGATAGATAGATAGATAGATAGATAGATAGATAGATAGATAGATAGATAGATAGATAGATAGATAGATAGGAGATAGATAGGAGATAGATAGGAGATAGATAGATAGATAGATAGATAGATAGGAGATAGATAGATAGATAGGAGATAGATAGATAGGAGATAGATAGATAGATAGGAGATAGATAGATAGATAGATAGATAGATATGAGAGATAGATAGATAGATACATAGATAGATATGAGATGGATAGATAGATAGATACATAGATAGATATGAGATGGATAGATAGATAGATAGATAGATAGATAGATAGATAGATGATAGATAGATAGATAGATAGATAAGAGATAGATAGATAGATAGATAGATAGATAGGAGATAGATAGATAGATAGATAGATAGATAGATAGATAGATAGGAGATAGATAGATAGATAGATAGGAGATAGATAGATAGATAGGAGATAGATAGATAGATAGATAGGAGATAGATAGATAGATAGGAGATAGATAGATAGATAGATAGATAGATAGATAGATAGATAGATAGATAGATAGATATGAGAGATAGATAGATAGATAGATAGATAGATAGATACATAGATAGATATGAGATGGATAGATAGATAGATAGATACATAGATAGATATGAGATGGATAGATAGATAGATAGATGATAGATAGATAGATAGATAGATAGATAGGAGATAGATAGATAGATAGGAGATAGATAGATAGATAGATAGATAGATAGATAGATAGGTGATAGATAGATAGATAGATAGATAGATAGATAGATAGATAGATAGATAGATAGGAGATAGATAGATAGGAGATAGATAGATATGAGATAGATAGATAGATAGATAGATAGAGATGGATAGATAGATAGATAGATATAGATAATAGATAAATAGATAGGAGATAGATAGATATGAGATAGATAGGAGATAGATAGATCTATTAGATCTATCTAATATCTATCTATCTCCTATCTATCTGTCTATCTATCTCATATCTCTCTATCTCATATCTCTATTTCATATCTATCGCTCTCCTATCTATCTATCTCATATCTATTGCTCTCCTATCTATCTATCTCATCTATCTCCTATCTATCTATCTCTCTCCTATCTCTCTCCTATCTATCTATCTATCTATCTATCTCATATCTATCTATCTATCATCTATCTATCTCTCTCCTATCTATCTATCTCCTATCTATCTATCTATCTCTCTACCTCATATCTATCTATCATCTATCTCCTATCTATCTATCTCAAATCTATTTATCTAATATCTAATCTATCTCTCTCTCTCTCATATCTATCTATAATCTATCTATCTATCTATCTCATATCTATCTATCTCATATCTATCGCTCTCCTATCTATCTATCTATCCATCCATCTCATATCTATCTATCTCCTATCTCTCTATCTATCTCTCTCCTATCTATCTATCTATCTATCTATCTCTCTCTCCTATCTCACTATTTATCTATCCATCCATCCATCTCCTATCTATCTATCTGTCTCCTATCTCTCTATCTATAATCTATCTATCTCCTATCTATCTCCTATCTATCTATCCCATATCTATCCCATATATATCTCCTATCTATCCATCTATCTCTCTATCTATCTCCTATCTATCTATCTATCTCCTATCTATCTATCTCCTATCCATCTATCTATCTCATATCTATCTCCTATCTATCTATCTCCTATCTATCTATCTCCTATCTATGTATCTATCTCCTATCTATCTAATATATATCTATCTCCTATCTATCTATCTCATATCTATCTATCTCCTATCTATCTATCTCCTATCTATCTATCTCCTATCTATCTATCTATCTATCTATCTATCTCTCTATCTATCTCACATCCATTTATCTCTTATCTATCTAATCATATCTATCTATCTCCTATCTCCATCTATCTATCTCCTATCTATCTCTCTATCTATCTATTTATCTATCTCTATCTATCTATCTCCTATCTATCTCTCTCTCATATCTATCTATCTAATATCTATCTATCTATCTCTTATCTATCTCCTATCTATCTATCTCATTATCTATCTCTCTATCTATATCTATCTCATATCTATCTATCTAATATCTATCTATCTCATATCTATCTCATATCTATCTCATATCTATCTCATATCTATCTCATATCTATCGCTCTCCTATCTATCTATCCATCCATCCATCTCATATCTATCTATCTCCTATCTCTCTATCTATCTCTCTATCTATCTATCTCATATCTATCTATTTCCTATCTATCTATCTCTCTCTCTCTCCTATCTCACTATCTATCTATCTCATATCTATCTATTTCCTATCTATCTATCTATCCATCTCCTATCTATCTATCTCTCTCCTATCTCACTATCTATCCATCCATCCATCTCATATCTATCTATCGCTCTATCTCTCTATTATCTATTTCCTATCTCTCTATCTATCTCTCTATCTCTCTATCTATCTCATATCTATCTATCTATCTATCTCATATCTATCGCTCTCCTATCTATCTCCTATCTATCTATCTATCTCATATCTATCTATCTCCTATCTATCGCTCTATCTCTCTATCTCTCTATCTATCTCATATCTATCACATATCTATCTCATATCTATCTATCTATCTCATATCTATCTATCTATCTCATATCTATCTATCTATCTCATATCTATCTATCTAATATCTATCTATCTCATATCTATCTATCTCATATCTATCTATCTATCTATCTCATATCTATCTATCTATCTATCTCATATCTATCTATCTATCTCCTATCTATCTATCTATCTATCTCCTATCTCTCTCTCTCATCTATGTCTATCTATCTATCTCCTATCTATCTATCTATCTATCTATCTCCTATCTATCTATCTATCTATCTCCTATCTCTCTCTCTCATCTATGTCTATCTATCTATCTCCTATCTATCTATCTATCTATCTATCTATCTATCTCCTATCTATCTATCTATCTATCTCCTATCTATCTATCTATCTCCTATCTATCTATCTATCTATCTATCTATCTATCTCTCTCATCTATGTCTATCTCTCTACTCTTCCCCATTATGTTCTGTACTTTACCCCCCTTTTGGCGCTTCCTGCGGTTGTATTATATTGTTTTTCCTCCGCCGTCACCAGTAGACACAATATCAATAACGCTTATGATAAGTCCAGTGTCGCGGTGCTCACGTGCCGTCAGCGATGGGCGCCTCTCCTTGTCTTGTGCCCACAATGATGTGCCCGCTCATGCATTTCCTACTGTACTGGGAGGAGATGCCGTAGATGAGAATTTCGAGGACTCTACAGGAAGAAGCATCTGAGCGTGTAAGGTAGAAGCCTCGGGGGGGAAAAATTACTGTGCGATCAGGTCAAATGAGAGCGGCGCGTTACCTCTCAGACAGAGCAAAGGATGAACCAGAACTTTCAGCCGTTGGAAGAAGCAGCAGATTTTTCTTCTGGTGTGTGAGGAATTAACTTGTTTGCTGCCAGGATTACGGGCATGGCGGGTACGAGCTCTGAAGTCCACGTAATACCGCCATGTGGTGCCAAGATAATACTCCCATAAGCAGTCTAAACAATAACCGCGATATGGTTAACACATAATACCGTCATTTGACTCTTAGTATAATCTAACAGTGTACAGGGGTAGTATTTGAGCGGTTTTAGTTTGTTTTTTTAGGTACCCAATTTCAGGGACCTCCTAGGAAAGGGGGCCCTGGTAAATTGCCCCGTTGTGCCCAATCCCTCAATGCATAGATGAGACTGATATACTTACTCTTTGGCAACGCACCACAATATATGAGAGTATTCTACTGAGGAGCAACGCTCGGAATGCTCCATGTCCATTTTAAATCAAGCTAACATAAGACCCGTCTGCTTTGTGGTCTGCTGGACTCTTCCCTAATGTTGCATAAAGTAGCCGATGGGACTTTTCTGTTTTTTCCAGGACAACTTTTGTCATAGATAAAATTTGCGTAGGGCGACAAATTGTATAGGGGGCGCCGGGTGAGCACTCAGCACATCAGCTAACTGCAGGGAGCGGATTGACACGTATGGTGATGGACAGCTGCTAAATTCACTCCTTCTGACTGCCTGCTCTGCTTTGTGCTCACCAGCCTGTCCATGACTTATACAGCTAGACTGTAACGAGGATGGCTGCAGGACCCTTGGTGACATCGCAGTCACATAATCAAGGTCCTACACCTAAGCACTGCAGAGGAGGAAAGATGCAGGACCCTTGGTGACATCACAGTCACATAATCAAGGTCCTACACCTAAGCACTGCAGAGGAGGAAAGATGCAGGACCCTTGGTGACATCGCAGTCACATAATCAAGGAGCTACACCCCAAAACTACAGAGAATGGGGATGCAGGACGCTTAGAGATATCATGGTTACATAATCAAGGCCCTACACCTAAGCACTGCAGAGGAGGAAAGATGCAGGACCCTTGGTGACATCACAGTCACATAATCAAGGTCCTACACCCAAAAACTACATAGGAGAGGGATGCAGGGTCTTAGTGATATCATGGTTACATGAACTAGGTCCTACACTGCAGAGGAGGAAAGATGCAGGACCCTTGGTGACATCACAGTCACATAATCAAGGTCCTACACCCAAAAACTACATAGGAGAGGGATGCAGGGTCTTAGTGATATCATGGTTACATGAACTAGGTCCTACACTGCAGAGGAGGAAAGATGCAGGACCCTTGGTGACATCGCAGTCACATAATCAAGGTCCTACACCCAAAAACTACATAGGAGAGGGATGCAGGGTCTTAGTGATATCATGGTTACATGAACTAGGTCCTACACTGCAGAGGAGGAAAGATGCAGGACCCTTGGTAACATCGCAGTCACATAATCAAGGTCCTACACCCAAAAACTACAGAGAATGGGGATGCAGGACGCTTAGAGTTATCATGGTTACATAATCAAGGCCCTACACCTAAGCACTGCAGAGGAGGAAAGATGCAGGACCCTTGGTGACATCACAGTCACATAATCAAAGTCCTACACACAATCACATCAGAGGAGAAGGGGTGTGGGACTCTTAGTGACATCATGGCTATATAATCAAGGTCCTACACCCAATCACAGCAGAGGCGGAGGGGGCGCGGAAACCTCAGTGACATCACGGTTACATAATGAAAGTCCTGCAACAAAGCACTGCAGAGGAGGAAATGAAATGCTGTGTGCACTAGTGTAACTAAAGGGGATGCGGTTGCATCCAGTCCCAGGAGCCTTAGGGGCCCCATAAGGCCTCTCCTCTCCATATAGGGGGCCCAGTACTATGGATAAAGCATTATAGTTGGGGGCCCGGTTACAGGTTTTGCATTGGGGCCAAGGAGCTTCAAGTTACGCCTCTGCATTAAGGGGTTAAAAGAAGTTGGGGGGCCCAAAATAAACTTTTGCACGCAGGCCCATGAGCCTTCAGCTACCCCGTGTGTATTGTGTATGTGTACTCTCTGCTGTGTGTGCGCAATGTATGCTGCGTGGCGTGTTTGTGTAGTTTGTGCTCTATGTATAATGTACCAGTAGTACATAGTATATGCAGTGTACATGTGTGCTGTGTGGAGCGTGTATGTGTAGTCTGTACTCGCATACACAGTGTTTGTGTATTTCGTGGCATGTATGTGTGTGCTCTGTGTGTAGTGTCTTTGTTGTATAGTGTAATGTGTGTGCTCCTAGTGAATGTGTGAGGTTGTAATGACACTAGCTGGTCACTAGACGGCAGAACTTCACTTCACCTATAGCAGGAGCCTTACCCAAGTAGTAAAGTTGCCTCCCAGTATGCAGATACCCCCAGGACTTAAAGTAGGGCAGAATTGTGTAACAATCGCAAAGTCAGAAGAAGAATTATAAGAAACACATATCAGCACTAACACATAAAAATGCAACGCGAAACTCGCCAGTAGATGACAAGGGCATAGGGTAATGATAACTGGATGATGATGATGGTCAGATAACAGAGTAAATGGATGATGGCAACAGAAATAACAACCCGACAATACCTAATGCTAATGCTAGCTCTCCCCAAGTCTTTCTGTAATCTATTGCTGACACTTACCCTAACAACAGACACCACTGTCCCTGAGTAACCCTCAGATATCCCTATTGGCAGCGTTATGTTAAACACTGACCCTGAAAAACAATGAAAGGGCCTCCAGAGACATGAAAGCCAAACAAGGCAAGGCTGAAACAAGACCAGACAGATACAAACAGGGAAGGAACAGACAATAATCACAAGGCTAACAAGTCGGGACCGTGCTAGACATAACCACAAGAACAAGATGACACTGAGGAGAACAAGCTAGACTAATAACAAGATACTAGAAGCATACCAGGAATACTGGATTTAAATGCACATGGCTTACGCTACAACCAGCTACACACTGCAGAAGCAAGGAATATATTAAGAGGACAATTAGGAACTCCTCTCCAAATGAGCTGCAGCAGTGTGGTCGGCCGATGAAACGTGAGCACATTTTACACAGAAAATGTAGAGTCGTCCTTTAAAAGGAAGTATCTCTCCATCTAGATCTCTTAACTAGTATGGCGGTGTACATGGCCGTGTGTTCTTTATCTCTTATTTCACTTAGGACGGTTTTCACACCTCGTGGTGCGGGAAAATGACACAATATAAGTCGCTGAAAAATACATTTGTCTAGATGTCAGATGGTCTTAGACTAACGAAAACCTTAGTTGATTCCTCACATTTAACAGCAGGCGATAGCATGTGTGCTGTAAATGAGCTGGTTCAGCCTCATCCCGGGGCCCGGCGAGCGGAGACGCGCCGCACAGCATGGACTCGCACGTTTCTGGAGGGGGCCGTGTTTCAGAATAGATCAGAGAGGGGTCATTTAAAGATCACAGCCAGCGGTCGCTCGCAGTAGGGTACTACAGAAATGGAAGGAAAGTAGGAGTCTGTCATATATATACCGCATCGACACAAGACAGCGTCGGGCATGATATATGAGCAGAGCCGAGCACCGGGCCGCATATAGATGAGGGGGCATCCAGATATCATCTATATCTCATGTAGAGGAACTCTGCAAATATGTTACTAATTGGCATCATGTCTTCAGTCATATGCAGAGTGAAAAGAAAAGATAAATAGATAGATAGATAGATAGATAGATAGATAGATAGATAGATAGATAGATAGGAGATAGATAGATAGATAGATAGGAGATAGATAGGAGATAGATAGATAGATAGATAGATAGATAGATAGATAGATAGATAGATAGATAGATAGATAGATAGGAGATAGATATGAGATAGATAGATAGATAGGAGATAGATAGGAGATAGATAGATAGGAGATAGATAGATAGGAGATAGATAGATAGATAGATAGATAGATATGAGATAGATATGAGATAGATAGATAGATAGATAGATAGGAGATAGATATGAGATAGATATGAGATAGATAGATAGATAGATAGATAGATAGGAGATAGATAGGAGATAGATAGATAGGGGATAGATAGATAGATAGCTAGATAGATAGATATGAGATAGATGGATAGATAGATAGATAGATAGATAGATAGATAGATAGATA
>CM069406.1:1025000-1362500 GCA_035609135.1 Eleutherodactylus coqui | reverse complement strand
GATAGGAGATAGATAGATAGATAGGAGATAGATAGATAGATAGGAGATGGATAGATAGATAGGAGATGGATAGATAGATAGATAGATAGATAGATAGATAGATAGATAGATAGATAGATAGATAGATAGATAGATAGATAGATAGATAGGAGATAGATAGGAGATAGATAGATAGGAGATAGATAGGAGATAGATAGATAGGAGATAGATAGGAGATAGATAGATAGGAGATAGATAGATAGATAGATAGATAGGAGATAGATAGATAGATAGATAGATAGATAGATAGATAGGAGATAGATAGATAGATAGATAGATAGATAGATGGGAGATAGATAGATAGATAGATAGATAGATAGATAGATAGACAGGAGATAGATAGATAGATAGATAGATAGATAGATAGATAGGAGATAGATAGATAGGAGATAGATAGATAGGAGATAGATAGATAGATAGATAGATAGATAGATAGATAGGAGATAGATAGATAGGAGATAGATAGATAGGAGATAGATAGATAGATAGATAGGAGATAGATAGATAGATAGGAGATGGATAGATAGATAGATAGATAGATAGATAGATAGATAGATAGATAGATAGATAGATAGATAGATAGATAGATAGATAGATAGATAGATAGGAGATAGATAGGAGATAGATAGGAGATAGATAGATAGGAGATAGATAGATAGATATGAGATAGATAGATAGATAGATAGATAGATAGATAGATAGATAGATAGATATGAGATAGATAGATAGATAGATAGATAGATAGATGGAGATAGATAGATAGATATTAGATAGGAGATAGATAATAAATAGACAAATGAGATAAATACAAACAGGATCGGCAGCACTAGTTCTCAGATAAGTTAACCCTTTTGCTCCCGCATGTTCCTGCGTTGGTTATTCTTCACTTTTCATGAATTATTGTAGCGCTGCGGACTCATAATTGTTTGTACATTTTTTGACTTTTTTAATCAGCGTGGTAACTACAGCGAAAACCTGAGGCGACCACCCAAAACTACAGTGAGAACCGGTCTTCTGGGAAGGGGTCGTCTCCTCAGAGAGGAGGCCAATATTCAGAGGAACATCCTCTGTTCTGTAACAATACAGGACCCCTTACGTAGCATAGGAGCCACAGGGGCCCCCCATAGACATTAGGGCCCGCGTATGACTGCAACCTCTATGGAGACTCCTATCAGAGATTCCCCAGAATCCAGAGCCCCCCGTATCCCTTCTCCTGCCGTGTCAATAATGACAGGGATCTGCGCCTGGAATCATCATGGCGGTTATAAATACCCGCCCGTAAAGGCTGCGGGCCGCGGGGTCCTGCGGAGTGATGTGTGCGCTCCCGCCGTCTCCCCAGACTCTGCTGTAATGATCAGCACTCCTCTGGTGTGGTGGGCCCGGGTAGATATCTGCCATGAATCAGCCCCCTCCTGTAATGCCCCCCTCGTCTGAGCAGAGCGTGCTTCTGCTTGGTGTCTGATAATGAATGCACCCGGCGCTCCTGGTACACATTTTCTGCGCCCGTCACCTTAACCCCCTCTAATCCCTGTTTAAAGCAGACACAGCCGCACAGGTCCGCCGATGTGATGTGACCGGCCGCCGCCGCCATGTGCCGCGTAGTTTAGCAAACAGAAACATTCATTTAATAGTCGCCGTTCTGTATTTGCTTTGTGCCTTCGGTGTCGTCCAGCGGCGCAGCTGTGGCGGCGAGGAGAACGCTGTGGTCATCCAATTGGGGCTAATGCACCGTTCTCGCCCCCTCCCCATTGTCGAGTAACCTTGTACACCAGCGCCCCGGCCCGAGGTCTATCAGTGTTATGTCAACCTGGGAGAGCCCTACAGGGGGCGATACTCCAGCAGAAGGGCCAAAACGGGAGCGTTCTTTTAAGGGTGAGACTTATATAAGACCGCGTGGCTAAATATATTCATATCATCTATATCAATATCAAACCCAAATATTAAGGGGTATTGGCCAGCTACTGGGACCCCTGTAAGTGAAGCCGACCGGCTGAGTCCGGGGACATAGCTGTTATACTTACCTTCCCTGCCATTCCCTCATTGCCGGCGCTCAGACACGCAGACATTGCATGGACTACACAGTCACATGGAAGGACTACGTGTGTGTATGTATGTATGTATGTAGCCCCCTGCATGCATTCACGAGCGCAGACAATGAGCGAACAACGCAAGGGGTAAGTATAAGGCCTTCTTTACATGGCCTACAAAATCATCGCTATGTTTTGTAGCCTGGAAGATCCCGTTGGACACCCCGGGCTTCATATACATGCGCTCTTGTAGTCTGTGTGAATAGGGCCTAAAACTTACTCCCCCATGTCAGTGACTTGAGCCTATCAGCTAACAGTCTCTTTAATACCAAACCTCCTATACTAATACCAGTTACCAGACCAGACCCCATAATAAAATATGACCCCAGACCAGACCCTATATTGTAATACCAGGCCCCTATATTAATATCAGACCCTAAATAGCAGGGATGTCAAACTGACTTTCACCAAGGGCCACACCGGCCTCGTAGCGGTCTTCAAAGAGTATAAGTATAAAGTAAGAGCTTGTTCACATGAGCAGATTTGCGCAAAAAATTAAACAAAGCCCTAATATCCGCCTACCAACGGACAAGGGGACAGGATATGCATTGGGCGTCTGCCCACCACTGGACGGGTAGACATACAGAGACAGGAACCAGGCGTCCGAACACCAGTGGACGGGTGGATCAGACAGATGGAATACAGACATAAACCAAGACTGACACAACATAATAATGCCAACATAATTCATAGCAACATCCTCAGAACAGGACTATCCACACCTGATGTCTGGCCACCTGTACACACACTGGACCTGTCACTGTTCACATACTACAAGCTCAGAACAGGACTATCCACACCTGATGTCTGGCCACCTGCACAGACACTGGACCTGTCACTGTTCACATACAACATCCTCAGAACAGGACTATCCACACCTGATGTCTGGCCACCTGTACAGACACCGGACCTGTCACTGTTCACACAACATCCTCAGAACAGGACTATCCACACCTGATGTCTGGCCACCTGCACAGACACTGGACCTGTCACTGTTCACATACCACATCCTCAGAACAGGACTATCCACACCTGATGTCTGGCCACCTGCACAGACACTGGACCTGTCACTGTTCACATACCACATCCTCAGAACAGGACTATCCACACCTGATGTCTGGCCACCTGCACAGACACTGGACCTGTCACTGTTCACATACCACATCCTCAGAACAGGACTATCCACACCTGATGTCTGGCCACCTGCACAGACACTGGACCTGTCACTGTTCACACACATCCTCAGAACAGGACTATCCACACCTGATGTCTGGCCACCTGTACAGACACTGGACCTGTCACTGTTCACATACTACAAGCTCAGAACAGGACTATCCACATCTGATGTCTGGCCACCTGTACAGACACTGGACCTATCACTGTTCACATACTACATCCTCAGAACAGGACTATCCACACCTGATGTCTGGCCACCTGTACAGACACCGGACCTGTCACTGTTCACACAACATCCTCAGAACAGGACTATCCACACCTGATGTCTGGCCACCTGCACAGACACTGGACCTGTCACTGTTCACATACCACATCCTCAGAACAGGACTATCCACACCTGATGTCTGGCCACCTGCACAGACACTGGACCTGTCACTGTTCACATACCACATCCTCAGAACAGGACTATCCACACCTGATGTCTGGCCACCTGCACAGACACTGGACCTGTCACTGTTCACATACCACATCCTCAGAACAGGACTATCCACACCTGATGTCTGGCCACCTGCACAGACACTGGACCTGTCACTGTTCACACACATCCTCAGAACAGGACTATCCACACCTGATGTCTGGCCACCTGTACAGACACTGGACCTGTCACTGTTCACATACTACAAGCTCAGAACAGGACTATCCACATCTGATGTCTGGCCACCTGTACAGACACTGGACCTGTACCTGTTCACACACATCCTCAGAACAGGACTATCCACACCTGATGTCTGGCCACCTGTACAGACACCGGACCTGTCACTGTTCACATACAACATCCTCAGAACGGGACTATCCACACCTGATGTCTGGCCACCTGTACACACACTGGACCTGTCACTGTTCACATACTACATCCCTAGAACAGGACTATCCACACCTGATGTCTGGCCACCTGTACAGACACCGGACCTGTCACTGTTCACATACTACATCCTCAGAACAGGACTATCCACACCTGATGTCTGGCCACCTGTACAGACACCGGACCTGTCACTGTTCACACAACATCCTCAGAACAGGACTATCCACACCTGATGTCTGGCCACCTGCACAGACACTGGACCTGTCACTGTTCACATACATCCTCAGAACAGGACTATCCACACCTGATGTCTGGCCACCTGCACAGACACTGGACCTGTCACTGTTCACACACATCCTCAGAACAGGACTATCCACACCTGATGTCTGGCCACCTGTACAGACACTGGACCTGTCACTGTTCACATACTACAAGCTCAGAACAGGACTATCCACACCTGATGTCTGGCCACCTGTACAGACACTGGACCTGTACCTGTTCACACACATCCTCAGAACAGGACTATCCACACCTGATGTCTGGCCACCTGTACAGACACCTGACCTGTCACTGTTCACATACAACATCCTCAGAACGGGACTATCCACACCTGATGTCTGGCCACCTGTACACACACTGGACCTGTCACTGTTCACATACTACATCCCTAGAACAGGACTATCCACACCTGATGTCTGGCCACCTGTACAGACACCGGACCTGTCACTGTTCACATACAACATCCTCAGAACGGGACTATCCACACCTGATGTCTGGCCACCTGCACAGACACTGGACCTGTCACTGTTCACATACAACATCCTCAGAACAGGACTATCCACACCTGATGTCTGGCCACCTGTACAGACACCAGACCTGTAACTGTTCACATACTACATCCTCAGAACAGGACTATCCACACCTGATGTCTGGCCACCTGCACAGACACTGGACCTGTCACTGTTCACATACTACATCCTCAGAACAGGACTACCCACACCTGATGTCTGGCCACCTGTACAGACACCGGACCTGTCACTGTTCACACACAACATCCTCAGAACAGGACTATCCACACCTGATGTCTGGACACCTGCACAGACACTGGACCTGTCACTGTTCACATACTACATCCTCAGAACAGGACTATCCACACCTGATGTCTGGCCACCTGCACAGACACTGGATCTGTCACTGTTCACATACAACATCCTCAGAACAGGACTATCCACACCTGATGTCTGGCCACCTGCACAGACACTGGACCTGTACCTGTTCACATACATCCTCAGAACAGGACTATCCACACCTGATGTCCGACCACCTGCACAGACACCGGACCTGTTACTGTTCATATACTACATCCTCAGAACAGGACTACCCACACCTGATGTCTGGCCACCTGTACAGACACCGGACCTGTCACTGTTCACACACAACATCCTCAGAACAGGAGTATCCACACCTGATGTCTGGCCACCTGCACAGACACTGGATCTGTCACTGTTCACATACAACATCCTCAGAACAGGACTATCCACACCTGATGTCTGGCCACCTGTACAGACACTGGACCTGTCACTGTTCACATACTACATCCTCAGAACAGGACTATCCACACCTGATGTCTGGCCACCTGTACAGACACTGGACCTGTCACTGTTCACATACTACATCCTCAGAACAGGACTATCCACACCTGATGTCTGACCACCGGCACAGACACCGGACCTGTCACTGTTCACACACAACATCCTCAGAACAGGACTATCCACACCTGATGTCTGGCCACCTGCACAGACACTGGACCTGTACCTGTTCACACATAACATCCTCAGAACAGGACTATCCACACCTGATGTCCGACCACCTGCACAGACACTGGACCTGTCACTGTTCACACACAACATCCTCAGAACAGGACTATCCACACCTGATGTCTGGCCACCTGCACAGACACTGGACCTGTACCTGTTCACATACATCCTCAGAACAGGACTATCCACACCTGATGTCCGACCACCTGCACAGACACCGGACCTGTCACTGTTCACATACTACATCCTCAGAACAGGACTATCCACACCCGATGTCTGGCCACCTGTACAGACACCGGACCTGTCACTGTTCACATACTACATCCTTATTACAGGACTATCCACACCTGATGTCTGGCCACCTGTACAGACACTGGACCTGTCACTGTTCACATACTACATCCTTATTACAGGACTATCCACACCTGATGTCTGGCCACCTGCACAGACACTGGACCTGTCACTGTTCACACACAACATCCTCAGGACAGGAGTATCCACACCTGATGTCTGGCCACCTGTACAGACACCGGACCTGTCACTAATCACATACAACATCCTCAGAACAGGACTATCCACACCTGATGTCTGGCCACCTGTACAGACACCGGACCTGTCACTGTTCATATACTTCATCGTTATTACAGGACTATCCACACCTGATGTCTGGCCACCTGCACAGACACTGGACCTGTCACTGTTCACACAAAACATCCTCAGAACAGGACTATCCACACCTGATGTCTGGCCACCTGCACAGACACCGGACCTGATACTGTTCACACATAACATCCTCAGAACAGGACTATCCACACCTGATGTCTGGCCACCTGCACAGACACCGGACCTGTTACTGTACACATACAACATCCTCAGAACAGGACTATCCACACCTGATGTCTGGCCACCTGTACAGACACCGGACCTGTTACTGTTCACATACTACATCGTTATTACAGGACTATCCACACCTGATGTCTGGCCACCTGCACAGACACTGGACCTGTCACTGTTCACACAAAACATCCTCAGAACCGGACTATCCACACCTGATGTCTGGCCACCTGCACAGACACCAGACCTGTTACTGTTCACACATAACATCCTCAGAACAGGACTATCCACACCTGATGTCTGGCCACCTGCACAGACACTGGACATATCACTGTTCACACACAACATCCTCAGAACAGGACTATCCACACCTGATGTCTGGCCACCTGCACAGACACCGGACCTGTTACTGTACACATACAACATCCTCAGAACAGGACTATCCACACCTGATGTCTGGCCACCTGCACAGACACTGGACCTGTTACTGTACACATACAACATCCTCAGAACAGGACTATCCACACCTGATGTCTGGCCACCTGTACAGACACCGGACCTGTTACTGTACACATACAACATCCTCAGAACAGGACTATCCATACCTGATGTCTGGCCACCTGTACAGACACTGCACCTGTCACTGTTCACACAACATATACTCAGAACAGGACTATCCACACCTAATGTCTGGCCACCTGTACAGACACTGCACCTGTCACTGTTCACACAACATATACTCAGAACAGGACTATCCACACCTGATGTCCGACCACCTGCACAGACACCGGACCTGTCACTGTTCACACACATCCTCAGAACAGGACTATCCACACCTGATGTCCGACCACCTGCACAGACACCGGACCGGTCACTGTTCACATACTACATCCTCAGAACAGGACTATCCACACCCGATGTCTGGGCACCTGTACAGGCACCGGACCTGTCACTGTTCACATACTACATCCTTATTACAGGACTATCCACACCTGATGTCTGGCCACCTGTACAGACACTGGACCTGTCACTGTTCACATACTACGTCCTTATTACAGGACTATCCACACCTGATGTCTGGCCACCTGCACAGACACTGGACCTGTCACTGTTCACACACAACATCCTCAGAACAGGACTATCCACACCTGATTTCTGGCCACCTGTACAGACACCGGACCTGTCACTGTTCACATACTACATCCTTATTACAGGACTATCCACACCTGATGTCTGGCCACCTGCACAGACACTGGACCTGTCACTGTTCACACACAGCATCCTCAGAACAGGACTATCCACACCTGATGTCTGGCCACCTGTACAGACACTGGACCTGTCACTGTTCACATACTACATCCTCAGAACAGGACTATCCACACCTGATGTCTGGCCACCTGCACAGACACCGGACCTGTCACTGTTCACATACTACATCCTCAGAATGGGACTGTCCACACCTGATGTCTGGCCACCTGTACAGACACCAGACCTGTCACTGTTCACATACTACATCGTTATTACAGGACTATTCACACCTAATGTCTGGCCACCAGCACAGACACTGGACCTGTCACTGTTCACACACAACATCCTCAGAACAGGACTATCCACACCTGATGTCTGGCCACCTGTACAGACACCGGACCACACCGGACCTGTCACTGTTCACATACTACATCGTTATTACAGGACTATCCACACCTGATGTCTGGCCACCTGCACAGACACTGGACCTGTCACTGTTCACACAAAACATCCTCAGAACAGGACTATCCACACCTGATGTCTGGCCACCTGCACAGACACCGGACCTGTTACTGTACACATACAACATCCTCAGAACAGGACTATCCACACCTGATGTCTGGCCACCTGCACAGACACCGGACCTGTTACTGTTCACACATAACATCCTCAGAACAGGACCATCCACACCTGATGTCTGACCACCTGTACAGACACCGGACCTGTCACTGTTCAGACACTACATCCACAGAACAGGACTATCCACACCTGATGTCTGGCCACCTGCACAGACACTGGACCTGTCACTAATCACATACAACATCCTCAGAACAGGACTATCCACACCTGATGTCTGGCCACCTGTACAGACACCGGACCTGTCACTGTTCACATACTACATCCTTATTACAGGACTATCCACACCCGATGTCTGGCCACCTGCACAGACACTGGACCTGTCACTGTTCACACACAGCATCCTCAGAACAGGACTATCCACACCTGATGTCTGGCCACCTGTACAGACACTGGACCTGTCACTGTTCACATACTACATCCTCAGAACAGGACTATCCACACCTGATGTCTGGCCACCTGCACAGACACCGGACCTGTCACTGTTCACACACTACATCCTCAGAACAGGACTATCCACACCTGATGTCTGGCCACCTGTACAGACACCAGACCTGTCACTGTTCACATACTACATCGTTATTACAGGACTATCCACACCTGATGTCTGGCCACCTGCACAGACACTGGACCTGTCACTGTTCACACAAAACATCCTCAGAACAGGACTATCCACACCTGATGTCTGGCCACCTGCACAGACACCGGACCTGTTACTGTTCACACATAACGTCCTCAGAACAGGACTATCCACACCTGATGTCTGGCCACCTGCACAGACACTGGACATATCACTGTTCACACACAACATCCTCAGAACAGGACTATCCACACCTGATGTCTGGCCACCTGCACAGACACCGGACCTGGTACTGTACACATACAACATCCTCAGAACAGGACTATCCACACCTGATGTCTGGCCACCTGCACAGACACTGGACCTGTTACTGTACACATACAACATCCTCAGAACAGGACTATCCACACCTGATGTCTGGCCACCTGTACAGACACCGGACCTGTTACTGTACACATACAACATCCTCAGAACAGGACTATCCATACCTGATGTCTGGCCACCTGTACAGACACCGGACCTGTCACTGTTCACACACAGCATCCTCAGAACAGGACTATCCACACCTGATGTCTGGCCACCTGCACAGACACTGGACCTGTCACTGTTCACACACAGCATCCTCAGAACGGGACTATCCACACCTAATGTCTGGCCACCTGTACAGACACTGGACCTGTCACTGTTCACATACTACATCCTCAGAACAGGACTATCCACACCTGATGTCTGGCCACCAGCACAGACACCGGACCTGTCACTGTTCACATACTACATCCTCAGAACAGGACTATCCACACCTGATGTCTGGCCACCTGCACAGACACCGGACCTGTCACTGTTCACACACAACATCCTCAGAACAGGACTATCCACACCTGATGTCTGGCCACCTGCACAGACACTGGACCTGTCACTGTTCACACACAGCATCCTCAGAACGGGACTATCCACACCTAATGTCTGGCCACCTGTACAGACACTGGACCTGTCACTGTTCACATACTACATCCTCAGAACAGGACTATCCACACCTGATGTCTGGCCACCAGCACAGACACCGGACCTGTCACTGTTCACATACTACATCCTCAGAACGGGACTATCCACACCTGATGTCTGGCCACCGGCACAGACACCGGACCTGTCACTGTTCACACACAACATCCTCAGAACAGGACTATCCACACCTGATGTCTGGCCACCTGTACAGACACCGGACCTGTCACTGTTCATATACTACATCCTCAGAACAGGACTATCCACACCTGATGTCTGGCCACCTGTACAGACACTGGACCTGTCACTGTTCACATACTACATCCTCAGAACAGGACTATCCACACCTGATGTCTGGCCACCGGCACAGACACCGGACCTGTCACTGTTCACATACTACATCCTCAGAGCAGGACTATCCACACCTGATGTCTGGCCACCTGTACAGACACTGGACCTGTCACTGTTCACATACTACATCCTCAGAGCAGGACTATCCACATCTGATGTCTGGCCACCTGTACAGACACTGGACCTGTCACTGTTCACATACCACATCCTCAGAACAGGACTATCCACATCTGATGTCTGGCCACCTGCACAGACACCGGACCTGTCACTGTTCACATACTACATCCTCAGAATGGGACTGTCCACACCTGATGTCTGGCCACCTGTACAGACACCAGACCTGTCACTGTTCACATACTACATCGTTATTACAGGACTATTCACACCTAATGTCTGGCCACCAGCACAGACACTGGACCTGTCACTGTTCACACACAACATCCTCAGAACAGGACTATCCACACCTGATGTCTGGCCACCTGTACAGACACCGGACCTGTCACTGTTCACATACTACATCGTTATTACAGGACTATCCACACCTGATGTCTGGCCACCTGCACAGACACTGGACCTGTCACTGTTCACACAAAACATCCTCAGAACAGGACTATCCACACCTGATGTCTGGCCACCTGTACAGACACCGGACCTGTCACTGTTCACACACAACATCCTCAGAACAGGACTATCCACCCCTGATGTCTGGTCACCTGTACAGACACTGGACCTGTCACTGTTCACACACAACATCCCCAGAACAGGACTATCCACACCTGATGTCTGGCCACCTGTACAGACACTGGACCTGTCACTGTTCACATACTACATCCTCAGAATGGGACTGTCCACACCTGATGTCTGGCCACCTGTACAGACACCGGACCTGTACCTGTTCACACACATCCTCAGAACAGGACTATCCACACCTGATGTCTGGCCACCTGTACAGACACCGGACCTGTCACTGTTCACATACTACATCGTTATTACAGGACTATCCACACCTGATGTCTGGCCACCTGCACAGACACTGGACCTGTCACTGTTCACACACAACATCCTCAGAACAGGACTATCCACACCTGATGTCTGGCCACCTGCACAGACACTGGACCTGTCACTGTTCACACACAACATCCTCAGAACAGAACTATCCACACCTGATGTCTGGCCACCTGCACAGACACCGGACCTGTCACTGTTCACACACAACATCCTCAGAACAGAACTATCCACACCTGATGTCTGGCCACCTGTACAGACACTGGACCTGTCACTGTTCACACACAACATCCTCAGAACAGGACTATCCACACCTGATGTCTGGCCACCTGCACAGACACCGGACCTGTCACTGTTCACACATACACAGCATCCTCAGAACAGGACTATCCACACCTGATGTCTGGCCACCTGCACAGACACCGGACCTGTCACTGTTCACACATACACAGCATCCTCAGAACAGGACTATCCACACCTGATGTCTGGCCACCTGTACAGACACTGGAGCTGTCACTGATCACATACTGCATAATCAGAACAGGACTATCCACACCTGATGTCTGGTCATCAGCACAGACACCGGACCTGTCACTGTTCACATACTACATCCTCAGAACAGGACTATCCACACCTGATGTCTGGCCACCTGTACAGACACTGGACCTGTCACTGTTCACATACATCCTCAGAACAGGACTATCCACACCTGATGTCTGGCCACCTGTACAGACACTGGACCTGTCACTGTTCACATACATCCTCAGAACAGGACTATCCACACCTGATGTCTGGCCACCTGTACATACACTGGACCTGTCACTGTTCACATACATCCTCAGAACAGGACTATCCACACCTGATGTCTGGCCACCTGTACACACACTGGACCTGTCACTGTTCACATACTACATCCTCAGAACAGGACTATCCACACCTGATGTCTGGCCACCTGTACAGACACTGGACCTGTCACTGTTCACATACATCCTCAGAACAGGACTATCCACACCTGATGTCTGGCCACCTGTACAGACACTGGACCTGTCACTGTTCACATACATCCTCAGAACAGGACTATCCACACCTGATGTCTGGCCACCTGTACATACACTGGACCTGTCACTGATCACATACTGCATAATCAGAGCAGGACTATCCACACCTGATGTCTGGCCACCTGTACAGACACCGGACCTGTCACTGTTCACATACTACATCCTCAGAGCAGGACTATCCACACCTGATGTCTGGCCACCTGCACAGACACTGGACCTGTCACTGTTCACATACTACATCTTCAGAACAGGACTATCCACACCTGATGTCTGGCCACCTGCACAGACACCTGAACTGTCACTGTTCACACACAACATCCCCAGAACAGGACTATCCGCACCTGATGTCTGGTCACCTGTACAGACACTGGACCTGTCACTGTTCACACACAACCAACATAATGCAGTCCTTTTGAAACTGGGGGCATTATGTTACGCTCATGTGGACAACTAAACACCAGGCCCACACAAATGTGACCCAAAACCAGAGGGACCCAGGATAGAGAAACTGACCCCATGCTAAAGGGAAGATGGTGAGGCCCTACCTACAAGAGGAGCAATCACCTCGATAAAGGCGACCCCATACTGGAACCTAGGCCCTGGCACTTCCAGAATAGGTGGTACACGGAACTAGCACAAGTACGGACAATCCAAAAGCACAAACAGGAAACTGACAGATGATAAACCCACCACTCAACCTCGCTCGCTAAAGCAGATGGAATAGCTGAAATATAAGTACGAGGGATTAGTTCGTGAATTGGCCAAGTCACTTAAGCTGCGAGCCAAGCGATCAAGGGTCCTCGTGTCCCGCGGTCCCTACTCTAACGAGACACATGATTCAGCAGTACTGGACACAGTTCACACAGCAAGCTATACAGCACAGATAACAGGACACAAGTCACACAGCAAGCTGCAACACAGAAGTAAAAGGACAGAAGTTACACAGCAAGCTGCAACACAGGACATATGCCCGCTCACCAGATAGTCACTGACAGGAGCTGGGTATATAAGTGAGCAAAAACCCCGGGGATTGGCTAGCAGGAGATAACCACACCCAGCCAGCTCAATCATTCCACACCTGTGGGGTTGTGCTGATAGAAACCATTATACTACAGGTCCCAGCAGCACAGCCTAACACTGCTAAATTAGTTTCAAGCCCCAGACTAGACCTTCTAAATAGATTAATATTAGACCCCAAATCAGAGAAAAACAATGTTCACCCCCTGGATCAGGAGATCTACTTGCTTCTGGTTCTCTAAATTCCATGTTCTATCAGCCCTCTACACCGCAGCCCTCGTTGATTTAGAAGGGTCCTACAGTGATGCTCACTGTATGACCCTTCTTTCGGGTTCACGAACAGAACGCGAAAATAACAGTGCAGACCGACACTTTTACACTGCAAGGCATCTAGATGACTATAACCCTCATTGATAATGCAGCTTTAGCCGCCATTCAGAACTTGCGGAAAGTTGGGTGAGAAACGTAGTATATGAAATGACAAAACTTTGGTAAACTGTCTGATAGTTTCCCCAAGAGTTTCTGCAGCAGCCAAAGTTTCCGTTGTCACATCAGGTTTTCGGATGGCAACCATTAATATTAATCTGCCCCTCCACATGCTGGCTGTGGCGTCCTATATTCCAGCTGACTGAAGGCGCAGGGCAAGTGACATGTTGCTGGTGAATGCGGATGGCACATTAGAGCGGCTTTGGCTCATTATCTCGGCCTATCTTCTGTCCGGCCTCCAGCTGCGCGCCGCGATGGATTCAGGCCGTCTTCCAGCGCCTTTCAGATGGAGGCGGGAGGGAGTGTTTAGAGAAATTGAAAAGGAAACAAATCCGCCCCGCTGAGTTTGCATAAAGTCCTTGTAGTAAATAGAGTATCAGAGCCGCTCGCAACGTTTCATCTCAATAGAGCTTTGTGTCCCCGTTCTGAGTGCCGCGCCCGCCACCGACAGGGTCACAGGCGTGTGGGCAAATAGATGGCAGCCATTCATATACCGAGATGGGGAAGGAGTCTGCAAGATCACGTTTCAAAAAACAGGAAAAAATGGCTTGCAAAAGTATTAGCGCCCCTGCTCTCCCGTACGTTAATGGTCGCGGTGAAGAAGGGACATGGGCCGCGCCATTCTGTCCGACGTGTAGAACATTCTAGCACTCATGATCTATTAAAACCCCCCGCATGCACACAGAATGAGGGCGGAACCGCGGCATCTCATAATTAGATCATCTGTTTAAACGCAAACGAACGCGGCGCATCGAGACGCATTAACCCCTTCCTCATAGGTTTTAATGTTCAGCCATTATACTGTAGATGCACAATATTAAGGAACAGAACTGGCGCACAAAAGCCGCAATTGTGGCACAATTTTTGGCGGGTTTACGCTGGGACAGGGCGTTTTGTGGCCTAGGGGTAAGTGGCGGTGCTGTGCGAGGCGCATCGCCATTTCTTAAACGTACTTGGAATCTGGTTACATTATAGCAGAAGCTCGTATCTGCCGTAGGTTTGCGTCTGATGCCGGAGCGCGCTTTATTTAGACTGGTCTATGATGCGCCGGTCTACGTAGAGTAATGGTCAAGCAGGTCTAATGGCTCCACCAGAAGGGTGGGGGGTCCGCATTATGCTCAGTGGGGTCCGTTTGGTGGCGTTCAGCTAAATTCGGCGTTTCCAGCATTTTTGGTGTTCAACTGCGAAAACAGAGCCGAACAATGGAGAAATATGCAGGAGCCCAAGGCAGGATGTGGGCGGGGCCACGTATATACAACCCGTATCGGCACCCCCACTCATGTTATATATGTTATTACCAGATGTGTATTATTGGGCAAATACATGAAATATACTGTTATATTAGAGCTGATTGCAAAACTCTTAGCACCCCTAATATATTACATAATTGCGAATAGCAAAAATAAGTCCAGCTGTTATTGGATGAGCTGATATGTAATATCTACACAAAATGTTGTTAGGCGACCCTAACGGCGAGCTCCCGCCATGTAGACAGTATCGGCCATCCTGTTCTTTGGCGCCGGGTCTTCTTCTGCCGCTGATCTCTCCAAGCATTAGAGATTTTTCTAGTGAACATGTAGTTGCTTGCAGAAGTATCAGCGCCTCTTCATATCACATGTATTACTGAGTCTAGAGGCAGATCTATTATATGAGACAGTACATTATATTACAGTCACTGGTCGCCCGGCTCCATGATATGTTCAGCCCATACGATATTAGGTGTTTGCAGAAGTATCGGCGCCCCCGGCCATATTGATCTCACAGCTTAGGTTCTAATTCTTATTTTTAATGCAATAGATATAAACAGAGTCATATGCAAAAGTTTAAGCGCCTCTGGTCAAATCAGATTGTATGGATGCCCGCAGGCCGGGCAGGGAGTAGGCATTAATAAATCTATCTAATCTTTACAAGGGTTGGAGATGAAAGGGTTAACTTGACTTTCTTTACTTGCACAACTTCTTGAGGAACTGAGACAATTAGGTCGGAATCATTCACATATGGGAGAGCCGTGACGGTCCGCACCACCAAGAAGTGCTTCGTGTCATGTGTCAGTCACTGCCGCGGGCACGGCCGTCACACGCCCTCATGGTCACCCTCCTACACAGGCGCATCACTTCCATGTTTTGACTCAAAATGGGTAGTGAGACTTCATTGCCCCCTTACTTCTGGGCGGCGGGTTAGTCCGCTAGAAGGACGGCGCTCGTATTCAGGAACTATATGGGGTTTTATGGAAATAAACAAACCATGAATCACGTTTTATTTTTAGCCGTTTGGGTGCGGAAATCTCCGGGGGGGGGGGGGTCCACACGGTCGGACGTGCAGAACATCAGCCCAAAAGCCTTAAAATTGGGGAGAAAGAGCAGATATCAGTGTTTGCCATTGTGTGAAAAGTGTGGATTCCCAATTGGTGGCGTACAAGGATATAAGAGGGAGCGGCACAGGTATTCAACCCCTCATATATTTGCATTGGGGGGTTGACTAGATAATGAACTTATAAGGTGGAAATTAATAGTCTCCACCCGCACAGCATTCTGTCTGTAGAAAAAACAGGGGGCTCTTATGAGCGGCCTGAGCCTACGGTGGCAGGCTTTGGGCCTCAGAGAGGCGGCGCTAGGGTTGTCACCTGACTGCGCTACTGGTGCATTATGTCTCCACCGGATGTAAGAGTGGAGACATGGGTTGGGAGTTCTGGGTTAGGGTGGCTTCACACGAGCGTGTTTTTGTGCGTACATAAGTGCACACCCATGTACGTGCAAACACACGCGTGAATGCCAGTCTGTGCATTGCCTTCAATGGAGCCATGGCAAGGATTTAAAATCCGCGCCTGCTGAATGGGCTGCCTCTGATTGATTGAGCGCTGTGACCAATCAGAGACAGCTCTTAGCTATTGAATGACAGCTGAGAGCTGCCTCTGATTGGTCCCTGTGCTCAGCCAATCAGAGGCAGTACTCACCCATTCATAAATGCATCTCGGGTCCCCCCAGCGCTGCACTTACAGAGCTGCCCCCTGGACTGCCTTATCTGCTCCCAGCTCCTGTCCCCCCGCGGCCACAGCAGCCGGCCCCGTGTCGCCCTCCACGCTGGCCTCCGCTCCCGTACACCACTGGCACTGGTGCCGCCACCACCATCAACCCCGCTCTCACTGTCCATGGCGCCGCTGGTGGCCAGCTCTGCTGAGGACTGACAGCTGCTGTTCGGCCAGAGCAGCGGCTTGCCTACAGCCTGCGGCGAATAATAGCTGGGACCTGACATGCTCTCTGCGGGGAGCAGCCAATCCACAGCTGGGGGTGCTACCTACCCTTCCCTATCACTGAGCCAGGACAACCCATGTCACCACTCCGAATTCCGGTGGAGGCAAGGCGTACCAGTACCCTCGACTGCATTTTATGGTTGGTAAAAAATATTTGCCAGCTGTGAGGTGGCCAGGCAGCCACCCCAGAAGCAATCTGTGATCCCTTTTCCCTGGTGTCTGCATTCCTACACAGTGCAGGGGAGAGGGGTCAGGGGACATGGATGGATCACAGCACGCCCTGGCTGGGAGGTCTACTACAGAGACCACTATTGATACTGGGGAGGTCACTATTACTACAATGGCCACTGTGGGGATTACTACTAACACTGGGGACATTATGGGGGTCATTAAGGAGCTCACTATTACTATTGGTGCCACTAAGGGGGGCACTTACTACTGGCGCCACTATTACTACTGAAGGCCATTAAGAGGGCCACTACTGGGGGTGTAGTGTCCCAGAACATCCTGGCCCCCTCCATAATTATCATACATGTCTGTCTTATGTGGATGCACTGTGCAAATCTGTCATGTCACTTTCTGTATTTATGTTGCACAGCTGCAGCGTCTGAAGGGTTAACTCCCATAAAATCATTGCCTGTCAGCTCTGTCTGCTGCTGAATGTATCTATCTTACTGTGTCATGTGCTACAAGTGAGGTGATAAAAGTGAGGGTCTGAGAGCGGGGGTGGTTGTTGATGATCTTCCATCTGCCCATGTTGCTGGAGGCCCCACAGTGATGCAGGGAAGCACCTTTAGCTTCCCTGCATTGTAAATAGAGAA
This sequence comes from Eleutherodactylus coqui, assembly GCA_035609135.1. Classification (NCBI taxonomy): domain Eukaryota; kingdom Metazoa; phylum Chordata; class Amphibia; order Anura; family Eleutherodactylidae; genus Eleutherodactylus; species Eleutherodactylus coqui. The sequence goes on along the minus strand of CM069406.1, from coordinate 1,344,234 downwards.
GGAGAGGCTCCCTATGAGGAGCTGAGGGTCTTCCCTCTTCCCCAATCTGCTGGAGAAACTGCAGGGAGACACCTCTGGTTTCCTTGTGTCTAATATGGAGGAGAAGGAGAGACATTCCTACCGCATGTGAAGCGCATGGGAGAAGGAGTGAGTCACTAAATCCCCCAGAGTGAGAGCAATCCTTCCCAAGTAATTCTGTATAGAGCCACCCACCGTACCAGGTACCCGTTCACACGACTGGCATTATTTTTCCTGTGGCCGTCTGCCATTAGGATCACCACACAGAGGTACGTGATTGTGACCCCCACTGAGAATGTGCAGGATGTATCTAGGCTAAGCCTTCTAAGTGATTTCTTACCAGAGGGTATGTGGAGAGGATCTTGTCTTGTCTTTTTGGCTCCTCCGGAGTATATATATATAATGTCCTGGACCGGTGACCTAGAGATAACGTGGACTATAGGGCCGTATTGTTCCTGTGTTTTCCTCCCAACATCTGAGCTTCTGCCTGTAACTGCTGCCGTGAGTCTACCTGGAATTACCTGTTTGCAAAGTTTATCCAAGTAAAGTTTTACCGGGCCTCAACCGTTCCTGAGGACCCGAGGTACCATACACCTGTCCAGTGTTTATTACTCCGCCGCATAGAATAACGGTGTGGGAACAGTGGCGTCACGACGGGATATATATATATACACACACATACACACTGTCATAAGCATTCCCCCTGTGTTACATCTCAGTTACACCATGACAAGGACTAGGCCTCCGGCCATACCCACGGTGCTCATTCCTCCTCGACACTGCTATATGTAGCGTCTCTCCCGGGACATTACTGGGGCACTATTACTACTCAGGGCCATTAAGAGGGCCACTAGTGAGGGCACTATTACTACTCAGGGCCATTAAGAGGGCCACTACTGAGGGCACTATTACTACTCAGGGCCATTAAGAGGGCCACTACTGAGGGCACTATTACTACTCAGGGCCATTAAGAGGGCCACTACTGAGGGCACTATTACTACTCAGGGCCATTAAGAGGGCCACTACTGAGGGCACTATTACTACTCAGGGCCATTAAGAGGGCCACTAGTGAGGGCACTATTACTACTCAGGGCCATTAAGAGGGCCACTAGTGAGGGCACTATTACTACTCAGGGCCATTAAGAGGGCCACTAGTGAGGGCACTATTACTACTCAGGGCCATTAAGAGGGCCACTAGTGAGGGCACTATTACTACTCAGGGCCATTAAGAGGGCCACTAGTGAGGGCACTATTACTACTCAGGGCCATTAAGAGGGCCACTACTGAGGGCACTATTACTACTCAGGGCCATTAAGAGGGCCACTACTGAGGGCACTATTACTACTCAGGGCCATTAAGAGGGCCACTACTGAGGGCACTATTACTACTCAGGGCCATTAAGAGGGCCACTAGTGAGGGCACTATTACTACTCAGGGCCATTAAGAGGGCCACTAGTGAGGGCACTATTACTACTCAGGGCCATTAAGAGGGCCACTAGTGAGGGCACTATTACTACTCAGGGCCATTAAGAGGGCCACTAGTGAGGGCACTATTACTACTCAGGGCCATTAAGAGGGCCACTAGTGAGGGCACTATTACTACTCAGGGCCATTAAGAGGGCCACTACTGAGGGCACTATTACTACTCAGGGCCATTAAGAGGGCCACTACTGAGGGCACTATTACTCAGGGCCATTAAGAGGGCCACTACTGAGGGCACTATTACTACTCAGGGCCATTAAGAGGGCCACTACTGAGGGCACTATTACTACTCAGGGCCATTAAGAGGGCCACTACTGAGGGCACTATTACTACTCAGGGCCATTAAGAGGGCCACTACTGAGGGCACTATTACTACTCAGGGCCATTAAGAGGGCCACTAGTGAGGGCACTATTACTACTCAGGGCCATTAAGAGGGCCACTAGTGAGGGCACTATTACTACTCAGGGCCATTAAGAGGGCCACTAGTGAGGGCACTATTACTACTCAGGGCCATTAAGAGGGCCACTACTGAGGGCACTATTACTACTCAGGGCCATTAAGAGGGCCACTACTGAGGGCACTATTACTACTCAGGGCCATTAAGAGGGCCACTAGTGAGGGCACTATTACTACTCAGGGCCATTAAGAGGGCCACTAGTGAGGGCACTATTACTACTCAGGGCCATTAAGAGGGCCACTAGTGAGGGCACTATTACTACTCAGGGCCATTAAGAGGGCCACTACTGAGGGCACTATTACTACTCAGGGCCATTAGGAGGGCCACTACTGAGGGCACTATTACTACTCAGGGCCATTAGGAGGGCCACTAGTGAGGGCACTATTACTCAGGGCCATTAAGAGGGCCACTACTGAGGGCACTATTACTACTCAGGGCCATTAAGAGGGCCACTACTGAGGGCACTATTACTACTCAGGGCCATTAAGAGGGCCACTACTGAGGGCACTATTACTACTCAGGGCCATTAAGAGGGCCACTACTGAGGGCACTATTACTACTCAGGGCCATTAAGAGGGCCACTACTGAGGGCACTATTACTACTCAGGGCCATTAAGAGGGCCACTAGTGAGGGCACTATTACTACTCAGGGCCATTAAGAGGGCCACTACTGAGGGCACTATTACTACTCAGGGCCATTAAGAGGGCCACTAGTGAGGGCACTATTACTACTCAGGGCCATTAAGAGGGCCACTACTGAGGGCACTATTACTACTCAGGGCCATTAAGAGGGCCACTAGTGAGGGCACTATTACTACTCAGGGCCATTAAGAGGGCCACTAGTGAGGGCACTATTACTACTCAGGGCCATTAAGAGGGCCACTACTGAGGGCAGTATTACTACTCAGGGCCATTAAGAGGGCACTATTACTACTCAGGGCCATTAAGAGGGCCACTACTGAGGGCACTATTACTACTCAGGGCCATTAAGAGGGCCACTACTGAGGGCACAATTACTACTCAGGGCCATTAGGAGGGCCACTACTGAGGGCACTATTACTACTCAGGGCCATTAAGAGGGCCACTAGTGAGGGCACTATTACTACTCAGGGCCATTAAGAGGGCCACTAGTGAGGGCACTATTACTACTCAGGGCCATTAAGAGGGCCACTACTGAGGGCACTATTACTACTCAGGGCCATTAAGAGGGCCACTAGTGAGGGCACTATTACTACTCAGGGCCATTAAGAGGGCCACTACTGAGGGCACTATTACTACTCAGGGCCATTAAGAGGGCCACTACTGAGGGCACTATTACTACTCAGGGCCATTAAGAGGGCCACTACTGAGGGCAGTATTACTACTCAGGGCCATTAAGAGGGCCACTACTGAGGGCACTATTACTACTCAGGGCCATTAAGAGGGCCACTAGTGAGGGCACTATTACTACTCAGGGCCATTAGGAGGGCCACTACTGAGGGCACTATTACTCTGTCACTTCAGCCACCTTTCAATGGTTAACATGTGTTGGCTAGCTTGTGTTTTGGTGCTTTCAGTGCCTGTAAAATAAGTAGGGAGGGTGGGATGCATATCAATATCACGCTTCGCCTCAGGCAGCATACAGGCTTGGTGCGCCCCTGATAACCTGTTTCCAGTCCACAATGCAAAATCTCCAACAAGAGGCGTCAATTTATAGTGAGGGTCTCCTCATATGGGCAGAAGGACCTCCAGGGTCACCCCTGCAGTCATGGGAGAAAAGGAGGCACTGCAGCCGTCTATGGGTGCTCAGACGATCGTTCCATCTCTGTTTGCTCTCCTATCTCACAACAGCATGCAGTTTTGAAATTGAAAGCAGCTTTGGAGGTAACTAGAGTAGATGACTCCAAATCAGTTAAAGTCCCAGGATGCTGATGCTTGGAAGCTTCTCTTGTGTCTTTCTGGCATCGTCTCAGTGACAGACGCGTCACGCATCTCTGTTTCCGGCTTCTTCCAACAGCTTAAAAAAAAGGAATTGCTGAATTAATCAAACCAGGGACTTGATTTGTGCCCCCCGGGGGGGGGGGGGGGGGCTGATACGGTCCTCCGAGGATTCTACTTGGTAGTATGAGGGGCGTCAGTCACATTCCAGTTTAATCAGATTAATTCAGCATTTTCATCAGTGAAAGAGAAAGTCTCCTCACTTATAATGTGCCGGTCCGCGAGCGTCGTCTAGATATCCGGGCTTCCATACAGGGCTGGACATGAACCCAGGAGTGTGCATTGGGTGAGGGACCCCGGGGAGTAAGAATCACACATCTCTGCTTGTAGAATTCCATCCCTGTGTCTGGAAGGTTACTGGATTTGGGTTTTCATGGCCAAACAGATGTGGCATAATAACTAGTCATAAACTCTCTTAAAGGGACAGTACGCTATATAGCAACTGCGACTCAAAAAAAAAAAATCACACTTGGCAGGTCGCTTTCAAAGCATCCGTTGTGCATACTCTTCTGCACCGCTGCCACAGTATCAGGCAAAGGGAGGGGGCAGATACCCTCTTTTCCACATGCTGCAAGGCACTTCACCCTTAGGGTCCGGTCTGTCTTCCATCATGCACCACTTCTTCGGCCCCCAGATCCTCAGGGCCCTTTTGGTGGTTTCTCTTGTTCGTGGCTGATCACCAGCATGGTGTTACAGACTGCTTCATTTCAATGGCTGCCGCCGCATTACGTCAGGTTGCTGTGGTCTCTTCCTGCTCTGCTGCATCACTGCTGCACTCTTATAATAGGTGTCCAGAACATTCTCCTGGGCCTAGTGAGGGGGCCAGGCCTAGCCTACAACACCCCCCCTCCCCCATCTGGCAGGGGAATGGGGACTTAAACCATGCACCTCACTGTGCCTCTCCCCGCCCCATGGCACCTGAGGCTCCATGCTTTCTCCTCTCTCCCATTAACAACCTACCTTTTGTTTGGAAACACAATGCTGACCATCGGCTATTCCCTGGGCACGTTCACCTCCCAAGCTACTATTTCACCGATTACCAGTAAAGACCACAATGGAGGAGGCCATGGCACGTTGTATCCACCCAGCAAACATAAAGCTTGCTCAATGCCATCTTGGAGGTCGGACAATATGTCCATGCCATTTAAATGAACTCCGTCTGGCCACAAGAGACTTAGAATGGATTGCATCTGCCAGAGGGACACCTCGGACATTGAACGAACCCTCCACCAGATCCAACAACCTCCACAACTTGTGCCGAGGCAAAAAACATTTGTGCTGAATCCATTTCAATGCAAAGAAAAGAGCGGCTCATAACTGGACCCCCGTCTTCTCAGCAGAAAGCAGGACCCCAAGACGCTCCATGAAGAGGAGGACGCTGTCCAAGGAGGAAACCACACTTCCCGCTATTACCAGGGCCTACAAAAAGGAACTCGTCCAGGTAATGAAGGACAGAAGTGCAGCCGGACTCGTCTCAGACCACCCATTATAGAAAAGGTTCAAACCATATCGAGCCGCCCAGGGGTACACAAGTATCGAAATAATACTGCCCATCCGCGAAGCAACCAAGCAAGTGGAGGCAATGGAGATGAATGGGAGGAAGACACCCAAAGCCGCACTGTTACTATACGGGGCACTATGGGGATCACTATTACTACTACTACGGCTATTAAGGGGGTCACTGTTTTTACTGGGACCACTAACAGAGTCACTATTACTGCTGTGGAAATTAAGGGGGTCACTGTTAATACTGTGGCCATTATAGTGGCACTATTACTACTGGGGCCACTAACGCAGTCACTAGTACTACTGGGGCCACTATGAGGATCACTATTACTTCTTGGGCCATTAAGAGGGTCACTATAACTACTGGTGCCACTATGGGGGTAATTATCCCAATTGGGACCACTACAGGGGGGGGGGGGGGGGTCACAATTACTACTGAGGCCACTAACAGAGGCACTATTACTACTGGGGTGCTCTAGGGATTGCTATCACTACCAGGCTTATTAAGAGGATCACTAAGAATACTGGACCACGAATGGAGTCACTATTATACTGAGGCCACTAAGAGGACCACTATTACTACTGGGGCCACTAACAGGGTCACTTATTTCTGTGTTCACTAATGGGGTCATTATTACTACTAGGTCCACTAACATAGTCGCTATTACTACTGGGGCCACTAAGTGTGACACTATGACTACTGGGGTCATTAAGGGGGATCAATATTACTTCTGGCACCACTATGGGGGTCATTATTACAATTGGAATCACTGCTAGTACTGAGGCCACTAGTGGGGTCAGTGCTCCTATTGCGGCCACTAACGGGCACTATCACTGCTGGTGCACTATGGGGATCAATATCACTACTGGGGCCATTAAGAGGGCCACGTTTACTACTGGTGCCACTATGGGGATCACTATTACTTCTTGGGCCATTAGGAGGGTCAGTATTACTGTAGGAGCCACTAATGGGATTACTATTACTACTGGGGCCACTAAAGGGGTCACTATTACTACTGGTGCCACTATGGGGATCACTATTACTCGTCGGTCCACTAACAGGGTCACTATTAGTACTGGGGTCATTAAGGTGGTCACTATTGCTATGGGGGGGTCACTAAAGAACATTATTATGGGATGCAGTGGGTGTGGCTTTGCATGCAAGGGGCGTGGCCTCTCATAAAAATTTGCCGTGGAGCACATTCCTCTTGATGGTTGATGATAGCGATGGGCCTCATTTACCAGTGCTGTCTATAAGAGACACCGCAGCTTCAGAAGTGAAAGCTGCACTCTGATTGGTTGCTCTGGGGACTCTGAGTCATTTTGATAAATGAGGCCCTAATAATGCATACATTGGCAGTGACAGGCAGCGCCGCAGAGCAGGAGCGCCGGGCCTCACAGCAGCACAGAGGATTTCTGGATGTGATCTCCCCGACATGCAGATGGGATTCATTGCCTCTGAATAAGACGTCTATTTATACACCCAATTATGTGGAGGGGGGCAGCGAGATGCCAAGATGTTCTGGAATCCTGTTGGCGCTTCCCGCCCCCTTACCAGCGTCATTCCCCGTGTGCCACGCACCAACATTCTCCCTCGGAGGGGATTTAGCGTGAAGTCATTTCTGATCATTTCATACTGATAATCGCAGGTCTGCTGCGGCCGTGGCGCCCGCCGCCCGCAGTAACCCCTTCGTGCCCTCCACTTCACACGAGGAGGTGAAGCAACGCGCTGAGTGACAGAGAGCTCTGCGTGCGGCTGGCAGCCGCCTCCGCCCGATTATACACCCCCTCCCGGGACAAGCTTTTATTGGAGTGGGGGGGGGGGGGGTTTGCTGCCACATTCAGAGTTTTTCGAGGTGCCGTATTTCTTTAAGTCTGGAGGGTTTTTCCCATTTTTTTCGCCATTGATCGCATTCGTGATTATTATGTAGCGTTTTCAGTAAAATATTTCCCACTTCTTTTGTAAGAAAAAGTTTTGAAAATGCGGCAATCCGAAGCCAAAAGCCACGCCCCCTGCCAAAGATACATTGTAACAGAGGACAGCTCTGCAAGCAGGACAAGAGCAGGATGGGTAAAACAAGGAATGGAGCGGTTCACTGACTGTAAGCAGAGATCTTGTCCACAATCAGAACGCGATACATAAAGTCTGGTGGAAAGTTGCAGAACTTTCTAACAGCTTCTTTCTGCCCGCGGGAGGTGGTAATGCCACAGGACAGCGCGGCGATGACAAACGAGGCGGCACATTCCTTTTCTATAAAAATATTTTTTTCTGCACTTTTGCCTAATAAACAGACTTGTGCTCTCCAGTCGGTCGGTTATTTTTAACGTTACGTAATAACTGGCATCTTAAAGCGACAGTACTCGATTTCGATGGAACTGAAAATATCCACTGCGACTCAAAGTATGCACTCTTATCATTCGGTGTCTGACACCAACATTTCTATGTCTCTGGCCCCCTCTTAGTTCCTCCTGGCAGTAGCCAGGCACATGGCGTTCTCATCACTTCTCATTAATGTGGCATAACCGCTGCATACATCATTATACTGGCCGAAGCCCCCCACTTATGATGATGCTAATCTCCAGAGATCGCCACATCATCATCATCATCTGCAGCGCCGCCACGGTGTCCGGCATTGCGAGACTCTCCCTCTCCTCCTGTTTGCTGTGGGGGCCTCACCCCAGGGGCTTGGATAATCCAACAACTTTGCCCCCATGTCTTCAGTACTTGCTGGTGATGTAGCTCTGGGCAGCCCCCCAGCACAGGATAACTGCCCAAACTGAAGCCTCTCTAAATGGTTGCACCACAATGCTGCTCTGGATCTCCTGCAGCTGTGGCGCAGCGCCTCCCTTTATATATACTAGTAATTATTAGGACATTATAGTACCAGCGTTTCTGGTGGCGCAATGTGCCACATAGCTCTGCTACACCCCACGCATCACACACACAGCTCTGCTACATGCACGTCACACACACACACACAGATGTGGTACATGCACATCAAACACACAGCTCTACTACATGCATGTCGCACACACGACACACAGCTCTGCTACATGCGCGTCACAGACACACACAGCTCTGCTACATGCACGTGTCACAGACACACAGCTCTGCTTATGCGTGTCACACATACGACACACAGCTCTGCTACATGCGCGTGACACAGACACCACACACAGCTCTGCTAATGCATGTCACACATACCACACACAGCTCTGCTAAATGCACATTTCACAGACACCACACACAGCTCTGCTACATGCACGTCACAGATACACAAAGCTCCACTACATGCATGTATCACAGACACCACACACAACTCTGCTACATGCGCATCACAGATACACAAAGCTCCACTACATGCCTGTGTCACACACACCACATGCACCTCTGCTATATGGGTGTCACACACACAGCTTTTCTACATGCGCATGTCACAGACACACAGAACTCTACTACATGCGTGCCTCACACACCAAACACAGCTCTGCTACATGCATGTGTCACAGATACACATAGCTCTATTACATGAACATGTCACAGACAAAGATCTGCTACATGCGTGTCACAGACACCACACACAGCTCTTCTACATGCACGTGTCACCGACATACACGGCTCTGCTATATGCACATCAAACGCACAGCCCTGCTACATGCATTTCACACATACCATGCAGAGCTTTGCTACATGCGCATTTTACAGACACACAGCTCTGCTACATCTCTGTGTCACAAACACCATATACAGATCTGCTACATGTGCGTCACACATACCACACACAGCTCCACTACATGCGTGTCACAAACACACCCCACACAGCTCTGATACATGTGCGTCACGCACACCACACACAGCTCTGCTACATGCGCATCACACAAACCGACACACAGCTCTGCTACATGTGCATGTCACTGACACTACTCACAGCTCTGCTACATGCATGTGTCAATACACTGACAGCTCTGCTATATGCATGTCAGAGACACACACAGTTCTGCTACATGCATGTCACACACAGCTGTTCTACATGCACATGTCACGCACACAGCTCTACTACATGTGCGCATCACACACACAGCTTTGCTACATGTGTATGTCAGACACCACACACAGCCATGCTACATGCACCCATCACAAACACCACACAAAGCTCTGCTGCATGTGCGTGACACAGACACACACAGCTATGCTACATTTGCGCATCACACACAGCACTGCTGAATGCGTGTGTCACAGACACATGCAGCTCTGCTACATGCATGTGACACAGACACACACATCTCTACTACATGCATGTGTCACAGACACACACAGCTCTACTACATGCACATGTCACAGTCACATACAGCTCTGCTACATGCGCTTCACACACACACAGCACTGCTACGTGCGTGTCACTCACACCACACACAGCTCTGCTACATTGTGCGCGTTACAGATACACACAGCTCTGCTACATGCATGTCACACACATTTTTCGTCAACCAGTGCTGGTTTAGGATCTGTGATGAGGGGCAGAGCTAAGATCCGGGGACTGATCACATGACGGTGACATCATCACATGGCCTGTGAGCACATGGCTGCTGTCAGGCTCTGCATGACATCACAGTCATGTGATGAGGGGTGGAGCATGTGAAGCACTCACTCATGTACAAGTGGTCATTAGCATTTTAATGACGCCATGCTTACAGAATTCAGTTCAGTACACATGTACAGCAGCCCAGCAAACAGCTGATAGACAAGAGGGCCGGGCATTAAAGGGCGCTGACACAAACAATGTGTTTAAGCTTTAACAGCCATTGTTCCGTGGTCTGCCTGATGGACGCAGGGACCCACGATTTATGGCTTGTGAACGCATAAAAACCTGATACTTCTGTTGCTGTGCAGCGGGGTCATCTCCGCAGATCAGCCAGGACGGGCCGCCCCCCCTCTGGAATTGCGCGCATGCGCAGTAGACAGGCGCCCTCTAACAGGAGTCAGGGCGGGCCGCCTCTCCACTGCGCACGCGCAGATCCTGCAGTTCAGCCAGGACGGACGGGCCGCCCACAGCAAGCAGTGCTTGTGACGTGGCGCCCCGGAAGTGGCTCACGGACGGAGCAGAGCAAGAAGCGGTCATTTTGACCTCTCCAGCTCGGCTTCTAGAAGCCACAGAAGAGGATGCCTGACGATCGGTCCTGGCCAGGCAAGGTAAGTACATTTTGTTTTTCTCATGTCAGAACCCCTTTAACCCCCGCCAATCTCCTAGGTGCCCATAGAAGTCTATGGGAGGTGTGCAAATACGCAATATACTGTGCAATACAGGGGAAAAAAGCACACATGTGGACCGTATTAGGCTAAACAGCCAGTAAATGGGGCCAGGTCGTGTCTGGTGCGCAAAGAAACCGTGCTGTGCGTGTACAAAAAGTACACTAATATGTGCCGCTGCGCACGCCAAACATCCTCATCCATAGCGCACATACATGGCACGGAGGTGAGCAGTCCTGCGGTATGCTTGTGTGAATGGTTACTTAAAGGGGTGAAATCCACAGCAAATCCGCTACATGTGAACGAACCCTTAAAGGGGGTTTCTATGACCTTTCCTCAGGGTAGGTCATCCGTAGTTGGTCGGTGGGGTCTTTCCCTTTGGATCCCTGCTGGTCAGCTGATTGAAAAGGAAGTGGCACTCCCTCAGATATGGAATGTGGTCTCTTCTCAGGTCTGTGATGTCATCGAAATTGGTCCTATGGCCTAAGAGCAGCCATGCCCCATTCAAGTAAATGGGAGTGAGCTGCAATACCAGGCACAGCCACCATACAATGTACAGCGCTGTGTGGACTGAAGTGACCTATCCTGAGTGTAAGTCATTAAACCCCTTAATGTACAGAGACTGAACAAGCAGTTCAGTGGAGGCTGCGGCGCCCCCCAGTTTTCCTTTTTTTCCTGTGAATTGCCCCATCTTGCTGTTTCTCCTTAAGAACATAAAAAATAATCTTCCTTTTATTTTTTTAAGCACGTTTTTTTTTTAGAAGGAACAGGAAAAAAATAACGCGTTTCACCATCAGTTTGCTGCTTGTTTTCCTGCCCCCTATATATATATATATATACCCCGCTGATCAGTAATCCCTCCATAGAGAATGAAGAAGCCTCGGATCGCTATGTTCATCCCGTCTTGTTACTGTTTGCTCATGGAGAGACGCGCCCGATCCTCATCGTCAGCCGCTAGTTCATTATTATGTGAGAGTCGGGCGGCCGCGGCTGTCACTCTCCTCGCTGCGTGATTACAGTTGTGAGCGCCGAGTACTCGACTGACCCCCAAAGCAAGAAAGAGCCTGGGGGGGGCAAAGCTTCATGGGAATTGTTCCCTGGGCCTACTAAAATATTTAAGTCCTGCTTGTCACGTACATCAGGTCGCTGCCGCGCGGCTTAAAGTGAGAGTATTCACCCCTCACCCTCCTCATCCGAGTCCATCGTGCCCTGGCGGTTGGCAGTCCGGGTTTCCCTCGATTCCCCCCTTGATTGCGGCCTATAAGTGGCATTCGAAGGCTTTCGAGAATCTGTTCCAAATGCCTTCCATATTAGTAGAGTCCTGCCATTCGCCGGCTATCGCCCAGCGCCAAGCATAGAGGAGCCGCCCGGATTGATCACGCAGGCAGCAGCAGCCATGGGAGCGGAGGAGAAGCACAAGCCGAGCCCCAGGGAGCAGGATAAGGGGGCATCGGGGGCGCAGCAGCAGCAGGGACCCCAGGAGAGCAAGGCCAAAGCCAAAAAGAAGACACAAAAGGACGAGGAGCCCGGCCAAACGGACGAATTGCAGACTTGCTGCGGCTGTCGCTTCCCGCTCTTGGTGGCCTTGCTCCAGCTGACCCTCGGCGTGTCGATCACAGTGCTGGCAATCATTATGGCGGCATACTGCTCCTCGCTACTAGTCAGAGACACCCCAATCTGGGCCGGCATCATTGTAAGCATTGGCGGTCTGGGCTTGGTTTTTGCTGCATGCAGTAACCCTTTGCATGACACATGCAGGCTTATTAATCGGGACAGCTGATCTCCCATTCAGGAGTCTGGGAAAGCTGAGTGGCAACTATTGTGGCCGCCAGATTGATAGTTGCCCAAACTCCCCGGTAACAGAGAAAGCTAAGAAAATGCTATTATAATGGGAATCTGTCACTTTAAGAAGTGACACGCCTCCTTATCCAGGGGGCAGGCTGACAACTACGGGAAAAGCTGCAGTGACTGCTATATTGGTTGTCACCCAACTTTCCCAGAAACAGAAAATGCCTTCAAAAAGGTGATCTGTCACTTTGAGAAGTCATATGCCCCCTTCTCTAGTTTATCCATTTAATACGGGATGCCAACTTCTGTAAAAGCTGCAATGTCGGCCATATTGGTTGTCACTCAACTTTCCCAGGAGAAGAGGAAGCTAAGAAACTGATTTTCTGAAAGGTGGATCTGCCCCTGTGAGAAGTGACACCCCGTTCCAGGGGACGGACTGACAACTGTTGATGAAGCTACCATGGCTGCTATGTCAGTTGTCACCCAGGGGGGCACTGAGGACCCCCGACCTCAACTGGGGGTTTCCAGGTTAAGTTCATTAATTGTATAATGAACAATTCTGCAACGAGTCGGGTTATAATTTCTCACTATTTTCAAGATTTCTGCTTTTTGTCAGTGAATGAGAATGTCAGACCTGATGCTAGTCACAGTTGAAGGTTTGTTACAATTGTATCCAGCCTCACATCTGCAGTTCTCAACTCTTCTGATAGTTTGCTACAATGTATCAGTTTATGTAACGTGTATCAGTTTGGAGTTCAGGGGATTGTGTAGACGGGAGACAACTGTAACAAAACCTCAGATGTAAGAGACGTTAGTTCAGGACAATTCGTCTACCACACCAATACACAAGACAGTCTTCATTCACTGACAGCAAGCAGAGATATTGGAAAAGGTGAGAAATTGCAACCGGAGGGCTTATGTACTTCCAACAATGTATGCCACCTGTGCATCTCATTTAGAAGCTCTGCCAACTTATAGTAAATGTGATTGGCTGCTGGTGGCCACGCCTCCTCCTCTTAAGCCCTGGCCAGTTTTTTTATATAGCTGATTGAGCTTTCAGAAAATGACTAAAAGCCGCAAATTCCACACAAAAGACCAATTACACCAAAAATGTGTCTTTTTGCTGTCAGAATTCTGGCGCAAGTGCAAAAGACCCCATTCTCATCTGCATCGGGCCATGCCTCCATCCCTGGGGCCAAACAATGAAAATAGCGAGTCCGCTGAGTCCGGCAATGCGGGGCTGAATGGCGCTACATTGACTATAATGGGGTCGGTCCGTCTTCTGGCATCGTCCAAGTGAAATAATGCAGCATGCTGAGCTATTTCGGCCGGGATTGTCTCCAGGATGTGAATGGACCCTCAATATATTCCCCCATTGGAAGGTACCAAATGTGCGATGGAACAACCCCCCACAGCGCCACCTAAGTGTGGAGGATTATTCTATCGCTCATTTACATATGTTTTCCCAGGAAGCACTGCATGGCCCATGAGACTCCTTACATGTGCTGCTCTCCACAAGGGGAAACATTGTTCCCCAGGTTCACAACTTCCCCCACCCCCACAAAGTCTGTCGGAAAGTGGGAGAACTTTTCATTCTTCATTGACTCTTGTGATGGTAGAGCTAGGAAAATATATAGGAAAGCCCCTTTAAATACATATGTGCCGAAACAGAAGAATATATTAACCCCTTCACCGACAAAGGAGAAATGCGTGATCAATCCCATATATACAGCATAGGCAGAGTGTTGGGGAGGGAGCAGAGCTTCCTGCTGGGTCATTCACTAAAAATAACAGGTTGCTATCCCGCAGCGCTCTCTGCGGTGTCGGCTCTGAGTCTAACACACATATTAGGTAACGCCTGATGTCACAGATCTAATGTCCGGCATCATGGGATGCTTTATGGAAGGAGCTGAATGATGGGCAGCAGGAAAATGGTTATACAACCCCAGAAGCAAGCTCAATACATAAGTACTGCACCAGAAATAAGCTAAGTACATAGATACAGCACCAGAACCAGCCTCAATACAGCACCAGAACCAAGCTCAAATGATAAATACAGCACCAGAAGCAAGCTCAAATGATAAATACAGCACCAGAACCAAGCTCGGTATATACATATACCCCACAACTAAGCTGATAACAATAATAGAGCTGCAGAACCAAACTCATAACATAAATACAGTAGCAGAACTAAGGCCCAATGCCCACAGGCAAAACTGAATTGTGGAATCCGCAATTCAAGCCACCCATAGGCACGGGCATCCGCAGCTTTAATAAGGCATGCAGATTTGTTTTGCGGACCTTCTGCTCCAGAAAACAAATCCCAGCATGCTCTATTTTGCACGGACTGTTTCCACTGAAGTTAATGGAAGCCGTCCAATCCGCAGCCTGTCTGCAATTCACTTGCGGATGGACCGCGGATTCCACGGACAAAGCAGGAGATTTAAAAAAATAAATCTGTAGTGCGCATGTGCATTGTGCCAGCGCTCCGCCCACAGCCGCAGTGAGGACCTGGACGGGTGAACACGGTCCTCGCCCACGGACAGGGTCAGATTCTGCTGCGGGCTCTCGCATGCAGAATCCGACCGGCTCGCTGACATGAGATCTAAGTGACTGTGTTGTGGAAGCCACAAAGGGCAGACAGCGCCACCTCAGAACATCAGAGGAGATAGCAGAGCCGAGAGGAGGAGGACGCAGGTCCACAAATCATCTGACCGAGCTAACCTAAGGGGGTGATCGCCCCCAACCGGCATCCTCTTGGTGCTCCCCATCCAAGCCGGTGGCCCATGCACCATGCGACTGCAGAGATTGCACATAGGGCCAGCCATGATATGACAGAGTATAGGGGACTCACTAATAAATCGCTCCACTGGGAGATAAGGTCATGGGAGTCTGCTTGCTGATGGTTTCCAAATAATAAAACATATGTACAGCACACGGGGGATACTAGGATGTTATCGAGCCCCTCAACGCTTCCTCTTTACAGCAGATCATCCCTGTTGCACACAAAGTACTAAATCCAGACAGACACAACTAAAAGATCAGGGAGCGGCAAATTGCTGATGGTTTCCAGACAATATTATCCATGTGGGAGCTTCCCTGTAATATCTGTGGTCAACTAGAAAGAGAGACGTGCGGCCGGGGATCACACGGCGAGACTGGAGGAGGGGGGTCTGTCCATGAGAGGAAGTCACTGATGGTCACTGACACCCACCAGAGGCACAACTTGAAGCTCCCGGGCCCCGATGCAAAATCTGTAACCGGGCCCCAAACTATAATGCTTTATTCCCAGTACTGGGCTCCCTATATGGAGAGGAGAGGCCTTATGGGCCCCTAAGGCTCCTGGGCCCGGGGGCCACCGCATCGCTGCATCCTCTATAGTTACGCTCCTGCCACCGACAAAAAGACATTAAAAGAGGAAATCCACCTAAAAGTGACCACAGAGACCCAGACCAGCGCCCACACCTTTGGCGTAATGCTGCTCAGCTTAGAGTGCAGTGGAGTTCCTTCAGTCCACAGATTCCCCCAATGTGATCCCCTCAGTATTTCCTGGACTTCCCCTTTGAAAAGTTGCGTTAAAAAGCCCAAACATGAAAAACCATCGCAGTTTATCTAATTTATTGGTATCTGGTAGCTGCCGTCAATCAATAAGGCGCCCATAGAAGGAAAAAACGGACAGTCACTTAGAGGGCGTGTAAACGTCTGCAACGGCTTCTTTTTACTGCTCCCCACCTCCAGTCCACAGCGCCCCCAACAGGTCATGTGTTCAGGATTCCCTCATGTCGCACAGGTGATGTCATTATTGTCGGGCCTCGGACATTGCCACCGGCATTCTTACCATAGGATACCCTGAAACCACGACCTGCTGGGGTCCCTGAGGACTGGAGTCGGGCCCCTGCTCTATACCACTACAATAGAAAATGAAGAACTTTAAAAATAGTCTTCATCAAAAAATGTCCTACTGTTTTCCGTGTACAACTCCGATGCGTTTCCACGGCTACAGACTACAAACAAAGCCTGTGTAGTCAGAGCTGACGGTCACGCAGTATTTCCCCTCAACCTACCCCATATAGCTTATGTATGTTAGTAGGACTGCAGGATCAGACTGTGCAGGGATCTGTTACCATGGAGACACATAGAGCTTCATAGTAGCCGTATACACAAAACGAAGGAAGACTATTTGCAAACTTGCTTCATTTTCTATTTTGGATGCATGAAAGCAAGAAAAAAGTGAGTTGCCAAAGTATCCAAACCCCGTGACCGTGGACTATAGGACCAGATCACGTGGTAACCGAGGAGACAGGAGCGTGCGACCATTATGTGTACGGCTGGGAATACTCACACATGTACTCGGCTGTTTACACCCCGCACATCGCCCTCCAGGGGGCGTACACCACCGCGCTCCTAGAAGACTTCTACAGCACGGAGGGGAATAATACTCTTCACACAGAATCGGCTGCGCCAGGCACAACTTGTGACAGCGGCGCACATGACCAAGTGGGCATGAAATCCTCAATGTTACTGAGCTGCACCCATCAGTGTGCCGTCACATGAGCTGCGCCCGCGACCCTGAGCGCCCGCCACGTGCTGCCAAACCGACCGCTCACCGACAGTCCGGAGGCCGGCATGGTGGGTGCGCTGTCTTAAGGACATCTCCATCTGTGATATATATATACACACACGCAGCAGCGCTCAGCGTCTACATAGAGCTAGGACACCGGCTGATCTAGAAGCAGATGCGCCCGGCTGCTTTTTCCAGGACCGCGATGCTTCAATGCACCCCTTAGGGACGCCCGATACCCCTTATTACTGACCTCTCCAGCGGGCTTTAAGCCTCTACATTCATCTTTTTAAGGCGGTAGATTGGTCGACTACTGACAGCGGGGCTCCTGCTCTAACCGCCAGGAATACAGAAATCTGGCAGTTTAACCCCTTACATGCCTCAATCAATAGCAACTGCAGTATACAAGCAGATGACAGGGGGAGGGGGCTGCTTCTGTCACCCATCGGCACCCTGCAATGCAATCGCCAGGTACCAATGGGCTCCCATGGCACTGGAAGCCTGACAAACCTCCCTATGTCTACCATGTAACTCAGCCTATTACCCCCCCCCCTCCGGCAGAGTGCAATGAACTGCTACCATAGGATGAGTAGAATGCACTACCTAAGTAATGCAGTGTACCACCTAGTTATAGAAAGATCACATCATCAAGTCCTCTTCAGGGTCTAAAATAGTGTCAAAAAAAGTTCACGAATGTCTAAAAATACCAAAAAAAATACCAAAAAAAAGTTTAAAAAAAAATTGACACATGACCGGCATCACCCAGACAATAAACATATTTTGTGATTTATTGCACACGGTGAAAACATGAAAATAATTTTAAAAAGTAACTCAAAATTGCTTTTTTTTCACATTTGAAAAAAAGTGTGAAAAAAAATCCAAAAAGTCACATCTACCTCAAACTGGTGCCAGTAAGAACTACAACTCTTCCCACAAAAAGGCAAGTCCCCACAGAGCCCCGCTGCCAGGGGGATATAACTGTTCTGGGTCTAAAGGCCCTTTTACACACAAAGATGATTGCTTAAACTACTAATTGGTACTAATGTCCATTGGTAGCTTATTAATGGGTGTGAGCCACAGGGAGCTGTATGCAGAGAACAGCGGGTGGTCTGTTCTCTAAATACATTCCTTTGTTCTGCCGTGGGGCTGGCAGATGAGACAATGTAATCAGCGCTCCCCACGGACAACACAGCGTGACGTCCCTGCCATCAGCTCCTCTGCCGAACGATGGATTTTATGCTGAACATAAAATCCTTGTTTGGCAGAAAGGTAAAAGATGGGCACTTTTCTTTCTAAGGGGTTAAAAACCTGCTTTTTTCGTGCTAAAATGTAAAAAAAATAAAAAAAGATCTCTTTAAACTTGGTGCCGCAGTAATTGTGCCAATCAGACAAGAAAGCTACTACATTATTTTTACCGAATGCTGTAAAGACAAACCCCAAAACAATGGCGGAATTTCTGGATGTTCACCCCCACCCCCCAAAAAACAATGTAATAAAAGTTCTTCAACGCGTTACATGGACCTCGCAAGGCGGGCGGTCATATATACAACCCTCCCACACACACCAGCCCTCATACGGCCGTCAGCGAGTTATGGCTCTTACGATGCGACGATGAAAAGCACTTGGAACGGGCCGGTGGTGAAGGGGTTAGCACTGGGGGCTCTCCGATCAGTATGCGGGCACTCTAATAGCGATAGTGGTATGGGGGCACTATGGTGACTGTCGCATCTATGAAAGCCCCGCTATGAGCTCTCGGCGGCTTTCACTATTACGAGGGCACTGTAACAAGTATATAATGGTTGATGGTTTGGTGGCACTTGGGTGGCACCTGGGTGGCACCGATGAGAACCTTTGCCTTACAGGAGAACTCTGGTAACTGTGGATACTTTGGATATTAGTCAGGCTACGGTTATGGGGCACTATGGCACGGATGGTAACGTGATTATTCTTTGGCTGGAACTGTAGAAGTAGGCACTGCAGCTGCCACTCTTATGGGGGCACTGTGGCTACGATTATGGTGCCACTATACATATTGATGGTACTGTTATAGGGGCACTGGCGTGTGTTCCTATAGGTCTACTATGACTATTGTTATAGGGGCACTGGCGTGTATTCCTATAGGTCTACTATGACTATTGTTATGGGGCACTGGCGTGCATTCCTATAGGTCTACTATGACTATTGTTATGGGGGCACTGACGTGTATTCCTATAGGTCTACTATGACTATTGTTATGGGGCACTGGCGTGCATTCCTATAGGTCTACTATGACTATTGTTATGGGGGCACTGGCGTGTATTCATATAGGTCTACTATGACTATTGTTATAGGGGCACTGGCGTGTATTCCTATAGGTCTACTATGACTATTGTTATGGGGGCACTGGCGTGTATTCTTATAGGTCTACTATGACTATTGTTATGGGGGCACTGGTGTGTATTCATATAGGTCTACTATGACTATTGTTATAGGGGCACTGGCGTGTATTCCTATAGGTCTACTATGACTATTGTTATGGGGGCACTGGCGTGTATTCTTATAGGTCTACTATGACTATTGTTATGGGGGCATTGGTGTGTATTCTTATAGGTCTACTATGACTATTGTTATGGGGGCACTGGCGTGTATTCCTATAGGTCTACTATGACTATTGTTATAGGGGCACTGGCGTGTGTTCCTATAGGTCTACTATGACTATTGTTATGAGGGCACTGGCGTGTATTCCTATAGGTCTACTATGACTATTGTTATGGGGGCACTGACGTGTATTCCTATAGGTCTACTATGACTATTGTTATGGGGGCACTGGCGTGTATTCCTATAGGTCTACTATGACTATTGTTATAGGGGCACTGGCGTGTGTTCCTATAGGTCTACTATGACTATTGTTATGAGGGCACTGGCGTGTATTCCTATAGGTCTACTATGACTATTGTTATGGGGGCACTGGCGTGTATTCCTATAGGTCTACTATGACTATTGTTATGGGGGCACTGACGTGTATTCCTATAGGTCTACTATGACTATTGTTATGGGGGCACTGGTGTGTATTCCTATAGGTCTACTATGAGTATTGTTATAGGGGCACTGGCGTGTATTCCTATAGGTCTACTATGACTATTGTTATGGGGGCACTGGCGTGTATTCCTATAGGTCTACTATGACTATTGTTATGGGGGCACTGGTGTGTATTCCTATAGGTCTACTATGACTATTGTTATGGGGGCACGGACGTGTATTCCTATAGGTCTACTATGACTATTGTTATGAGGGCACTGGCGTGTATTCCTATAGGTCTACTATGAGTATTGTTATAGGGGCACGGACGTGTATTCTTATAGGTCTACTATGACTATTGTTATAGGGGCACTGGCGTGTATTCCTATAGGTCTACTATGACTATTATGGGGGCACTGGCGTGTATTCCTATAGGTCTACTATGACTATTGTTATGGGGGCACTGGGGTGTGTTCCTATAGGTCTACTATGACTATTGTTATGGGGGCACTGACGTGTATTCCTATAGGTCTACTATGACTATTGTTATGGGGGCACTGGTGTGTATTCCTATAGGGCTACTATGACTATTGTTATGGGGGCACTGGTGTGTATTCCTATAGGTCTACTATGACTATTGTTATGGGGGCACTGACGTGTATTCCTATAGGTCTACTATGACTATTGTTATGGGGGCACTGGCGTGTATTCCTATAGGTCTACTATGACTATTGTTATGGGGGCACTGGCGTGTATTCCTATAGGTCTACTATGACTATTGTTATGAGGGCACTGGCGTGTATTTCTATAGGTCTACTATGACTATTGTTATAGGGGCACTGGCGTGTATTCTTATAGGTCTACTATGACTATTGTTATGGGGGCACTGGCGTGTATTCTTATAGGTCTACTATGACTATTGTTATGGGGCACTGGCGTGTATTCCTATAGGTCTACTATGACTATTGTTATGGGGGCACTGGTGTGTATTCCTATAGGTCTACTATGAGTATTGTTATAGGGGCACGGACGTGTATTCTAAATAAAATAAAATAAATCTTGGTATTTGTATAGCGCCAACTTATTCCGCAGCGCTTTCAGGTAATTATTACTTAATTACCCCCCACCAAGCTGGGTTCTCATTTTACCGACCTCGGAAGGATGGAAGGCTGAGTGAACCTTGAGCAGGTCTACTATGACTATTGTTATGGGGGCACTGACGTGTATTCCTATAGTTCTACTATGACTATTGTTATGGGGGCACTGACGTGTATTCCTATAGTTCTACTATGACTATTGTTATGGGGGCACTGGTGTGTATTCCTATAGGGCTACTATGACTATTGTTATGAGGGCACGGACGTGTATTCCTATAGTTCTACTATGACTATTGTTATGGGGCACTGGTGTGTATTCCTATAGGTCTACTATGACTATTGTTATGGGGGCACTGACGTGTATTCCTATAGGTCTACTATGACTATTGTTATGAGGGCACTGACGTGTATTCTTATAGGTCTACTATGACTATTGTTATGGGGGCACTGGCGTGTATTCCTATAGGTCTACTATGACTATTGTTATGAGGGCACTGGTGTGTATTCCTATAGGGCTACTATGACTATTGTTATGAGGGCACGGACGTGTATTCCTATAGGTCTACTATGACTATTGTTATAGGGGCACTGGCGTGTGTTCCTATAGGTCTACTATGACTATTGTTATGAGGGCACTGGCGTGTATTCCTATAGGTCTACTATGACTATTGTTATGGGGGCACTGGCGTGTATTCCTATAGGTCTACTATGACTATTGTTATGAGGGCACTGGCGTGTATTCCTATAGGTCTACTATGACTATTGTTATGGGGGCACTGGCGTGTACTCCTATAGGTCTACTATGACTATTGTTATGAGGGCACTGGCGTGTATTCCTATAGGTCTACTATGACTATTGTTATAGGGGCACTGGCGTGTGTTCCTATAGGTCTACTATGACTATTGTTATGAGGGCACTGGCGTGTATTCCTATAGGTCTACTATGACTATTGTTATGGGGGCACTGGCGTGTATTCCTATAGGTCTACTATGACTATTGTTATGGGGGCACTGACGTGTATTCCTATAGGTCTACTATGACTATTGTTATGGGGGCACTGGGGTGTATTCCTATAGGTCTACTATGAGTATTGTTATAGGGGCACTGGCGTGTATTCCTATAGGTCTACTATGACTATTGTTATGGGGGCACTGGCGTGTATTCCTATAGGTCTACTATGACTATTGTTATAGGGGCACTGTCGTGTATTCTTATAGGTCTACTATGACTATTGTTATGGGGGCACTGGCGTGTATTCTTATAGGTCTACTATGACTATTGTTATGGGGGCACTGGCGTGTATTCCTATAGGTCTACTATGACTATTGTTATGGGGGCACTGGTGTGTATTCCTATAGGGCTACTATGACTATTGTTATGAGGGCACGGACGTGTATTCCTATAGTTCTACTATGACTATTGTTATGGGGGCACTGGTGTGTATTCCTATAGGTCTACTATGACTATTGTTATGGGGGCACTGACGTGTATTCCTATAGGTCTACTATGACTATTGTTATGAGGGCACTGACGTGTATTCTTATAGGTCTACTATGACTATTGTTATAGGGGCACTGGCGTGTATTCTTATAGGTCTACTATGACTATTGTTATGGGGGCACTGACGTGTATTCCTATAGGTCTACTATGACTATTGTTATGGGGGCACTGGGGTGTATTCCTATAGGTCTACTATGAGTATTGTTATAGGGGCACTGGCGTGTATTCCTATAGGTCTACTATGACTATTGTTATGAGGGCACTGGCGTGTGTTCCTATAGGTCTACTATGACTATTGTTATGAGGGCACGGACGTGTACTCCTATAGGTCTACTATGACTATTGTTATGGGGGCACTGGCGTGTATTCCTATAGGTCTACTATGACTATTGTTATGGGGGCACTGACGTGTATTCCTATAGGTCTACTATGACTATTGTTATGGGGGCACTGGGGTGTATTCCTATAGGTCTACTATGAGTATTGTTATAGGGGCACTGGCGTGTATTCCTATAGGTCTACTATGACTATTGTTATGGGGGCACTGGCGTGTATTCCTATAGGTCTACTATGACTATTGTTATGGGGGCACTGGTGTGTATTCCTATAGGTCTACTATGACTATTGTTATGGGGGCACGGACGTGTATTCCTATAGGTCTACTATGACTATTGTTATGGGGGCACTAGTGTGTATTCCTATAGGTCTACTATGAGTATTGTTATAGGGGCACGGACGTGTATTCTTATAGGTCTACTATGACTATTGTTATAGGGGCACTGGCGTGTATTCCTATAGGTCTACTATGACTATTATGGGGGCACTGGCGTGTATTCCTATAGGTCTACTATGACTATTGTTATGGGGGCACTGGGGTGTGTTCCTATAGGTCTACTATGAGTATTGTTATAGGGGCACGGACGTGTATTCTAAATAAAATAAAATAAATCTTGGTATTTGTATAGCGCCAACTTATTCCGCAGCGCTTTCAGGTAATTATTACTTAATTACCCCCCACCAAGCTGGGTTCTCATTTTACCGACCTCGGAAGGATGGAAGGCTGAGTGAACCTTGAGCAGGTCTACTATGACTATTGTTATGGGGGCACTGACGTGTATTCCTATAGTTCTACTATGACTATTGTTATGGGGGCACTGGCGTGTATTCCTATAGGTCTACTATGACTATTGTTATGGGGGCACTGGGGTGTGTTTTTATAGGTCTACTATGACTATTGTTATGAGGGCACTGGCGTGTATTCCTATAGGTCTACTATGACTATTGTTATGAGGGCACTGACGTGTATTCTTATAGGTCTACTATGACTATTGTTATGGGGGCACTGGTGTGTATTCCTATAGGTCTACTATGACTATTGTTATGGGGGCACGGACGTGTATTCCTATAGGTCTACTATGACTATTGTTATGGGGGCACTGGCGTGTATTCCTATAGGTCTACTATGACTATTGTTATGGGGGCACTGGGGTGTGTTTTTATAGGTCTACTATGACTATTGTTATGGGGGCACTGGGGTGTATTCCTATAGGTCTACTATGACTATTGTTATGGGGGCACTGGGGTGTATTCCTATAGGTCTACTATGACTATTGTTATGGGGGCACTGGCGTGTATTCTTATAGGTCTACTATGACTATTGTTATGGGGGCACTGGCGTGTATTCCTATAGGTCTACTATGACTATTGTTATGGGGGCACTGGGGTGTGTTTTTATAGGTCTACTATGACTATTGTTATGGGGGCACTGGGGTGTATTCCTATAGGTCTACTATGACTATTGTTATGGGGGCACTGGCGTGTATTCCTATAGGTCTACTATGACTATTGTTATGGGGGCACTGGGGTGTGTTTTTATAGGTCTACTATGACTATTGTTATGGGGGCACTGGCGTGTATTCCTATAGGTCTACTATGACTATTGTTATAGGGGCACTGGCGTGTATTTCTATAGGTCTACTATGACTATTGTTATAGGGGCACTGGCGTGTATTCCTATAGGTCTACTATGACTATTGTTATGAGGGCACTGGCGTGTATTCCTATAGGTCTACTATGACTATTGTTATGGGGGCACTGGCGTGTATTCCTATAGGTCTACTATGACTATTGTTATGGGGGCACTGGTGTGTATTCCTATAGGTCTACTATGACTATTGCTATGGGGGCACTGGGGTGTATTCTTATATGTTTACTATGACTATTGTTATGGGGGCACTGGTGTGTATTCCTATAGGTCTACTATGACTATTGTTATGGGGGCACTGGCGTGTATTCCTATAGGTCTACTATGACTATTGTTATGGGGGCACTGGTGTGTATTCATATAGGTCTACTATGACTATTGTTATGGGGGCACTGACGTGTATTCCTATAGGTCTACTATGACTATTGTTATGAGGGCACTGACGTGTATTCTTATAGGTCTACTATGACTATTGTTATGGGGGCACTGGCGTGTATTCCTATAGGTCTACTATGACTATTGTTATGAGGGCACTGACGTGTATTCTTATAGGTCTACTATGACTATTGTTATGGGGGCACTGGTGTGTATTCCTATAGGGCTACTATGACTATTGTTATGAGGGCACGGACGTGTATTCCTATAGGTCTACTATGACTATTGTTATGGGGGCACTGGTGTGTATTCCTATAGGTCTACTATGACTATTGTTATGGGGGCACTGGGGTGTGTTTTTATAGGTCTACTATGACTATTGTTATGGGGGCACTGGCGTGTATTCCTATAGGTCTACTATGACTATTGTTATAGGGGCACTGGCGTGTATTTCTATAGGTCTACTATGACTATTGTTATAGGGGCACTGGCGTGTATTCTTATAGGTCTACTATGACTATTGTTATGGGGGCACTGGGGTGTATTCTTATAGGTCTACTATGACTATTGTTATGAGGGCACTGGCGTGCATTCTTATAGGTCTACTATGACTATTGTTATGGGGGCACTGGCGTGTATTCCTATAGGTCTACTATGACTATTGTTATGGGGGCACTGGCGTGTATTCCTATAGGTCTACTATGACTATTGTTATGAGGGCACTGGCGTGTATTCCTATAGGTCTACTATGACTATTGTTATGGGGGCACTGGCGTGTATTCCTATAGGTCTACTATGACTATTGTTATGGGGGCACTGGTGTGTATTCCTATAGGTCTACTATGACTATTGTTATGAGGGCACTGACGTGTATTCTTATAGGTCTACTATGACTATTGTTATGGGGGCACTGGCGTGTATTCCTATAGGTCTACTATGACTATTGTTATGAGGGCACTGACGTGTATTCTTATAGGTCTACTATGACTATTGTTATGGGGGCACTGGTGTGTATTCCTATAGGGCTACTATGACTATTGTTATGAGGGCACGGACGTGTATTCCTATAGGTCTACTATGACTATTGTTATGGGGGCACTGGCGTGTATTCCTATAGGTCTACTATGACTATTGTTATGGGGGCACTGGGGTGTGTTTTTATAGGTCTACTATGACTATTGTTATGGGGGCACTGGGGTGTTTTTTTATAGGTCTACTATGACTACTGTTATGAGGGCACTGGCGTGTATTCCTATAGGTCTACTATGACTATTGTTATGGGGGCACTGGGGTGTGTTTTTATAGGTCTACTATGACTATTGTTATGAGGGCACTGGCGTGTATTCCTATAGGTCTACTATGACTATTGTTATAGGGGCACTGGCGTGTATTCCTATAGGTCTACTATGACTATTGTTATAGGGGCACGGACGTGTATTCTAAATAAAATAAAATAAATCTTGGTATTTGTATAGCGCCAACTTATTCCGCAGCGCTTTCAGGTAATTATTACTTAATTACCCCCCACCAAGCTGGGTTCTCATTTTACCGACCTCGGAAGGATGGAAGGCTGAGTGAACCTTGAGCAGGTCTACTATGACTATTGTTATGGGGGCACTGACGTGTATTCCTATAGTTCTACTATGACTATTGTTATGGGGGCACTGACGTGTATTCCTATAGTTCTACTATGACTATTGTTATGGGGGCACTGGTGTGTATTCCTATAGGGCTACTATGACTATTGTTATGAGGGCACGGACGTGTATTCCTATAGTTCTACTATGACTATTGTTATGGGGCACTGGTGTGTATTCCTATAGGTCTACTATGACTATTGTTATGGGGGCACTGACGTGTATTCCTATAGGTCTACTATGACTATTGTTATGAGGGCACTGACGTGTATTCTTATAGGTCTACTATGACTATTGTTATGGGGGCACTGGCGTGTATTCCTATAGGTCTACTATGACTATTGTTATGAGGGCACTGGTGTGTATTCCTATAGGGCTACTATGACTATTGTTATGAGGGCACGGACGTGTATTCCTATAGGTCTACTATGACTATTGTTATAGGGGCACTGGCGTGTGTTCCTATAGGTCTACTATGACTATTGTTATGAGGGCACTGGCGTGTATTCCTATAGGTCTACTATGACTATTGTTATGGGGGCACTGGCGTGTATTCCTATAGGTCTACTATGACTATTGTTATGAGGGCACTGGCGTGTATTCCTATAGGTCTACTATGACTATTGTTATGGGGGCACTGGCGTGTACTCCTATAGGTCTACTATGACTATTGTTATGAGGGCACTGGCGTGTATTCCTATAGGTCTACTATGACTATTGTTATAGGGGCACTGGCGTGTGTTCCTATAGGTCTACTATGACTATTGTTATGAGGGCACTGGCGTGTATTCCTATAGGTCTACTATGACTATTGTTATGGGGGCACTGGCGTGTATTCCTATAGGTCTACTATGACTATTGTTATGGGGGCACTGACGTGTATTCCTATAGGTCTACTATGACTATTGTTATGGGGGCACTGGGGTGTATTCCTATAGGTCTACTATGAGTATTGTTATAGGGGCACTGGCGTGTATTCCTATAGGTCTACTATGACTATTGTTATGGGGGCACTGGCGTGTATTCCTATAGGTCTACTATGACTATTGTTATAGGGGCACTGGCGTGTATTCTTATAGGTCTACTATGACTATTGTTATGGGGGCACTGGCGTGTATTCTTATAGGTCTACTATGACTATTGTTATGGGGGCACTGGCGTGTATTCCTATAGGTCTACTATGACTATTGTTATGGGGGCACTGGTGTGTATTCCTATAGGGCTACTATGACTATTGTTATGAGGGCACGGACGTGTATTCCTATAGTTCTACTATGACTATTGTTATGGGGGCACTGGTGTGTATTCCTATAGGTCTACTATGACTATTGTTATGGGGGCACTGACGTGTATTCCTATAGGTCTACTATGACTATTGTTATGAGGGCACTGACGTGTATTCTTATAGGTCTACTATGACTATTGTTATGGGGGCACTGGCGTGTATTCCTATAGGTCTACTATGACTATTGTTATGAGGGCACTGGTGTGTATTCCTATAGGTCTACTATGACTATTGTTATGGGGGCACTGGGGTGTATTCCTATAGGTCTACTATGAGTATTGTTATAGGGGCACTGGCGTGTATTCTTATAGGTCTACTATGACTATTGTTATGGGGGCACTGACGTGTATTCCTATAGGTCTACTATGACTATTGTTATGGGGGCACTGGGGTGTATTCCTATAGGTCTACTATGAGTATTGTTATAGGGGCACTGGCGTGTATTCCTATAGGTCTACTATGACTATTGTTATGAGGGCACTGGCGTGTGTTCCTATAGGTCTACTATGACTATTGTTATGAGGGCACGGACGTGTACTCCTATAGGTCTACTATGACTATTGTTATGGGGGCACTGGCGTGTATTCCTATAGGTCTACTATGACTATTGTTATGGGGGCACTGACGTGTATTCCTATAGGTCTACTATGACTATTGTTATGGGGGCACTGGGGTGTATTCCTATAGGTCTACTATGAGTATTGTTATAGGGGCACTGGCGTGTATTCCTATAGGTCTACTATGACTATTGTTATGGGGGCACTGGCGTGTATTCCTATAGGTCTACTATGACTATTGTTATGGGGGCACTGGTGTGTATTCCTATAGGTCTACTATGACTATTGTTATGGGGGCACGGACGTGTATTCCTATAGGTCTACTATGACTATTGTTATGGGGGCACTAGTGTGTATTCCTATAGGTCTACTATGAGTATTGTTATAGGGGCACGGACGTGTATTCTTATAGGTCTACTATGACTATTGTTATAGGGGCACTGGCGTGTATTCCTATAGGTCTACTATGACTATTATGGGGGCACTGGCGTGTATTCCTATAGGTCTACTATGACTATTGTTATGGGGGCACTGGGGTGTGTTCCTATAGGTCTACTATGAGTATTGTTATAGGGGCACGGACGTGTATTCTAAATAAAATAAAATAAATCTTGGTATTTGTATAGCGCCAACTTATTCCGCAGCGCTTTCAGGTAATTATTACTTAATTACCCCCCACCAAGCTGGGTTCTCATTTTACCGACCTCGGAAGGATGGAAGGCTGAGTGAACCTTGAGCAGGTCTACTATGACTATTGTTATGGGGGCACTGACGTGTATTCCTATAGTTCTACTATGACTATTGTTATGGGGGCACTGGCGTGTATTCCTATAGGTCTACTATGACTATTGTTATGGGGGCACTGGGGTGTGTTTTTATAGGTCTACTATGACTATTGTTATGAGGGCACTGGCGTGTATTCCTATAGGTCTACTATGACTATTGTTATGAGGGCACTGACGTGTATTCTTATAGGTCTACTATGACTATTGTTATGGGGGCACTGGTGTGTATTCCTATAGGTCTACTATGACTATTGTTATGGGGGCACGGACGTGTATTCCTATAGGTCTACTATGACTATTGTTATGGGGGCACTGGCGTGTATTCCTATAGGTCTACTATGACTATTGTTATGGGGGCACTGGGGTGTGTTTTTATAGGTCTACTATGACTATTGTTATGGGGGCACTGGGGTGTATTCCTATAGGTCTACTATGACTATTGTTATGGGGGCACTGGGGTGTATTCCTATAGGTCTACTATGACTATTGTTATGGGGGCACTGGGGTGTGTTTTTATAGGTCTACTATGACTATTGTTATGGGGGCACTGGCGTGTATTCCTATAGGTCTACTATGACTATTGTTATAGGGGCACTGGCGTGTATTTCTATAGGTCTACTATGACTATTGTTATAGGGGCACTGGCGTGTATTCCTATAGGTCTACTATGACTATTGTTATGAGGGCACTGGCGTGTATTCCTATAGGTCTACTATGACTATTGTTATGGGGGCACTGGCGTGTATTCCTATAGGTCTACTATGACTATTGTTATGGGGGCACTGGTGTGTATTCCTATAGGTCTACTATGACTATTGCTATGGGGGCACTGGGGTGTATTCTTATATGTTTACTATGACTATTGTTATGGGGGCACTGGTGTGTATTCCTATAGGTCTACTATGACTATTGTTATGGGGGCACTGGCGTGTATTCCTATAGGTCTACTATGACTATTGTTATGGGGGCACTGGTGTGTATTCATATAGGTCTACTATGACTATTGTTATGGGGGCACTGACGTGTATTCCTATAGGTCTACTATGACTATTGTTATGAGGGCACTGACGTGTATTCTTATAGGTCTACTATGACTATTGTTATGGGGGCACTGGCGTGTATTCCTATAGGTCTACTATGACTATTGTTATGAGGGCACTGACGTGTATTCTTATAGGTCTACTATGACTATTGTTATGGGGGCACTGGTGTGTATTCCTATAGGGCTACTATGACTATTGTTATGAGGGCACGGACGTGTATTCCTATAGGTCTACTATGACTATTGTTATGGGGGCACTGGTGTGTATTCCTATAGGTCTACTATGACTATTGTTATGGGGGCACTGGTGTGTATTCCTATAGGTCTACTATGACTATTGTTATGGGGGCACTGGCGTGTATTCCTATAGGTCTACTATGACTATTGTTATGGGGGCACTGGGGTGTGTTTTTATAGGTCTACTATGACTATTGTTATGGGGGCACTGGCGTGTATTCCTATAGGTCTACTATGACTATTGTTATAGGGGCACTGGCGTGTATTTCTATAGGTCTACTATGACTATTGTTATAGGGGCACTGGCGTGTATTCTTATAGGTCTACTATGACTATTGTTATGGGGGCACTGGGGTGTATTCTTATAGGTCTACTATGACTATTGTTATGAGGGCACTGGCGTGCATTCTTATAGGTCTACTATGACTATTGTTATGGGGGCACTGGCGTGTATTCCTATAGGTCTACTATGACTATTGTTATGGGGGCACTGGCGTGTATTCCTATAGGTCTACTATGACTATTGTTATGAGGGCACTGGCGTGTATTCCTATAGGTCTACTATGACTATTGTTATGGGGGCACTGGCGTGTATTCCTATAGGTCTACTATGACTATTGTTATGGGGGCACTGGTGTGTATTCCTATAGGTCTACTATGACTATTGTTATGAGGGCACTGACGTGTATTCTTATAGGTCTACTATGACTATTGTTATGGGGGCACTGGCGTGTATTCCTATAGGTCTACTATGACTATTGTTATGGGGGCACTGACGTGTATTCCTATAGGTCTACTATGACTATTGTTATGAGGGCACTGACGTGTATTCTTATAGGTCTACTATGACTATTGTTATGGGGGCACTGGTGTGTATTCCTATAGGGCTACTATGACTATTGTTATGAGGGCACGGACGTGTATTCCTATAGGTCTACTATGACTATTGTTATGGGGGCACTGGCGTGTATTCCTATAGGTCTACTATGACTATTGTTATGGGGGCACTGGGGTGTGTTTTTATAGGTCTACTATGACTATTGTTATGGGGGCACTGGGGTGTTTTTTTATAGGTCTACTATGACTACTGTTATGAGGGCACTGGCGTGTATTCCTATAGGTCTACTATGACTATTGTTATGGGGGCACTGGGGTGTGTTTTTATAGGTCTACTATGACTATTGTTATGAGGGCACTGGCGTGTATTCCTATAGGTCTACTATGACTATTGTTATAGGGGCACTGGCGTGTATTCCTATAGGTCTACTATGACTATTGTTATAGGGGCACTGGCGTGTATTCCTATAGGTCTACTATGACTATTGTTATGGGGGCACTGGCGTGTATTCCTATAGGTCTACTATGACTATTGTTATGGGGGCACTGACGTGTATTCCTATAGGTCTACTATGACTATTGTTATGAGGGCACTGACGTGTATTCCTATAGGTCTACTATGACTATTGTTATGGGGGCACTGGCGTGTATTCCTATAGGTCTACTATGACTATTGTTATGAGGGCACTGACGTGTATTCTTATAGGTCTACTATGACTATTGTTATGGGGGCACTGGTGTGTATTCCTATAGGTCTACTATGACTATTGTTATGGGGGCACGGACGTGTATTCCTATAGGTCTACTATGACTATTGTTATGGGGGCACTGGCGTGTATTCCTATAGGTCTACTATGACTATTGTTATGGGGGCACTGGGGTGTGTTTTTATAGGTCTACTATGACTATTGTTATGGGGGCACTGGGGTGTATTCCTATAGGTCTACTATGACTATTGTTATGGGGGCACTGGGGTGTATTCCTATAGGTCTACTATGACTATTGTTATGGGGGCACTGGGGTGTATTCCTATAGGTCTACTATGACTATTGTTATGGGGGCACTGGGGTGTGTTTTTATAGGTCTACTATGACTATTGTTATGGGGGCACTGGCGTGTATTCCTATAGGTCTACTATGACTATTGTTATAGGGGCACTGGCGTGTATTTCTATAGGTCTACTATGACTATTGTTATAGGGGCACTGGCGTGTATTCCTATAGGTCTACTATGACTATTGTTATGAGGGCACTGGCGTGTATTCCTATAGGTCTACTATGACTATTGTTATGGGGGCACTGGCGTGTATTCCTATAGGTCTACTATGACTATTGTTATGGGGGCACTGGTGTGTATTCCTATAGGTCTACTATGACTATTGTTATGGGGGCACTGGGGTGTATTCTTATATGTTTACTATGACTATTGTTATGGGGGCACTGGTGTGTATTCCTATAGGTCTACTATGACTATTGTTATGGGGGCACTGGTGTGTATTCCTATAGGTCTACTATGACTATTGTTATGAGGGCACTGGGGTGTGTTTTTATAGGTCTACTATGAGTAATGTTACTTGGTGTCCAGGAGATGTTGCTCTTATGGGGGCACTGCGGCGAGGATTATGGAGGCAATATACTCTGGCATTGGTGTGGGGTCCACATAGCTGTCATTATTACACTGAGCTTTGCATCATGGGGGCACTGTAGCTGCAGTACTGAGGGTACTAGAAGGATAACAGGGGGCTTTGGTCTCAGATAATGATGAAGGGCGTTGTGCGGACTCTTGCGCACTCATCGCTCCCCAGCAGTGGCTCCATACGGTCACATTTTCGGTGATCGACTGTTTTTTCAGTTGCTGCTTTCATGCAGTCTTCAAGTCAACAAGATAATGAACATTGAGGGGAACAAATTGGGCGCCGTGTGCTTGTCACAAGACCCAGCAGGCACGGGGCTGATGAGGAATACATGACCAGCGGCAAGAAGAGCGGTGCCTGCTGGTAAAAGCTCTAACAACAGCGTACGTATAGGGGCCAAAATTAATAGGGTCCATCAATGTGCAGGACAAGGACCCTGAATCACTTACAGAGCTGTGAGACACAATCCCTCGTTTTCCTTCTCATCTGCTGTTCCGACTGTCAGTCTGCACTGCAAGCCTAAGATTCTATTCATGTACTTAGAAGGCTCAGCATAGCATGAATGCAGAGATCACTGGCCTGTACTACCCTCTTCAGATTGTGACCTGCAGCCCTTACAACATCATCACATGAGCGCACAGCACGGCGGCTGTCATTTATTTGTTTGTTCAACACCTTTGTGTCAGAAAATTGCGGTTATTATTCATATTATCTAAGTGTCACAAGATTGTCAGCTGACAGACAGCAAAGGAGATAATTCCAGCCCACGGGGTCATATAGTGAATAATGGGTTGTTTACTCAAAGAGCAGAACAGCAGCTCAACTGAAAACATTAGAAAGTCAATCAGTAGTGAAGAAACCCCATCAATAATATTACTGCCCCTTATATTAGAATACAACTCTATAATACTGCCCCCTATGTACAAGAATATAACTACTATAATACTTACCCCTATGTACAAGAATATAAGTACTATAATACTGCCTCCTATGTACAAGAATATAACTACTATAATACTGCCCCCTATGTACAAGAATATAACTACTATAATACTGCCCCCTATGTACAAGAATATAACTACTATAATACTGCCCCCTATGTACAAGAATATAACTACTATAATACTGCCCCCTATGTACAAGAATATAACTACTATAATACTGCCCCCTATGTACAAGAATATAACTACTATAATACTGCCCCCTATGTACAAGAATATAACTATTA
The DNA here is from genome assembly GCA_035609135.1 of Eleutherodactylus coqui. Lineage (NCBI taxonomy): Eukaryota > Metazoa > Chordata > Amphibia > Anura > Eleutherodactylidae > Eleutherodactylus > Eleutherodactylus coqui. The sequence continues at coordinate 1,310,001 of CM069406.1, read as the reverse complement.
TAATACTGCCCCTATGTACATGAATATAACTACTATAATACTGCCCCTATGTACAAGAATATAACTACTATAATACTGCTCCCTATGTACAAGAATATAACTACTATAATACTGCCCCCTATGTACAAGAATATAACTACTATAATACTGCCTCCTATGTACAAGAATATAACTACTATAATACTGCTCCCTATGTACAAGAATATAACTACTATAATACTGCCCCCTATGTACAAGAATATAACTACTATAATACTGCCCCCTATATACAAGAATATAACTACTATAATACTGCCCCCTATATACAAGAATATAACTACTATAATACTGCTCCCCTATGTACAAGAATATAACTACTATAATACTGTCCCCTATGTACAAGAATATAACTACTATAATACTGCCTCCTATGTACAATAATATAACTACTATAATACTGCCTCCTATGTACAGGAATATAACTACTATAATACTGCCCCCCTATGTACAAGAATATAACTACTATAATACTGCCTCTATGTACAAGAATATAACTACTATAATACTGTCCCCTATGTACAAGAATATAACTACTATAATACTGCCCCCTATGTACAAGAATATAACTACTATAATACTGCCCCCTATGTACAAGAATATAACTACTATAATACTGCCCCTATGTACAAGAATATAACTACTATAATACTGCCCCCTATGTACAAAAATATAACTACTATAATACTGCCCCCTATGTACAAGTATATAACTACTATAATACTGCTCCCTATGTACAAGAATATAACTACTATAATACTGCCCCCTATGTACAAGAATATAACTACTATAATACTGCCCCCTATGTACAAGAATATAACTACTATAATACTGCCCCCTATATACAAGAATATAACTACTATAATACTGCCCCTTATGTACAAGAATATAACTACTATAATACTGCCCCCTATATACAAGAATATAACTACTATAATACTGCCCCCTATGTACAAGAATATAACTACTATAATACTGCTCCTATGTACAAGAATATAACTATTATAATACTGCCCCTTTGTACAAGAATATAACTATTATAATACTGCCCCCCTATGTACAAGAATATAACTACTATAATACTGCCTCCTATGTACAATAATATAACTACTATAATACTGCCTCCTATGTACAGGAATATAACTACTATAATACTGCCCCCCTATGTACAAGAATATAACTACTATAATACTGCCTCTATGTACAAGAATATAACTACTATAATACTGCCCCCTATGTACAAGAATATAACTACTATAATACTGCCCCCTATGTACAAGAATATAACTACTATAATACTGCCCCCTATATACAAGAATATAACTACTATAATACTGCCCCTTATGTACAAGAATATAACTACTATAATACTGCCCCCTATATACAAGAATATAACTACTATAATACTGTCCCCTATGTACAAGAATATAACTACTATAATACTGCCCCCTATGTACAAGAATATAACTACTATAATACTGCCCCCTATGTACAAGAATATAACTACTATAATACTGTCCACTATGTACAAAAATATAACTACTATAATACTGCCCCCTATGTACAAGTATATAACTACTATAATAATGTCCCCTATGTACAATAATATAACTACTATAATACTGCCCTCTATATACAAGAATATAACTACTATAATACTGCTCCTATGTACAAGAATATAACTACTATAATACTGCCCCCTATGTACAAAAATATAACTACTATAATACTGCCCCCTATGTACAAGTATATAACTACTATAATACTGCTCCCTATGTACAAGAATATAACTACTATAATACTGCCCCCTATGTACAAGAATATAACTACTATAATACTGCCCCCTATGTACAAGAATATAACTACTATAATACTGCCCCCTATATACAAGAATATAACTACTATAATACTGCCCCTTATGTACAAGAATATAACTACTATAATACTGCCCCCTATATACAAGAATATAACTACTATAATACTGCCCCCTATGTACAAGAATATAACTACTATAATACTGCTCCTATGTACAAGAATATAACTATTATAATACTGCCCCTTTGTACAAGAATATAACTATTATAATACTGCCCCCCTATGTACAAGAATATAACTACTATAATACTGCCTCCTATGTACAATAATATAACTACTATAATACTGCCTCCTATGTACAAGAATATAACTACTATAATACTGCCCCCTATGTACAAGAATATAACTACTATAATACTGCTCCCTATGTACAAGAATATAACTACTATAATACTGCCTCCTATGTACAAGAATATAACTACTATAATACTGCCCCCTATGTACAAGAATATAACTACTATAATACTGCTCCCTATGTACAAGAATATAACTACTATAATACTGCCCCCTATGTACAAGAATATAACTACTATAATACTGCCCCCTATGTACAAGAATATAACTACTATAATACTGCCCCCTATGTACAAGAATATAACTACTATAATACTGCCCCCTATGTACAAGAATATAACTAGTATAATACTGCCCCTTATATACAAGAATATAACTACTATAATACTGCCCCCTATGTACAAGAATATAACTACTATAATACTGCCCCCTATGTACAAGAATATAACTACTATAATACTGCCCCCTATGTACAAGTATATAACTACTATAATACTGCTCCCTATGTACAAGAATATAACTACTATAATACTGCTCCTATGTACAAGATTATAACTACTATAATACTGCCTCCTATGTACAAGAATATAACTACTATAATACTGCCCCCTATGTACAAGAATATAACTACTATAATACTGCCTCCTATGTACAAGAATATAACTACTATAATACTGCTCCTATGTACAAGAATATAACTACTATAATACTGCCTCCTGTGTACAAGAATATAACTACTATAATACTGCTCCTATGTACAAGAATATAACTACTATAATACTGCCCCCTATGTACAAGAATATAACTACTATAATACTGCTCCCTATGTACAAGAATATAACTACTATAATACTGCCTCCTACGTACAAGAATGTAACTACAATAATACTGCCCCCTATGTACAAGAATATAACTACTATAATACTGCCCCCTATGTACAAGAATATAACTACTATAATACTGCCCCCTATGTACAGGAATATAACTACTATAATACTGCCTCTATGTACAAGAATATAACTACTATAATACTGCCCCCTATGTACAAGAATATAACTACAATAATACTGCCTCCTATGTACAAGAATATAACTACTGTAATACTGCCCCCTATGTACAAGAATATAACTACAATAATACTGCCCCCTATGTACAAGAATATAACTACTATAGTACTGCCCCCTATGTACAAGAATATAACTACTATAATACTGCCCCCTATGTACAAGAATATAACTAGTATAATACTGCCCCTTATATACAAGAATATAACTACTATAATACTGCCCCCTATGTACAAGAATATAACTACTATAATACTGCCCCCTATGTACAAGAATATAACTACTATAATACTGCCCCCTATGTACAAGTATATAACTACTATAATACTGCTCCCTATGTACAAGAATATAACTACTATAATACTGCTCCTATGTACAAGATTATAACTACTATAATACTGCCTCCTATGTACAAGAATATAACTACTATAATACTGCCCCCTATGTACAAGAATATAACTACTATAATACTGCCTCCTATGTACAAGAATATAACTACTATAATACTGCTCCTATGTACAAGAATATAACTACTATAATACTGCCTCCTGTGTACAAGAATATAACTACTATAATACTGCTCCTATGTACAAGAATATAACTACTATAATACTGCCCCCTATGTACAAGAATATAACTACTATAATACTGCTCCCTATGTACAAGAATATAACTACTATAATACTGCCTCCTACGTACAAGAATGTAACTACAATAATACTGCCCCCTATGTACAAGAATATAACTACTATAATACTGCCCCCTATGTACAAGAATATAACTACTATAATACTGCCCCCTATGTACAGGAATATAACTACTATAATACTGCCCCCTATGTACAAGAATATAACTACAATAATACTGCCTCCTATGTACAAGAATATAACTACTGTAATACTGCCCCCTATGTACAAGAATATAACTACAATAATACTGCCTCCTATGTACAAGAATATAACTACAATAATACTGCCTCCTATGTACAAGAATATAACTACTATAATACTGCCCCCTATGTACAAGAATATAACTACTATAATACTGCCCTCTATGTACAAGAATATAACTACTATAATACTGCCCTCTATGTACAAGAATATAACTATTATAATACTGCCCCTATGTACAAGAATATAACTACTATAATACTGCCCCCTATGTACAAGAATATAACTACTATAATACTGCCCCCTATGTACAAGAATATAACTACTATAATACTGCCCCCTATGTACAAGAATATAACTACTATAATACTGCCCCCTATGTACAAGAATATAACTACTATAATACTGCTCCATATGTACAAGAATATAACTCCTATAATACTGCCTCTATGTACAAGAATATAACTACTATAATACTGCCCCCTATGTACAAGAATATAACTACTATAATACTGACCCTTATGTACAAGAATATAACTACTATAATACTGCCCCCTATGTACAAGAATATAACTACTATAATACTGCCCCCTATGTACAAGAATATAACTACTATTATACTGCTCCTATGTACAAGAATATAACTACTATAATACTGACCCTTATGTACAAGAATATAACTACTATTATACTGCTCCCTATGTACAAGCATATAACTACTATAATACTGCCCCCTATGTACAAGCATATAACTACTATAATACTGCCCCCTATGTACAAGAATATAACTACTATAATACTGCCCCCTATGTACAAGAATATAACTACTATAATACTGCCCTCTATGTACAATAATATAACTACTATAATACTGCTCCCTATGTACAAGACTATAACTACCATAATACTGCTCCCTATGTACAAGAATATAACTACTATAATACTGCTCCTATGTACAAGAATATATCTACTATAATACTGCCTCCTATGTACAAGAATATAACTACTATAATACTGCCCCCTATGTACAAGAATATAACTACTATAATACTGCTCCTATGTACAAGAATATAACTACTATAATACTGCCCCCTATGTACAAGAATATAACTACTATAATACTACCCCCTATGTACAAGAATATAACTACTATAATACTGCTCCTATGTACTAGAATATAACTACTATAATACTGCCTCCTATGTACAAGAACATAACTACTATAATACTGCTCCCTATGTACAAGAATATAACTACTATAATACTGCCTCCTATGTACAAGAATATAACTACTATAATACTGCCCCCTATGTACAAGAATATAACTACTATAATACTGCTCCTATGTACAAGAATATAACTACTATAATACTGCCCCCTATGTACAAGAATATAACTACTATAATACTGCCCCCTATGTACAAGAATATAACTACTATAATACTGCTCCTATGTACAAGAATATATCTACTATAATACTGCCTCCTATGTACAAGAACATAACTACTATAATACTGCTCCCTATGTACAAGAATATAACTACTATAATACTGCCCCCTATGTACAAGAATATAACTACTATAATACTACCCCCTATGTACAAGAATATAACTACTATAATACTGCTCCTATGTACTAGAATATAACTACTATAATACTGCCCCCTATGTACAGGAATATAACTACTATAATACTGCTCCTATATACAAGAATATAACTACTATAATAGTGCCCCCTATGCACAAGAATATAACTACTATAATACTGCCCCCTATGTACAAGAATATATCTACTATAATACTGCCCCCATGTACAAGAATATAACTACTATAAAACTCCCCCCCATGTACAAGAATATAACTACTATAATACTGCCCCCTATGTACAAGAATATAGCTACTATAATACTGCCCCCATGTACAAGAATATAACTACTATAATACTGCCCCCTATGTACAAGAATATAGCTACTATAATACTGCCCCCTATGTACAAGAATATAACTACTATAATACTGCCCCCTATGTACAAGAATATAACTACTATAATACTGCCCCCTATGTACAAGAATATAACTACTATAATACTGCCCCCTATGTACAAGAATATAACTACGATAATACTGCCCCCTATCTACAAGAATATAACTACTATAATACTCCTCCTATGTCCAAGAATATAGCTACTATAATACTGCCCCCTATGTACAAGAATATAACTACTATAATACTCCTCCTATGTACAAGAATATAGCTACTATAATACTGCCCCCTATGTACAAGCATATAAGTACTATAATACTGCCCCCTATGTACAAGAATATAACTACTATAATACTGCCCCTATGTACAAGAATATAACTACTATAATACTGCCCCTATGTGCAAGAATATAACTACTATAATACTGCCCCCTATGTACAAGAATATAACTACTATAATACTGCTCCCTATGTAGAAGAATATAACTACTATAATACTGCCCCCTATGTACAAGAATATAACTACTATAATACTGCCCCCTATGTACAAGAATATAACTACTTTAATATTGCCCCCTATGTACAAGAATATAACTGCTATAATACTGCCCCCTATCCAGGTATATAACTACTATAATACTCCTCCTATGTACAAGAATATAACTACTATAATACTGCCCCCTATGTACAAGAATATAACTACTATAATACTGCCCCCTATGTACAAGAATATAACTACTATAATACTGCCCCCTATGTACAAACATATAACTACTATAATACTGCCCCCTATGTACAAGAATATAACTACTATAATACTGCCCCTATGTACAAGAATATTACTACTATAATACTGCCCCCTATGTACAAGAATATAACTACTATAATACTGCCCCCTATGTACAAGAATATAACTACTATAATACTGCCCCCTATGTACAGGAATATAACTACTATAATACTGCCCCCTATGTACAGGAATATAACTACTATAATACTGCTCCTATATACAAGAATATAACTACTACAATACTGCCCCCTATGTACAAGTACATATTTACTATAATACTGCCCCCTATGTACAAGAATATAACTACTATAATACTGCTCCTATATACAAGAATATAACTACTACAATACTGCCCCTATGTACAAGAATATAACTACTATAATACTGCCCACTATGTACAAGAATATAACTACTATAATACTGTCCCCTATGTACAAGTATATATTTACTATAATACTGCCCCCTATGTACAAGAATATAACTACTATAATACTCCCCCCTATGTACAAGAATATAACTACTATAATACTGCCCCTATGTACAAGAATATAACTACTATAATACTGCCCCCTATATATGACTGAGGTGTCTTCATTAGGTGTCCCTTGTATTTCCAGGTCAGTGTGGTCGCTATCTTGGGCTTGATCTTGCTCTGTCTCCCTTATCAGCCTTATGAGAAGACATCTGGACAGTTTGCCTTGAAGGTGAGTTGATTTCTTGGTTGCTCCTATCACCGCCACCTGTATGCTATATAGAGGTGCAGGTAGAGGCGTAACTTGAAGCTCCCGGGCTCCGATGCAAAACCTGTAACAGGGCCCCCAACTATAATGCTTTATCCATAGTACTGGGCTCCCTATATGGAGAGTAGAGGCCTTATGGGCCCCCTAAGGCACCTGGGCCCGGGTTCAACCGCATTCCCTGCATCCCCTATAGTTACGCCCCTGGGTGCAGGCGACAATCTCGTGCTGCGTTATATGACGGTGTCTATCTAGGGCTCATCTCTCCTCCGTCCTCACTTGCCCTTCTTTATTGATCAGTCATGAGACCTGAAGCTGACAAGGAATTTGCACCTGAGATTATCCCCCAGTGTGTTCTTGCCCCGAGCTCCGTCATGGGAGGTGTGCTTATATCCGATTTTTTGCATCACCAGCTTTTTTCAAGTTAAGGCCCATTTAGCCCCAACGATTCTCGCTCATAAATCACTCAAAGCCGTCTTTTTAGCGAGCATCGTTGGGTCTAAATACACGGACATTGTGCAGTTTTTGTTAACGAGTCGTTCATCGTTCTCCATCAGCAAGCTGTAAGAGAACGATGAGCCTTATCTGTGCCGCATGCTGAGTTCACAGCGGGATACTGATACTATTGTTTCAGCTGGTATCCCGCTCGGGGAACACAGCCAGAGTATGCAGAAGACTGCGCTCCAGCTGTGTTCTGCATACCCCGCTCGGAGCGCTCCGCTGTATAACAGCTGAGCGCTCCGAGAAGACAGCAGCTGTAAGCAGATGATGGCGGTCCTGCTTGTCTTCTGCATACAGTGTGGGCCTTCATTTAAACACTTATCCAAAGTGAACGCTCAGAACAGTCACTCAGGCCGCCGTTTGAGTGAATTTTGAGCGATCACCTTGCCCTGTGAATGCACACAACCATTATCACTTAAAGATGGAAGAGGAGTGATAATCGCTGTGTCTAAAGTGGCCTGTGGCAAATTCAGGGTTAAAAGGTACATTCACAGCAAAATTGAAAAGCTGAGTGACCACCAACATGGCTGCCATAACAGCTTTCGCAGTGTTTGTCACGCAACGTACCTAAGCTCCCTTTGTGAAGGGTGTGCAGACTTTTGCAACTAACTGTTTTTGAAGATCTATAGAGTCTAAAACTGCACGAATGGCCCTTTTAGACGGGATGACTGTCAGGCAAAACGATGCCGGACTCTCTTGCCCGCACATCCTCGCTGCCGTCACACTTAGTCTTCTCTTACTACTTACTGATGTAAATAAGCAAGAGGGAAGGGAGGAAGAATGACTGCAGGATCAGACTACATAAGCTTTGATTGTAGTCTGTTACCATGGAGACACATCGATGTGCCTAGGAGCTGTAGATGCAAAACGGTAAATTTTTAATTAAGACTATATGCAAAGTGGCTCATTTTCTTTATTTTTGGAGCATAACAGCCATAAAACTAAGGGACTGCAAAAGTATAAACACCCCCTTAAAATGTAGTTAAAGGGGTATTCCAGGACTTTGTTAACTTTTACTAGCTATGACCAACAGGTCGTCAATAGATGATCCTCACTTATCAGCTGATTCTCAGTACCATTGTAAGCGCAGAGAGCTGAACCCGCTGACCACAGCGCAACAGCCTGGGTTGGTATTTCAACAGGCACTGTAGTGTAATACCAACCCGAGGTTGGCGCTGCATTACGGTCAGTGATTTCTGCTTCCTTCACTGACGATAGCCACTAGAAGAATCAGCTGATCGCGGGGATCCGAATGGCGGGTGCGAGTAGATCACATACCTCACAACTTTTGTGCAATGAAAAGCAGTGGTGCTAGCGGTGTTTGTAGCAGGTTGTGGTAAACTCTTAGGACAGGCCACACAAAAAATGTCATGCCCTCCGTATCCCATATTAGTGCCCTCCAGTGACCCACTCAAAGTAATAATGGCCCCAGTAGTAATAGTGACCCCCCAGTGGCCTCAGTAGTAATAGTAACTCCAGCAGTGGTCCCAGTAGTAATAGGGACTCCATCAGTGGTCCCAGTAATAATAGTGACTCCATCAGTGGTCCCAGTAGTAATAGTGACTCCATCAGTGGTCCCAGTAGTAATAGTGACTCCATCAGTGGTCCCAGTAGTAATAGTGACTCCATCAGTGGTCCCAGTAGTAATAGTGACTCCATCAGTGGTCCCAGAAGTAATAGTGACTCCATCAGTGGTCCCAGAAGTAATAGTGACCCACATAGTGGCCTCAGTAGTAATAGTAACTCCATCAGTGGTCCCAGTAGTAATAGTGACTCCATCAGTGGTATAAGTAGTAATAGTGACTCCATCAGTGGTCCCAGTAGTAATAGTGACTCCATCAGTGGTCCCACTAGTAATAGTGACTCCATCAGTGGTCCCACTAGTAATAGTGACTCCATCAGTGGTCCCAGTAGTAATATTGACCCCATCAGTGGTCCCAGTAGTAATAGTGACCCCATCAGTGGTCCCAGTAGTAATAGTGACCCATATAGTGGCCTCAGTAGTAATAGTGACTCCATCAGTGGTCCCAGTAGTAATAGTGACTCCATCAGTGGTCCCAGTAGTAATAGTGACTCCATCAGTGGTCCCAGTAGTAATAGTGACTCCATCAGTGGTCCCAGTAGTAATAGTGACTCCATCAGTGGTCCCAGTAGTAATAGTGATCCCATCAGTGGTCCCAGTAGTAATAGTGATCCCATCAGTGGTCCCAGTAGTAATAGTGACCCCAGCAGTGGTCCCAGTAGTAATAGTGACCCCAGCAGTGGTCCCAGTAGTAATAGTGACCCCAGCAGTGGTCCCAGTAGTAATAGTGACCCCAGCAGTGGTCCCAGTAGTAATAGTGACCCCAGCAGTGGTCCCAGTAGTAATAGTGACCCCATCAGTGGTCCCAGTAGTAATAGTGACCCCATCAGTGGTCCCAGTAGTAATAGTGACCCCATCAGTGGTCCCAGTAGTAATAGTGACCCCATCAGTGGTCCCAGTAGTAATAGTGACCTCATCAGTGGTCCCAGTAGTAAGAGTGACCTCATCAGTGGTCCCAGTAGTAATAGTGACCCACATAGTGGCCTCAGTAGTAATAGTGACTCCATCAGTGGTCCCAGTAGTAATAGTGACCCCATCAGTGGTCCCAGTAGTAATAGTGACCCCATCAGTGGTCCCAGTAGTAACAGTGACTCCATCAGTGGTCCCAGTAGTAATAGTGACCCCATCAGTGGTCCCAGTAGTAATAGTGACCCCATCAGTGGTCCCAGTAGTAATAGTGACCCAATCAGTGGTCCCAGTAGTAATAGTGACCCACATAGTGGCCTCAGTAGTAATAGTGACTCCATCAGTGGTCCCAGTAGTAATAGTGACCCCATCAGTGGTCCCAGTAGTAATAGTGACCCACATAGTGGCCTCAGTAGTAATAGTGACTCCATCAGTGGTCCCAGTAGTAATAGTGACCCCATCAGTGGTCCCAGTAGCAATAGTGACCCCATCAGTGGTCCCAGTAGTAATAGTGACCCCATCAGTGGTCCCAGTAGTAATAGTGACCCCATCAGCGGTCCCAGTAGTAATAGTGACCCCATCAGTGGTCCCAGTAGTAATAGTGACCCCCATAGTGGCCTTAGTAGTAATAGTGACTCCATCAGTGGTCCCAGTAGTAATATGACCCCATCAGTGGTCCCAGTAGTAATAGTAACTCCATCAGTGGTCCCAGTTGTAATAGTAACTCCATCAGTGGTCCCAGTAGTAATAGTTACTCCATCAGTGGTCCCAGTAGTAATAGTGACTCCATCAGTGGTCCCAGTAGTAATAGTGACTCCATCAGTGGTCCCAGTAATAATAGTGACTCCATCAGTGGTCCCAGTAGTAATAGTGACTCCATCAGTGGTCCCAGTAGTAATAGTGACTCCATCAGTGGTCCCAGTAGTAATAGTGACCCCCATAGTGGCCTCAGTAGTAATAGTAACTCCATCAGTGGTCCCAGTAATAATAGTAACTCCATCAGTGGCCTCAGTAGTAATAGTGACCCACATAGTGGCTCCATCAGTGGTCCCAGTAGTAATATGATTCCATTAGTGGTCCCAGTAGTAATAGTGACCACCATAGTGGCCTCAGTAGTAATAGTGACTCCATCAGTGGTCCCAGTAGTAATAGTAACTCCATCAGTGGTCCCAGTAGTAATAGTGACTCCATCAGTGGTCCCAGTAGTAATAGTGACTCCATCAGTGGTCCCAGTAGTAATAGTGACTCCATCAGTGGTCCCAGTAGTAATAGTGACTCCATCAGTGGTCCCAGTAGTAATAGTGACTCCATCAGTGGTCCCAGTAGTAATAGTGACTCCATCAGTGGTCCCAGTAGTAATAGTGACTCCATCAGTGGTCCCAGTAGTAATAGTGACTCCATCAGTGGTCCCAGTAGTAATAGTGACTCCATCAGTGGTCCCAGTAGTAATATTGACCCCATCAGTGGTCCCAGTAGTAATAGTGACCCCATCAGTGGTCCCAGTAGTAATAGTGACCCATATAGTGGCCTCAGTAGTAATAGTGACTCCATCAGTGGTCCCAGTAGTAATAGTAACTATCAGTGGTCCCAGTAGTAATAGTAACTCCCTCAGTGATCCCAGTAGTAATAGTGACTCCATCAGTGGTCTCAGTAGTAATATTGACCCCATCAGTGGTCCCAGTAGTAATAGTGACCCCCATAGTGGCCTCAGTAGTAATAGTGACTCCATCAGTGGTCCCAGTAATAATAGTGACTCCATCAGTGGTCCCAGTAGTAATAGTAACTCCAGCAGTGGTCTCAGTAGTAATAGTGACCCACATAGTGGTCCCAGTAGTAATAGTGACCATCAGTGGTCCCAGTAGTAATAGTGACTCCATCAGTGGTCCCAGTAGTAATAGTGACTCCATCAGTGGTCCCAGTAATAATAGTGACTCCATCAGTGGTCCCAGTAATAATAGTGACTCCATCAGTGGTCCCAGTAGTAATAGTGACTCCATCAGTGGTCCCAGTAGTAATAGTGACTCCATCAGTGGTCCCAGTAGTAATAGTGACTCCATCAGTGATCCCAGTAGTAATAGTGACTCCATCAGTGGTGTCAGTAGTAATAGTGACCCCATTAGTCGTCCCAGTAGTAATAGGATTCCATTAGTGGTCCCAGTAGTAATAGTGACCCCCATAGTGGCCTCAGTAGTAATAGTAACTCCATCAGTGGTCCCAGTAATAATAGTAACTCCATAAGTGCCCTCAGTAGTAATAGTGACTCCATCAGTGGTCCCAGTAGTATTAGTAACTCCATCAGTGGTCCCAGTAGTAATAGTGACTCCATCAGTGGTCCCAGTAGTAATAGTGACTCCATCAGTGGTCCGAGTAGTAATAGTGACTCCATCAGTGGTCACAGTAGTAATAGTGACTCCATCAGTGTTCCCAGTAGTAATAGTGACTCCATCAGTGGTGCCAGTAGTAATAGTGACCCCATTAGTGGTCCCAGTAGTAATATGATTCCATTAGTGGTCCCAGTAGTAATAGTGACCCCCATAGTGGCCTCAGTAGTAATAGTGACTCCATCAGTGGTCCCAGTAATAATAGTAACTCCATCAGTGGCCTCAGTAGTAATAGTGACCCACATAGTGGCCTCAGTAGTAATAGTGACTCCATCAGTGGTCCCAGTAGTAATATGATTCCATTAGTGGTCCCAGTAGTAATAGTGACCACCATAGTGGCCTCAGTAGTAATAGTGACTCCATCAGTGGTCCCAGTAGTAATAGTGACTCCATCAGTGGTCCCAGTAGTAATAGTAACTCCATCAGTGGTCCCAGTAGTAATAGTGACTCCATCAGTGGTCCCAGTAGTAATAGTGACTCCATCAGTGGTCCCAGTAGTAATAGTGACTCCATCAGTGGTCCCAGTAGTAATAGTGACTCCATCAGTGGTCCCAGTAGTAATAGTGACTCCATCAGTGGTCCCAGTAGTAATAGTGACTCCATCAGTGGTCCCAGTAGTAATATTGACCCCATCAGTGGTCCCAGTAGTAATAGTGACCCCATCAGTGGTCCCAGTAGTAATAGTGACCCATATAGTGGCCTCAGTAGTAATAGTGACTCCATCAGTGGTCCCAGTAGTAATAGTAACTATCAGTGGTCCCAGTAGTAATAGTAACTCCCTCAGTGATCCCAGTAGTAATAGTGACTCCATCAGTGGTCTCAGTAGTAATATTGACCCCATCAGTGGTCCCAGTAGTAATAGTGACCCCCATAGTGGCCTCAGTAGTAATAGTGACTCCATCAGTGGTCCCAGTAATAATAGTGACTCCATCAGTGGTCCCAGTAGTAATAGTAACTCCAGCAGTGGTCTCAGTAGTAATAGTGACCCACATAGTGGCCTCAGTAGTAATAGTGACTCCATCAGTGGTCCCAGTAGTAATAGTGACCATCAGTGGTCCCAGTAGTAATAGTGACTCCATCAGTGGTCCCAGTAGTAATAGTGACTCCATCAGTGGTCCCAGTAATAATAGTGACTCCATCAGTGGTCCCAGTAATAATAGTGACTCCATCAGTGGTCCCAGTAGTAATAGTGACTCCATCAGTGGTCCCAGTAGTAATAGTGACTCCATCAGTGATCCCAGTAGTAATAGTGACTCCATCAGTGATCCCAGTAGTAATAGTGACTCCATCAGTGGTGTCAGTAGTAATAGTGACCCCATTAGTCGTCCCAGTAGTAATAGGATTCCATTAGTGGTCCCAGTAGTAATAGTGACCCCCATAGTGGCCTCAGTAGTAATAGTAACTCCATCAGTGGTCCCAGTAATAATAGTAACTCCATAAGTGCCCTCAGTAGTAATAGTGACTCCATCAGTGGTCCCAGTAGTATTAGTAACTCCATCAGTGGTCCCAGTAGTAATAGTGACTCCATCAGTGGTCCCAGTAGTAATAGTGACTCCATCAGTGGTCCCAGTAGTAATAGTGACTCCATCAGTGGTCCCAGTAGTAATAGTGACTCCATCAGTGGTCCCAGTAGTAATAGTGACTCCATCAGTGGTGCCAGTAGTAATAGTGACCCCATTAGTGGTCCCAGTAGTAATATGATTCCATTAGTGGTCCCAGTAGTAATAGTGACCCCCATAGTGGCCTCAGTAGTAATAGTGACTCCATCAGTGGTCCCAGTAATAATAGTAACTCCATCAGTGGCCTCAGTAGTAATAGTGACCCACATAGTGGCCTCAGTAGTAATAGTGACTCCATCAGTGGTCCCAGTAGTAATATGATTCCATTAGTGGTCCCAGTAGTAATAGTGACCACCATAGTGGCCTCAGTAGTAATAGTGACTCCATCAGTGGTCCCAGTAGTAATAGTGACTATCAGTGGTCCCAGTAGTAATAGTAACTCCCTCAGTGATCCCAGTAGTAATAGTGACTCCATCAGTGGTCTCAGTAGTAATATTGACCCCATCAGTGGTCCCAGTAGTAATAGTGACCCCCATAGTGGCCTCAGTAGTAATAGTGACTCCATCAGTGGTCCCAGTAATAATAGTGACTCCATCAGTGGTCCCAGTAGTAATAGTAACTCCAGCAGTGGTCTCAGTAGTAATAGTGACCCACATAGTGGCCTCAGTAGTAATAGTGACTCCATCAGTGGTCCCAGTAGTAATAGTGACCATCAGTGGTCCCAGTAGTAATAGTGACTCCATCAGTGGTCCCAGTAGTAATAGTGACTCCATCAGTGGTCCCAGTAATAATAGTGACTCCATCAGTGGTCCCAGTAATAATAGTGACTCCATCAGTGGTCCCAGTAGTAATAGTGACTCCATCAGTGGTCCCAGTAGTAATAGTGACTCCATCAGTGGTCCCAGTAGTAATAGTGACTCCATCAGTGGTCCCAGTAGTAATAGTGACTCCATCAGTGGTCCCAGTAGTAATAGTGACTCCATCAGTGGTCCCAGTAGTAATAGTGACTCCATCAGTGGTCCCAGTAGTAATATTGACCCCATCAGTGGTCCCAGTAGTAATAGTGACCCCATCAGTGGTCCCAGTAGTAATAGTGACCCATATAGTGGCCTCAGTAGTAATAGTGACTCCATCAGTGGTCCCAGTAGTAATAGTAACTATCAGTGGTCCCAGTAGTAATAGTAACTCCCTCAGTGATCCCAGTAGTAATAGTGACTCCATCAGTGGTCCCAGTAGTAATAGTGACCCCCATAGTGGCCTCAGTAGTAATAGTGACTCCATCAGTGGTCCCAGTAATAATAGTGACTCCATCAGTGGTCCCAGTAGTAATAGTAACTCCAGCAGTGGTCTCAGTAGTAATAGTGACCCACATAGTGGCCTCAGTAGTAACAGTGACTCCATCAGTGGTCCCAGTAGTAATAGTGACTCCATCAGTGGTCCCAGTAGTAATAGTGACTCCATCAGTGGTCCCAGTAATAATAGTGACTCCATCAGTGGTCCCAGTAATAATAGTGACTCCATCAGTGGTCCCAGTAGTAATAGTGACTCCATCAGTGGTCCCAGTAGTAATAGTGACTCCATCAGTGATCCCAGTAGTAATAGTGACTCCATCAGTGATCCCAGTAGTAATAGTGACTCCATCAGTGGTGTCAGTAGTAATAGTGACCCCATTAGTCGTCCCAGTAGTAATAGGATTCCATTAGTGGTCCCAGTAGTAATAGTGACCCCCATAGTGGCCTCAGTAGTAATAGTAACTCCATCAGTGGTCCCAGTAATAATAGTAACTCCATAAGTGCCCTCAGTAGTAATAGTGACTCCATCAGTGGTCCCAGTAGTATTAGTAACTCCATCAGTGGTCCCAGTAGTAATAGTGACTCCATCAGTGGTCCCAGTAGTAATAGTGACTCCATCAGTGGTCCCAGTAGTAATAGTGACTCCATCAGTGGTCCCAGTAGTAATAGTGACTCCATCAGTGGTGCCAGTAGTAATAGTGACCCCATTAGTGGTCCCAGTAGTAATATGATTCCATTAGTGGTCCCAGTAGTAATAGTGACCCCCATAGTGGCCTCAGTAGTAATAGTGACTCCATCAGTGGTCCCAGTAATAATAGTAACTCCATCAGTGGCCTCAGTAGTAATAGTGACCCACATAGTGGCCTCAGTAGTAATAGTGACTCCATCAGTGGTCCCAGTAGTAATATGATTCCATTAGTGGTCCCAGTAGTAATAGTGACTCCATCAGTGGTCCCAGTAGTAATAGTGACTCCATCAGTGGTCCCAGTAGTAATAGTGACTCCATCAGTGGTCCCAGTAGTAATAGTGACTCCATCAGTGGTCCCAGTAGTAATAGTGACTCCATCAGTGGTCCCAGTAGTAATAGTGACTCCATCAGTGGTCCCAGTAGTAATAGTGACTCCATCAGTGGTCCCAGTAGTAATAGTGACTCCATCAGTGGTCCCAGTAGTAATAGTGACTCCATCAGTGGTCCCAGTAGTAATAGTGACTCCATCAGTGGTCCCAGTAGTAATAGTGACTCCATCAGTGGTCCCAGTAGTAATAGTGACTCCATCAGTGGTCCCAGTAGTAATAGTGACTCCATCAGTGTTCCCAGTAGTAATAGTGACTCCATCAGTGGTCCCAGTAGTAATAGTGACTCCATCAGTGATCCCAGTAGTAATAGTGACTCCATCAGTGGTGCCAGTAGTAATAGTGACCCCATTAGTTGCCCAGTAGTAATATGATTCCATTAGTGGTCCCAGTAGTAATAGTGACCCCCATAGTGGCCTCAGTAGTAATAGTAACTCCATCAGTGGTCCCAGTAATAATAGTAACTCCATCAGTGGCCTCAGTAGTAATAGTGACTCCATCAGTGGTCCCAGTAGTAATATGATTCCATTAGTGGTCCCAGTAGTAATAGTGACCACCATAGTGGCCTCAGTAGTAACAGTGACTCCATCAGTGGTCCCAGTAGTAATAGTGACTCCATCAGTGGTCCCAGTAGTAATAGTGACTCCATCAGTGGTCCCAGTAGTAATAGTAACTCCATCAGTGGTCCCAGTAGTAATAGTGACTCCATCAGTGGTTCCAGTAGTAATAGTGACTCCATCAGTGGTCCCAGTAGTAATAGTGACTCCATCAGTGGTCCCAGTAGTAATAGTGACTCCATCAGTGGTCCCAGTAGTAATAGTGACTCCATCAGTGGCCTCAGTAGCAATAGTGACTCCATCAGTGGCCTCAGTAGTTTTATTGAGCCTGAAAGTAGCCTCAGTAGTAATAGTGACCCCATCAGTGGCCTCAGTAGTAATAGTGACCCACATAGTGGCCTCAGTAGTAATAGTGACTCCATCAGTGGTCCCAGTAGTAATAGTGACTCCATCAGTGGTCCCAGTAGTAATAGTGACTCCATCAGTGGTCCCAGTAGTAATAGTGACTCCATCAGTGGTCCCAGTAGTAATAGTGACTCCATCAGTGGTCCCAGTAGTAATAGTGACTCCATCAGTGGTCCCAGTAGTAATAGTGACTCCATCAGTGGTCCCAGTAGTAATAGTGACTCCATCAGTGGTCCCAGTAGTAATAGTGACTCCATCAGTGGTCCCAGTAGTAATAGTGACTCCATCAGTGGTCCCAGTAGTAATAGTGACTCCATCAGTGTTCCCAGTAGTAATAGTGACTCCATCAGTGGTCCCAGTAGTAATAGTGACTCCATCAGTGATCCCAGTAGTAATAGTGACTCCATCAGTGGTGCCAGTAGTAATAGTGACCCCATTAGTTGCCCAGTAGTAATATGATTCCATTAGTGGTCCCAGTAGTAATAGTGACCCCCATAGTGGCCTCAGTAGTAATAGTAACTCCATCAGTGGTCCCAGTAATAATAGTAACTCCATCAGTGGCCTCAGTAGTAATAGTGACCCACATAGTGGCCTCAGTAGTAATAGTGACTCCATCAGTGGTCCCAGTAGTAATATGATTCCATTAGTGGTCCCAGTAGTAATAGTGACCACCATAGTGGCCTCAGTAGTAACAGTGACTCCATCAGTGGTCCCAGTAGTAATAGTGACTCCATCAGTGGTCCCAGTAGTAATAGTGACTCCATCAGTGGTCCCAGTAGTAATAGTAACTCCATCAGTGGTCCCAGTAGTAATAGTGACTCCATCAGTGGTTCCAGTAGTAATAGTGACTCCATCAGTGGTCCCAGTAGTAATAGTGACTCCATCAGTGGTCCCAGTAGTAATAGTGACTCCATCAGTGGTCCCAGTAGTAATAGTGACTCCATCAGTGGCCTCAGTAGCAATAGTGACTCCATCAGTGGCCTCAGTAGTTTTATTGAGCCTGAAAGTAGCCTCAGTAGTAATAGTGACCCCATCAGTGGTCCCAGTAATAATAGTGACTCCATCAGTGGTTCCAGTAATAGTGACTCCATCAGTGGTTCCAGTAGTAATAGTAACTCTATCAGTGGTCCCAGTAGTAATAGTGACTCCATCAGTGGTCCCAGTAGTAATAGTGACCCCCACAGGAACCCCAGTAGTTTTTGTGCCCCAATAATAGCCCTAGTAGTTCTATTTACCCAATTTGTGGCCCCAGTTGTAATAGTGCCCTCACAGTAACCCCAATGGTAATAGTGCCCATACAGTAGCCCCAGTCTTAATAGTAACCCCCGCAGTGGACTTCCAGCCACCTGACAAGTATTTAACTTGGACCCCTCCGCCGGGCGCCTATGTGCAGACCACAGACTGAGGGAGAAGGTCATGGGTCGCACTCATTACAGCAGTGGAGGCCGCTGCCACTGGACCTCAACTACAAAAGAGTTAAATGCTTGTTGGGGGGGGAAGTAGGGATATGCCTCTTGCCGCCTAGGACCGCAGGACAACATTCCAAATCCAGGACTGTCACTCAGAATCTGGGCGAGTTGGGAAGCATGCGATCAAGTTTAGAAAGTCCCGGAATAACCCTTTAAGTCCAGTGTCTGTGAGAGAAAGGGGTGGAGCTTACAGTTTTAGGTCCTATCATTAAGATGTAGTGACACCAGGAAGGGGCCCCATCGGTATTGACGCTGTGGGGCCCCTCTACCCTGTATGACCCGCGTGTTGTGTCTTTTTCAGCTGCTGTATTTCCTGCTCAGCGCCCTCAGCTTGATCATCTGTGTCCTGGCCGTAGCTTTCGCGGCTCACCATTATAACCAGATCACCAAATACACCTGCAAGATGGAGGCTGAGTCGTGCCAATGCACCCTGGACCCGTCAGACCCGCTGAGCCGCACCTTCCTCTACCAGCACGTAGCGGACTGCGACACGGTCACCACCACCATCAAGCTGTTTGTGCTTCTGCAGATGAGTCTGAACCTCCTGCTCGCCCTGGTCTGCCTGGTGGCCTGCTTCGTCATGTGGAATCACCGCTACCAAGTCTTCTACGTGGGCATGTGGCTTCAAGGGTCGTCGGCCCACGGGACCCCCCAACAGAAAGTCTAGTGGAGAGAACGGAGCTGATGTCACCTGGCCAAGTGGAACTTACCACAATGCTGAGTAGATCCCAATACACTGGGGGGCCCCGATGTACTCTGGGTTCCTGACTGTACCCCACATTCCAGGCCCAAGATTTGCATCGGGACCCCCAAATGCCTTACTCCACTCTAGTGGTCTGTCCAGCATACTGATGTCATGAATGTAGTCCTTATTCCCTACAACAAAAAGTTTGTTTTTGGACATTTAACCCTAAAGTAACAAAAACATTTTGACAATGTAGTCAAAAATATGTTAAGTCTCCCATTTCTTCACTATATGTGGTCCTAAGAAAGTTGAGTGATAACCAATATGGCCCCCGTTATAACCGCCTCCAGGTTGTCAGCCCTAATCTACAAATATGACTGCAGGAAAGCTGGGTGACAAAGACATTGGTTGTCACCCACCTCGCCCCAGTAAAGGAATTGTGATGTTCAGTCTAACCAGAGAGGATGACTGAAGTTGTCAGGCAGCAGAGGGCGGGGCTTGGAGTTCAAGAAGTTATCTTGTTAGACATGTTTTTTTTCCAAAAACTCTCTTAAGACTTCTTGAGTGACTATAGGGGGTCCCTCGTATGGAAGCTGCCACTATAAGCCAGGACTATAAACAGCACCTAAATTGTACAGACATTACAAAGGCAGCCGATTGATTTCTATGGGAATGATGTAATGCCTCATGTCACCTGCAGAGGCGCTGCAGAGAAATTGAACACTTGCTACCGAGCTTACAGGCGATCACTGCCAGTAGAGTAACACCTTGTAATTACCTAATTTTGCAGGAACCTTCTAAGCAAATGGACTGTCAAAAGTGGACAACCCCTTTAATAAGAAGAGATTATATTTTAAAACCATATATTAAGGATTCTGCCTGCTCTATACAGGGAATATTAGCAGACCAGAAATGGTACAGCCTGATTCTACTTTTTCTATTGTGTTATGTCTAATACTCTAATCACAACCAAAGCTGCATTCAAAAATCTGCTATTTCCCAGCACTGTTGCCCCTTGCTGGTCCAAGTGCCTGTACAGAGCGCACTCTGATGAGCTACTTACTGGCAGTTTTATCATTTCCATTAAGCATATATAGAATTCTGGTAGCAGCCAAAAGAGTGCCGAGTGCAGCTTTGGATGTGTCTGGAGAACAGCAGAAATCAGTACAAAAACATCAGAAAATTGCAAAGGCTAAAACCAAATATCGAGCGTTCTCGACTACTGGGCAACTGGAAGTGATGGGAACCTCAGGCCTCACTTACAATCATACTAAAGAGACACGAGTGCCAGCACAGCAACAGGAAGAGATGGAATCAAGCATCGAAAACCCCACAGCAGCACAGAGGAGTGAGGGCAAGAATAGGACTATATGCAAAGACCGACAGCTGGGACTTCAGTCTGACTCTGCGCCCGTAACACTATATCTGCATATGTTCAAGATGTCATAGCCAATGCCGCCCGGGGCGCGGGCCCCGCATACACGGTGCTTCATATATTATAGAGGAAGAAGAGACAAAAAGTCCAGAAGTGCTAATCTATACATTATATACCTGGGAGACAAACCAATAACAGAGTATATATTATATATCAGCTACTGTGATTCTTATATCCAACGTCCCGTCTATGTTCTTGTCCACAGGGAGCAGTATTATAGTAGTTATATTCTTGTACATAGGGGGCAGTATTATAGCAGTTATATTCTTGTACATAGGAGCAGTATTATAGTAGTTATATTCTTGTACATATGGGGCAGTATTATAGTAGTTATATTCTTGTACATAGGAGGCAGTATTATAGTAGTTATATTCTTGTACATAGGGGGCAGTATTATAGTAGTTATATTCTTGTACATAGAGGGCAGTATTATAGTAGTTATATTCTTGTACATAGGGGGCAGTATTATAGTAGTTATATTCTTGTACATAGTGGGGCAGTATTATAGTAGTTATATTCTTGTACATAGGAGGCAGTATTATAGTAGTTATATTCTTGTACATAGGGGGCAGTATTATAGTTGTTATATTCTTGTACATAGGAGCAGTATTATAGTAGTTATATTCTTGTACACAGGAGGCAGTATTATAGTAGTTATATTCTTGTACATAGGGGGCAGTATTATAGTTGTTATATTCTTGTACATAGGAACAGTATTATAGTAGTTATATTCTTGTACACAGGAGGCAGTATTATAGTAGTTATATTCTTGTACATAGGGGGCAGTATTATAGTAGTTATATTCTTGTACATAGGGGGCAGCATTATAGTAGTTATATTCCTGTACATAGGAGGCAGTATTATAGTAGTTATATTCTTGTACATAGGGGGCAGTATTATAGTAGTTATATTCTTGTACATAGGAGCAGTATTATAGTAGTTATATTCATGTACATAGGGAGCAGTATTATAGTAGTTATATTCTTGTACATAGGGAGCAGTATTATAGCAGTTATATTCTTGTACATAGGAGCAGTATTATAGCAGTTATATTCTTGTACATAGGGGGCAGTATTATAGTAGTTATATTCTTGTACATAGTGGGCAGTATTATAGTAGTTATATTCTTGTACATAGGGGGCAGTATTATAGGAGTTATATTCTTGTACATAGGAGGCAGTATTATAGTAGTTATATTCTTGTACATAGGGGGCAGTATTATAGTAGTTATATTCTTGTACATAGGGGGCAGTATTATAGTAGTTATATTCTTGTACATAGGGGGCAGTATTATAGTAGTTATATTCTTGTACATAGAGGGCAGTATTATAGTAGTTATATTCTTGTACATAGGGGGCAGTATTATAGTAGTTATATTCTTGTACATAGTGGGCAGTATTATAGTAGTTATATTCTTGTACATAGGGGGCAGTATTATAGTAGTTATATTCTTGTACATAGGGAGCAGTATTATTGTAGTTATATTCTTGTACATAGGGAGCAGTATTATTGTAGTTATATTCTTGTACATAGGAGCAGTATTATAGTAGTTATATTCTTGTACATAGGGGGCAGTATTATAGGAGTTATATTCTTGTACATAGGAGGCAGTATTATAGTAGTTATATTCTTGTACATAGGGGGCAGTATTATAGCAGTTATATTCTTGTACATAGGAGCAGTATTATAGTAGTTATATTCTTGTACATAGGGGGCAGTATTATAGTAGTTATATTCTTGTACATAGGGGGCAGTATTATAGTAGTTATATTCTTGTACATAGGAGGCAGTATTATAGTAGTTATATTCTTGTACATAGGGGGCAGTATTATAGTAGTTATATTCTTGTACATAGGGAGTAGTATTATAGTAGTTATATTCTTGTACATCGGAGGCAGTATTATAGTAGTTATATTCTTGTACATAGAGGGCAGTATTATAGTAGGTATATTCTTGTACATAGGAGGCAGTATTATAGTAGTTATATTCTTGTACATAGGGGGCAGTATTATAGTAGTTATATTCTTGTACATAGGGGCAGTATTATAGTAGTTATATTCTTGTACATAGGGGAGCAGTATTATAGTAGTTATATTCTTGTACATAGGGGGCAGTATTATAGTAGTTATATTCTTGTACATAGGGGCAGTATTATAGTAGTTATATTCTTGTACATAGGGGGCAGTATTATAGTAGTTATATTCTTGTACATAGGGGCAGTATTATAGTAGTTATATTCTTGTACATAGGGGAGCAGTATTATAGTAGATATATTCTTGTACATAGGAGGCAGTATTATAGTAGTTATATTCTTGTACATAGGGGGCAGTATTATAGTAGTTATATTCTTGTACATAGGGGGCAGTATTATAGTAGTTATATTCTTGTACATAGGGGGCAGTATTATAGTAGTTATATTCTTGTACATAGGGGGCAGTATTATAGTAGTTATATTCTTGTACATAGGGGGCAGTATTATAGTAGTTATATTCTTGTACATAGGAGGCAGTATTATAGTAGTTATATTCTTGTACATAGGAGGCAGTATTATAGTAGTTATATTCTTGTACATAGGAGGCAGTATTATAGTAGTTATATTCTTGTACATAGGGGGCAGTATTATAGTAGTTATATTCTTGTACATAGGGGGCAGTATTATAGTAGTTATATTCTTGTACATAGGGGGCAGTATTATAGTAGTTATATTCTTGTACATAGGGGGCAGTATTATAGTAGTTATATTCTTGTACATAGGGGGCAGTATTATAGTAGTTATATTCTTGTACATAGGGGGCTGTATTATAGTAGTTATATTCTTGTACATAGGGGGCAGTATTATAGTAGTTATATGCTTGTACCTAGGGGGCAGTATTATAGTAGTTATATTCTTGTACATAGGGGGCAGTATTATAGTAGTTATATTCTTGTACATAGGAGGCAGTATTATAGTAGTTATATTCTTGTACATAGGGGGCAGTATTATAGTAGTTATATTCTTGTACATAGGGGCAGTATTATAGTAGTTATATTCTTGTACATAGGGGGCAGTATTATAGTAGTTATATTCTTGTACATAGGGGCAGTATTATAGTAGTTATATTCTTGTACATAGGGGAGCAGTATTATAGTAGATATATTCTTGTACATAGGAGGCAGTATTATAGTAGTTATATTCTTGTACATAGGGGGCAGTATTATAGTAGTTATATTCTTGTACATAGGGGGCAGTATTATAGTAGTTATATTCTTGTACATAGGGGGCAGTATTATAGTAGTTATATTCTTGTACATAGGGGGCAGTATTATAGTAGTTATATTCTTGTACATAGGGGGCAGTATTATAGTAGTTATATTCTTGTACATAGGAGGCAGTATTATAGTAGTTATATTCTTGTACATAGGAGGCAGTATTATAGTAGTTATATTCTTGTACATAGGAGGCAGTATTATAGTAGTTATATTCTTGTACATAGGGGGCAGTATTATAGTAGTTATATTCTTGTACATAGGGGGCAGTATTATAGTAGTTATATTCTTGTACATAGGGGGCAGTATTATAGTAGTTATATTCTTGTACATAGGGGGCAGTATTATAGTAGTTATATTCTTGTACATAGGGGGCAGTATTATAGTAGTTATATTCTTGTACATAGGGGGCTGTATTATAGTAGTTATATTCTTGTACATAGGGGGCAGTATTATAGTAGTTATATGCTTGTACCTAGGGGGCAGTATTATAGTAGTTATATTCTTGTACATAGGGGGCAGTATTATAGTAGTTATATTCTTGTACATAGGAGGCAGTATTATAGTAGTTATATTCTTGTACATAGGGGGCAGTATTATAGTAGTTATATTCTTGTACATAGGAGGCAGTATTATAGTAGTTATATTCTTGTACATAGGAGCAGTATTATAGTAGTTATATTCTTGTACATAGGAGGCAGTATTATAGTAGTTATATTCTTGTACATAGGAGGCAGTATTATAGTAGTTATATTCCTGTACATAGGAGGCAGTATTATAGTAGTTATATTCTTGTACATAGGAGGCAGTATTATAGTAGTTATATTCTTGTACATAGGGGGCAGTATTATAGTAGTTATATTCTTGTACATAGGAGCAGTATTATAGCAGTTATATTCTTGTACATAGGAGCAGTATTATAGTAGTTATATTCTTGTACATAGGGGGCAGTATTATAGTAGTTATATTCTTGTACATAGGGGGCTGTATTATAGTAGTTATATTCTTGTACATAGGGGGCAGTATTATAGTAGTTATATGCTTGTACCTAGGGGGCAGTATTATAGTAGTTATATTCTTGTACATAGGGGGCAGTATTATAGTAGTTATATTCTTGTACATAGGAGGCAGTATTATAGTAGTTATATTCTTGTACATAGGAGGCAGTATTATAGTAGTTATATTCTTGTACATAGGGGGCAGTATTATAGTAGTTATATTCTTGTACATAGGAGCAGTATTATAGTAGTTATATTCTTGTACATAGGGGGCAGTATTATAGTAGTTATATTCTTGTACATAGGAGCAGTATTATAGTAGTTATATTCTTGTACATAGGAGGCAGTATTATAGTAGTTATATTCTTGTATAGAGGAGGCAGTATTATAGTAGTTATATTCTTGTACATAGGGGGCAGTATTATAGTAGTTATATTCTTGTACATAGGGGCAGTATTATAGTAGTTGTATTCTTGTACATAGGTGGCAGTATTTTAGTAGTTATATTCTTCTACATAGGGGGCAGTATTATAGTAGTTATATTCTTGTACATAGGAGGCAGTATTATAGCAGTTATAGTCTTGTACATAGGGGCAGTATTATAGTAGTTATATTCTTGTACAAAGGGGCAGTATTATAGTAGTTATATTCTTGTACATAGGGGGCAGTATTATAGTAGTTATATTCTTGTACATAGGAGCAGTATTATAGTAGTTACATTCTTGTATATAGGAGCAGTATTATAGTAGTTATATTCTTGTATAGAGGAGGCAGTATTATAGTAGTTATATTCTTGTACATAGGGGGCAGTATTATAGTAGTTATATTCTTGTACATAGGGGCAGTATTTTAGTAGTTATATTCTTCTACATAGGGGGCAGTATTATAGTAGTTATATTCTTGTATATAGGAGGCAGTATTATAGTAGTTATATTTTTGTACATAGGGGGCAGTATTATAGTAGTTATATTCTTGTATATAGGAGGCAGTATTATAGTAGTTATATTCTTGTATATAGGGGGCAGTATTATAGTAGTTATATTCTTGTACATAGGAGGCTGTATTATAGTAGTTATAATCTTGTACATAGGGGGCAGTATTATAGTAGTTATATTCTTGTACATAGGGGGCAGTATTATAGTAGTTATATTCTTGTACATAGGGGGCAGTATTATAGTAGTTATATTCTTGTACATAGGGGTAGTATTATAGTAGTTATAGTCTTGTACATAGGGGGCAGTATTATAGTAGTTATATTCTTGTATATAGGGGGCAGTATTATAGTAGTTATATTCTTGTACATAGGGGGCAGTATTATAGTAGTTATATTCTAGTATATAGGAGCAGTATTATAGTAGTTATATTCTTGTACATAGGGGGCAGTATTACAGTAGTTATATTCTTGTACACAGGGGAAGGTATTTTCTTCTATATGGGGACATGAAAAACATCTGACTTCCCTTTGAATTTTCAGCTCTGTTATGGCTGCAGTCTCCGTGGGGTTAATCCTGATGTAGCAGATCTGTAGGTGTCCGGACATAATCCTCAATCTCGTGCGGCTTGGCTGGAGAATGTGTCATACCAGGTTGAAGGGTCTAGAGATTATCAAATACCGTTATCAAGGCCAATAATTTCTGGCTGAACACCTTTGATCCACTTTCTCGTGTGTGAAGGTTGGGGGGGGGGGGTTATTATCTTCTTTTTAACTGTTTTTCCACTTTGCAGAACACTCGTAGCTGTCTGAAGGGCCCGACGTGGTCATTCACTACACCTTGAAAACATTTTATTTACAAGTCAGGTAACTTCCAGTGTGACCTTTACTTTATACCTGAGTGAGTAGCTGGAGCAGGAGCGCTGTGGTCCCAGGTTTTCTGATGATTTCACCCATTTGATACACATATTCACACTTCTATACATATATATTTTGGCTGCACCTAGTGAACATGGGGAAGTATCATACCTAACATGAGATCTTGTGCGTCAACACTGCCAACTTCACCATCTTCAGCAGCCAACAGATCCCGTGGGATAGTCCCCGAATTCAGGCGTTGTCCCAAGAAGGGTGGCGTATGTCCTATTGTCACGTCAGACTCATCTTCTCCCTGTCTTCCACAGCCGCACTCGGTTCTGAAATCAAATAGCGCATAGCGTGTGTTATACAAAGTGATGGCATCAGGACCCAATGCTGCGGTAGCAGAGACCAGAAGTGGCGGGGCAGGTTACAGTTCACAATGGGACTTGGGCCGACCTTGCAGTTTAATTAGTGTTTTTGAACCTCTTCATGAGATTCGGATCATCATGATTCTAGAACGTAAATCAATGGGCGCCAATCGAGTAATATGGCTGTCTGGGAGGAATTGGCATTGGTTAGAGGTGCGGTTTGTAGTAATAAGGCACATCACTGGGGGCACTCGGGGCCATCATATTGTGTAAGGCATCATTAGTGTGAAGGAACACACAAAGAGGGCACCAAGGATGCAAATGGGTTTCAGGGCTGTCTGGGAGGGATGGGATATAGGAGTTCGGGTTAGAGCGTTGGCTTATGGTAGATAAGTTCATGCACCGCAGGTATTGTTCTGCTTTTAAAGTTGGTAGGTATTGACTGCCACCTGTACGGACCCCCAACGCTACCTAGATACACCCCTTTTATGCTTGTCTGGATAAGCTCCACCCCTCTGGAGACCTATGGTGCAGCATTGGTCCTGAGGGTGTCACTCACTACAAGTCTTACTATTTACCCAGCTGGCATTGTTAGTGGCCACCAATGATGCCAGCTGGTCAAGTCTTAAGGCTTGACATTGGACTTCTCGCTCCCCTCAAGTCTCCATCACACTGACCTTGACGTTTTTATATCTTCGCTTTCATGGCGGATGAAAAAACATCTACGCAATCAGATTACCGCAATGTCTACGAGACGCAATGCCAACCTGGAAGCCATGATTAAAATGTCAAACATTTCCACGTTTTATCGGCATGAGAAATAAAGGGTAGAGATGCGGCAGACAATAATCCGTGTTTTGGGCGGATTCACGGATGTATCTGATGATTCAGACCTGAATACCCAGAGAGCTCCGCCTCCAAACGCTACGAATTCCTGGAGAGAAACCTAAAGGAGAAATCTTTCATTGTTATCCTGCATCTTCCATCGAGGGTTTCGCCGCCATCGCTGTGTACATCGCGTCCGCTAGCAGTATCTGATAGTGAAGTGTTCCATATCGCAGCAGCACGGCACTGAGCGTTAAATCTGCTGTCAACACAGTCCGACCCCGACAGCGGTCAAGTACGAAAAGAAAAAGCACAACATTTTTTAAAAGGGTCTCCAGTCTGGCCAAAACGCTGCCTATTTTGTCAATATCCCTGCTTCCTGTCACTGAACAGTACAGTCAGAACTGCTCAGTGAATAAATACTGTACCAGAACCGATCTCATAGCTTTAATACAGCACCAGAAACAAGCTCAATAACACAAATACAGCACCAGAACCAAGCTCAATAACACAAATACAGTACAGCAAAGAAGTATCTCAGTGATTCAATACTGTGCTAAAAGCTCAAACTATAACTACAGCACTATAGCCAAACTCACAACATAAATACGGCAACAGAACCAAGTTAAAAAACGTACATAAACACCAAAACCAACCTCAGTACATAGATACGATACCAGATTCAAGCTCAGTACATACATTAGCAGACTTAGGTGATAGTGTTGCAGGCGCTGATGGGCATCATGTAGCTCCACAATGCGCTGCGGCATGGAAGAAGAAGATCAACTAGCCAGGTTGAGCAAGGGGGGTGACTGCCAGCAACCTACATTGGTTTGGAGCCCACTACAAGCCCTGGCATGGGTCACACATAGTTAAGGCCTACCATGAGTACAGTCAATAAAGCATGAAGGCTGAAAACCTATGTAGACCTACCACTTTGTACAGCTGAGGGTTTGTTACAAATGTATCCAGTCCGGACAATCCTCAATGAGGAAATACATCAAAAGCACAAATCTCTTCCCTCATCTGAAAGTTTGTTACAACGAATCCGTCTGACATTCCTGGTTGTGCGATCAGACAGGTGCAACGCTACCAGGACGCCGCCGAGATTTATGGGTTGAGCCAACTATCCACCTTCCAATTTGCCCGTTCTGTACATGAGATGCTATCAGAGCCACTTTGGCTGACCTTGAAGGATGCAGGCGGAAGTGATCCACCGGCTGAATGTTTAATTCAACTGCTTTTGATCTGGATTTGTCGTGTTATAAACATTTCCAGGAAAAGGAAATTATGGCGACGGCGAGAACGTTTATATTCATAAAACACAAGGTTGCCAAAGTCACAACATGAAGCTGTACTCACTATTCTGCTGGTGGAGTCACTGTGTACATACATTACTTATCCTGTACTGATCCTGAGTTACATCCTGTATTATACTCCAGAGCTGCACTCACTATTCTGCTGGTGGAGTCACTGTGTACATACATTACTTATCCTGTACTGATCCTGAGTTACATCCTGTATTATACCCCAGAGCTGCACTCACTATTCTGCTGGTGGAGTCACTGTGTACATACATTACTTATCCTGTACTGCTCCTGAGTTACATCCTGTATTATACCCCAGAGCTGCACTCACTATTCTGCTGGTGGAGTCACTGTGTACATACATTACTTATCCTGTACTGATCCTGAGTTACATCCTGTATTATACCCCAGAGCTGCACTCACTATTCTGCTGCTGGTGGAGTCACTGTGTACATACATTACTTATCCTGTACTGATCCCGAGTTACATCCTGTATTATACCCCAGAGCTGCACTCACTATTCTGCTGCTGGTGGAGTCACTGTGTACATACATTACTTATCCTGTACTGATCCCGAGTTACATCCTGTATTATACCCCAGAGCTGCACTCACTATTCTGCTGGTGGAGTCACTGTGTACACACATTACTTATCCTGTACTGACCCTGAGTTACATCCTG
This sequence comes from Eleutherodactylus coqui, assembly GCA_035609135.1. Lineage (NCBI taxonomy): Eukaryota > Metazoa > Chordata > Amphibia > Anura > Eleutherodactylidae > Eleutherodactylus > Eleutherodactylus coqui. The sequence continues at coordinate 1,279,272 of CM069406.1, read as the reverse complement.
TATTATACCCCAGAGCTGCACTCACTATTCTGCTGGTGGAGTCACTGTGTACATACATTACTTATCCTGTACTGATCCTGAGTTACATCCTGTATTATACTCCAGAGCTGCACTCACTATTCTGCCGGTGGAGTCACTGTGTACATACATTACTTATCCTGTACTGATCCTGAGTTACATCCTGTATTATACTCCAGAGCTGCACTCACTATTCTGCCGGTGGAGGCACCGTGTACATACATTACTTATCCTGTACTGCTCCTGAGTTACATCCTGTATTATACCCCAGAGCTGCACTCACTATTCTGCTGGTGGAGTCACTGTGTACATACATTACTTATCCTGTACTGACCCTGAGTTACATCCTGTATTATACCCCAGAGCTGCACTCAGTATTCTGCTGGTGGAGTCACTATGTACATACATTACTTATCCTGTACTGACCCTGAGTTACATCCTGTATTATACCCCAGAGCTGCACTCAGTATTCTGCTGGTGGAGTCACTATGTACATACATTACTTATCCTGTACTGACCCTGAGTTACATCCTGTATTATACCCCAGAGCTGCACTCAGTATTCTGCTGGTGGAGTCACTATGTACATACATTACTTATCCTGTACTGACCCTGAGTTACATCCTGTATTATACCCCAGAGCTGCACTCAGTATTCTGCTGGTGGAGTCACTATGTACATACATTACTTATCCTGTACTGACCCTGAGTTACATCCTGTATTATACTCCAGAGCTGCACTCACTATTCTGCTGGTGGAGTCACTGTGTACATACATTACTTATCCTGTACTGATCCTGAGTTACATCCTGTATTATACTCCAGAGCTGCACTCACTATTCTGCTGGTGGAGTCATTGTGTACATACATTACTTATCCTGTACTGATCCTGAGTTACATCCTGTATTATACCCCAGAGCTGCACTCACTATTCTGCTGGTGGAGTCACAGTGTATATACATTACTTATCCTGTACTGCTCCTGAGTTACATCCTGTATTATACTCCAGAGCTGCACTCACTATTCTGCTGGTGGAGTCACTGTGTACATGCATTACTTATCCTGTACTGATCCTGAGTTACATCCTGTATTATACTCCAGAGCTGCACTCACTATTCTGCTGGTGGAGTCACTGTGTACATACATTACTTATCCTGTACTGATCCTGAGTTACATCCTGTATTATACTCCAGAGCTGTACTCACTATTCTGCTGGTGGAGTCACTGTGTACATACATTACTTATCCTGTACTGCTCCTGAGTTACATCCTGTATTATACTCCAGAGCTGCACTCACTATTCTGCTGGTGGAGTCATTGTGTACATACATTACTTATCCTGTACTGATCCTGAGTTACATCCTGTATTATACTCCAGAGCTGTACTCACTATTCTGCTGGTGGAGTCACTGTGTACATACATTACTTATCCTGTACTGCTCCTGAGTTACATCCTGTATTATACTCCAGAGCTGCACTCACTATTCTGCTGGTGGAGTCATTGTGTACATACATTACTTATCCTGTACTGATCCTGAGTTACATCCTGTAGATCTTTTATTATAAAAGTATGAAACATAACAATAAAAGCAAACTGTAACAATAGTAAATAATAATAATACAACCGTATACAGAGATAAGGCCCTTCACCCAGAGTCCATGGTCCACAAACAAAAGAAACCCCATGTCTGGACTCCCCTCCCCCCTGCCGTACACTCGCACACACACTCAAAGCGAAACACAATATACCTAAAAGAAGAGCATCCAGCTATCCAGAAGAGAAAACTAAAACTAAAGCTCCAGGTCCAGCCGTACCGCACTGAGACCCCATCATAAACAAAATTAGGCAATAACGTAAACATAACATATATATATATATACCAATAATTAACTAAATATGAAAATAAAGACCAAGCCAACCGGCATACAAAAATAACTAAAGAAATTGTTTTTCAATTTTTATTTTTTTTTTGGGTCCCCAGTGCAGCTCGGGGGCCATGCCCGCTCCACCAGTCCGTGCCCAGAGTTCTAAAGTTCAGGACGTGCCAAGCCACACCAGGGTTTTTTTTGTTTTTTTTTTAATATATATAAACTGTACAACACTCTGCCTGCCGCAGCCTGGGGGCCATGCCCGCTCCACCAGTCCGTGCCCAGAGTTCAATGTTCGGGACGTGCCAGGCTACGGCTCAAGGCGTGAAACCACTCCCCCCCAACCCCCCACCCAACCTAACTACCACCCAGAACGTGAATATATACATATAAAACATACAATAACCAATATACATGACATACACGATATATATTAACATAACCCGAAAGCCTAAGGTCGGCTCACCTGCAGCCCTACTTCACTCCATCTTGCCCAAATCAAAACAAAAAGCTTTATGGTGCACTCACAGCCCCCCACCGGGATTGGAGGTGATAAGCCGGGCACAGATATCTTAATGTACTATCCCTTGCATTTTCTCCCTATTCTTTCCCTAATTTGCCCTAGACTGTCCTTAGTCTGCCCCTCAGTCTGACCCTTCATGGAAACCTGTCCCTGCCCTATCCCTCCTCTCTCCCTATCCTGTCCCTATTCTCTCCCTACTCTGCCCCTAGAAAATTAAGAAAAACAAACTGTCCCTAACGAAATACAAGCCCTCTCCATAGGAGAGAAGCTTTAGATGTGCCCAGCCTCTCATACTCCAAAGAACGCACCTTCACCAGGTCACCCAGGATGTTCCTACAGACCGTATCCACGGGGAGGACTTTCAGTTCCGTCGAGATTAGACACCGTGCACTCCAGATGTGGAACCTGACCACTAGGCTAACTAGAAATAAAGTGCAGCGGTCCCTGCCACCAAGGCCTCTGAACGCTCCATAAGCCCACTCCGCATAGGAGAGGTGTGCCAGCTGAGGCCAGCCTATGGAGACCCCTACCCGTTGGTATACCTCTGTATTAAAGGGGCACTGAAGCAGGAAATGCTCCATGCTTTCCAGCACGTCGCTGCACTCCTGACGGGGGCAACCCCTGTCAATCAGAGGCCTGCTCTTCAAGTTACCCCTTACATACAGTCTCCCGTGAAAGCAGCGCCAAGCCAAGTCCCAAAACTTCAAGGGGACCCGGGTTGAATTCAGTAAACGTAACCCTCCCTCCAGGTCCCGACTTGGGCAGTCCTTGAGCGCCAGGGGCTTCTGGAAATGGGTCAACAGGACTCTTTCGTCGAGGAGCCTCCTCGTCAGAGTCCTGATCTCCCACATCCCCAGACCCCACCGGCGTATCACCTTCAGAACCAAGGTAGCGTAAGCCGGGAGATGTCCGTGCTGCGTGCGAAGGTCCTTCACTCGCCCTCCTGTCTCCCATTCCTGGAAGAAGGGCCGAAACCATCCCCGGCAGGAGTAGACCCACGGAGAAGCCCTCTCTTGCCAGAGGTTGCCTATGTTGATCTTAAAGAAGGTGTCTACAAGAAACACCACAGGGTTGACCATAGACAACCCCCCTAGTCTCCTCGTGCGGTATGTAACATCTCTCCTGATCAGGTTCAACCTGTTCCCCCACAACATTAGGAAGAACAGGTTGTAGACCCGGGTCCAGAGAGGTTCTGGCAAAATGCATACGCTGCCCAGGTAGATGAATAACGGGAGCAGGTATGTTTTGATCAGGCTAATTCTTTCCCGAAGGGTCAAAGACCAACCCTTCCACTGGTTTACCTTGTGAGTTGCACCATCCAGCCTGTCCACCCAATTTTGCATGGGGTAATCCCCCTGGCCGAATTTGATGCCAAGTACTTTTGCTGAAGTTTGGGGCACCGGAAGGGTGTCCGGGAGATCAAACGTAGGATCCCCCCTTCCTAACCAGAGACTTTCACACTTATCCCAGTTGACCATAGACCCGGAAGCTTCCGAGTAGCGGTCCACCTCCGACACCACAAACTCCGCCTCCTCTCTCGAGGACACGAAGAGCGTGACATCATCGGCGTATGCCACTGCCCTCAGGGTAGCCTCCGGCACCGCCCGGTCCATCCCGACCCCTGCTATAGGTCCACAATCAACCCTCCTAAGGAAGGGATCTATCGCAAACGCATACAACAGGGGACTTAGAGGACAGCCCTGGCGGACGCCGGACCCCACCTCAAAAGGGCGGCCAGGCCAACCGTTCACCAGCGGGAAAGTCTCAGCCCCTGCATACAAAGTTCGCAGCCAATCAACAAACCCCACTGGCAGGCCGTATCTCAGAAGGACGGACCAGAGGTACTCGTGATTAACCCGATCAAACGCTTTGGCCTGATCCAAGGACAGCAGGTACCCCTCCCAGTGACCAGCCCTACCCTGCTCCACTGCCTCCCGGACACCGAGAACAGCGCTAAAGGTGCTACGGCCTGGAACAGAGCAATGCTGCGCCCCCGAGAGGAGCCGGGGTGCAAACTTGACCAGCCGATTAAACAGCACTTTTGCCAGAACCTTCCTGTCCGTATTGAGAAGCGCTATGGGACGCCAGTTCTCAATACGGCTCGAGTCTTTACCTTTTGACAGAATGATCAAGGCCGACCTCCTCATTGACTTTGGCAGAGTGCCCGAGGAAAGACACTCATTTAATACCTCCGTCAAGAGGGGACTCAAGAGGTCCTTGAAGGTCTTATAATACTCAGATGTTAATCCATCCGGACCTGGCGACTTTTTGGGCCGGAGCCCATCAATCGCCAGTCTAACTTCCTCTTCTCTGATCTCTTCTGTCAAAACGCCAAGAGAGGTGTCCACCCCTGGCCCAGGGACAGTTTCAGCCAGGAAAGCCGACATCACTTCCGAATCTAGATCCCTCTTTCCCAAGAGTTGCGAGTAGTAGGATCTGACGACCTCCAGAATCCCTGATCTGGATCGATTCAGGGACCCCGTACTGTCAATCAGTCCAGTGACCACTTTACTATTCACTGACATCCTACAGTTTTTGTAAGGGTCGGGCGAGCGGTACTTCCCGAAATCCCTCTCAAAAACCAAGGATGCGTGTCTGTCATACTGGCACGTCTTGAGTAAAGATTTCACTCTGGAGATCTCCTCGCGGCTACCTCCAGTCGAAACGAGATGTTCGAGTTTCCTCCTCAGGCCATTGTACAGGCGGTACCTGTCCAGGCATCTGAGGTTGGAGAGCTCACGGAAGAACCTCGCCGCCCTCCTCTTGAACATCTCCCACCACTCTGACTTACTGCTACAGAGATCCAGTAATGGTACCTGGCTCTGCAGAAAATCCTCAAAGGACTGTCTTATCTCTGCTTCCTCCAGGAGTGATGAATTCAGTCTCCACAAACCTCTACCCATCCGGGGGGTCTCTGCAACATTCAGAGAAAACAAAATCAGACAGTGGTCGGAGAATTCCACCTCAACAACGGACACTGGTGAAGAGATGGCTTCCTCCTTCAAATAAAACCTGTCTATTCTAGACCTGCTCTGACCTCTATAATAGGTGAACCCCTCGTGGCCTGGGGTGTGCCGGATGTGGACATCCACCAGGCGAGCCTCGCTAGCTACACTATTAAGTGCGACGCCATCAAAAGTCAACCGCCTGTCTCCAGAGCCTCCCCTATCGCGGGCTCTTGTGACTGTATTAAAGTCACCTCCAAAGACAACTTGGCGGCTGGTAAAAAGGTAGGGCTTGATCCTCATAAAGAGACTCTTCCTGTCCTTTTTTGACTGGGGACCATAGATGTTTACAAGTCTCAATTCTTGTCCCTTCATGAGGACATCTAAGATCAGGCACCTTCCCATTTCTAATTCAATTACTCGTCGGCATTCGACCGCTGCGGTAAAAAGTACCGCCACTCCGCTATACGGCTCGGCCGCAAGAGACCAGTAGGAAGGGCCTGACCTCCACTCCCTTTTTGCCTTATGTATGGCTGCCAAATCAGACAGCCTGGTCTCCTGCAAAAATAAAATGTCGGCTTCAACGCGGCCGAGAAAATCAAAGGCCGCAAATCTAGCCGTATCTGACTTAATGCTGGCAACGTTAATTGATGCCAGAGTCAGCGGAGTGGGTGCCGCCATCATGAGTGATTAAATTAGATGGCTTTCTTCCTCACACCCGCTTCTTCGGGGTCGGAGGAAAGCCCCTTGCTTCTTTTTTTGGACACAGATGTGTCCATAGCAGGGGATCCCCCGACCCCATCGTCCTTGTTTCCAGGCTCCAGAGTAGCCCCCTCCCCGGAAGGAACTAGGCCTCCACGAGGAGGAGACTCAGTGCCCCCTGTTGACCCTTTCTTTGCCCCAGGCACCTTGCCCTTCGCTTCCCCCTCAGAGGAGGAAGAGATGTCTTGAAGGGCCCGGTACCTATTGGAGAGTCCAACTGGAGGCGAGCAGGCTTCTCCTTCCAGTACTTGGCCAGGGGTGGGAGAAGATCTTGAATCCCCCCTTCGCTTTCTCCTAGTGGCACCTAGCTTACGCCGTTTCTCTAACCACCTCTTTCCTTCCTCATCCACACTCTCATAGTGGGAGGAATCTGAAGAGTTGGTCTTTCCCTCCTCCCTCTGGATCCTCCTGTCCTCTTCATCCACTTCGCTGTCCCTCAAAGCCTCAGCCGCGAGATTTGCTTCAGGAACAGGGGCCACCATTGATCCACCTGCTGTGGGCGCTCCTGTCAGCTCCCTGCTCCGTCTGCGCTTGTCCTGACGCCTCTGCTCAGCAGGCGTCTTTTGCCGGTTCTTCCCTGGCTCCTGAGCTCCTCCACCTCTGCTAGTCCCCTCACCCCCAGAGGCCGCACCGTGGCCCCCATCCGTAGGTGCTGAGACCGCATTGGCAAAGGAGCGTGGACAGCGACTGAATGGGTGACCAAGGTCACCACACAGGTTACACCTAATCTCTGCACAGGAGGCGGCTAGATGACCCACACCCCCACACAGAGCGCACTTCAAGGTCTTACAAGCGGCGCTCAAGTGTGAGGGGTCGCCGCACCTGTGGCAGAGCTTCGGCTGCCCCTGGTAAAAGGCCAAGATACGATCCCTGCCGAGGAAGGCTGCAGAAGGTATGTGTGCCACTGAGTTTCCTGAACGCTTCAGCTTGACCATGAATGTCCAGGCCCCGGACCAGATGCCGTGCTCATCCCGGTTCTTTCTGGGCATGTCTGTCACCTCTCCGTATCGACCGAGCCACGTCATAATATCAAAACAAGAAAGCGACTCGTTACGAGTCAAAACGGTCACCTTCTTGACTTCGTTCTGGCGAGACACCACCTGGACGGCAAAGTCTCGCCAGCCGGGCTCGCTTTTCATCAGCTCGTAATTCCCCCAGAAGAGTTCTAGCCCCTCTGGGCGAACGAAGCTGATGTCAAACTCAGACGTGCCGAAGGGATGGATCAGGGCAAAGATGTCAACTGCCCTGAAGCCCATCTTCAGTAGGAGCTCCACTACTCTCGCCCTCGGGGGGCATGTATCATTGCCCCTCCAACGAAGACGGACCACATTCCTACGACCTGCGTCCTGCCCGGGTGTTGGTAGGGACCATACGGTCTCCCCCCTTTGCTCTCGGAAGGCTCCTAAGCCGTGTCTCTCTGTCCAAAGAGATAGGTTCACCTCTCTTCCTCCAACTGTGATTGAACTCTCCCCCTTCCGTAGAGCCCCCAGGAGGCGCTGTTGCAATACGCCCTCTCTAGAGCCTGGAGACAAGGAGGACCCCTCCCCTCCAGCGGCGACACTGGCATAACTCCTACCAGCTGTGGTCGCCACCGGAGGGGCGACTGGAACCTGTGATGTGCCCTGACCATCCCTAGAACCTGTGCCTATATTTACAGTAGGTGCCCCTGTGCCGGGAACAGTAGCTGCAGCCCGTGCCTCCGAGTGCGTCGGAGCATCAGACACACGGGCCGCACCAGACATATCCACACCTTTCATACCAAGACCTTTCATACCAAGACCCTCTGGACCAGACTTTGGGTTGGAAGCAGCTTTTTTATTTTGGGCCTTGGTAGACCTTGGGGGTGGCACTGCTGCCCCATCTTGCGCAGCTGCAACCACCGTAATGACCCCCCCATGGTCAGCACTCTGCATTCCAGCACTTTTAGTATTTTTATTTTTGCTTTTTTCCTTACTTTTGCCAGCAGCCTCCGCATCACTGGGTGCCTGGGACCTAGACTGGGACCTAGACTGAGGGACCCCTGCAGACCGACCTGTCGCACGGGGGACCCCCGATCCCGACCCCGCAGCACCCTCCGCATCACTGGCCTTACTGGTGCTGGCAGTTCCGCCACTGCCAAATTCTTTTGCCACCTTGCCTTGTCCTGTGCTGGCCGCCCTGCTGGCTGTTTCTGTCACTGCACTAACTGAAACAGGGACAGAGGACCCGGCCAGTTTAACTCCTCTATCCCTGTTCCCATGTTCAAAACCCACTGCAGAGTCAGAAACCGGGGTTCTCAGGGTGGGGGTGCCCTGATCCGACTTTGCAGCCAAACCAGCGCCCCCCGTCACATACACAAATTTCTCCTGCACCAAATTCTTTTTTTTCCTTTTTTCGCCTTGATTTTCACTTCCTCTTCTGGTAAATCATCACCAAACTTAAGGCCGCTCATATTGGGGGGGGATTCCAACAGCCTTATCTGCTGCATTATTAAAGCGCCCCCATCGCTTTTATCTTCCTCTGGATCTGAATCCCCGGAGGTTAGAGGCAGCGCAACCTGCTCCGGCCGGAGGCTGCTGGTGGTTGTAGTGCCACTCTGGGTCTGCTCTCCTGAGCAGACAGGCTGCTCCCTCAGGCTATCCTCAAAGGCATCCTCGTCAGTACAGTCACCACCGCTGTCTCCATCGCTGGAGTGATCAGCCTTCTTGTGACCGCTGTATCCTGATGCCATTTTGGAAAATCTATCACCGTTAAGTAACTTTTCCCTAAAGGGACCACTTTGCTCTAGAATCCTGTCCCTCTCTTCCTTGCAGCTCTGTATGCAGTCTTTACAGTCCTGTATAGTCTTGCTTATTGCATCTTTCTTGCCTTTGGCGGCGGTCTGGTCCTTTAGCGACCTGGCCGACCGCAGCTTCTCCTTCTGCAGGAGGATTTCTCTCCCCGCACGCTCATAGTCCGCCATGCTGGTGGCCAGACGGGAGGCCAGCTCTACCACCGACTCCCCTTTCCTGCGATCACTCCACTGTGGCTTACCTCCTTTGCTGAGCGTTTGGCTGCGAGTTTGACTGCGGGTCATCATTTCGCTTCCGGCGCTGTCAGATGCAGCTGCACCAACCTGCTGGGCCATGTCACTGCGCCTGCGACCCGGACCCTCTCTCTTCGCAGCTTTACTAGCTGCTCCGGCTTTCCTGGTTGTTGCTGCTGAAACCACGTATGCCGCCAGCGCCGCTGATGGTGTTGTCGCTGCCTTCTCAGCACTCCCCCCCCTCCGACCGAAGCCGGGTGGGGGGGAATTGCGTGGCTCCATAGAACAAGAAGCCCAGATGAGTGCACTGATCCTGGGATCCAAAACAGGCTTCCAGCTGGGACTGCAGCCACACCCTGGTTCTCTGAGGAGCTCCAACAAACCACACCTTACTCCAGAGCTGCACTCACTATTCTGCTGCTGGAGTCACTGTGTATATACATTACTTATCCTGTACTGCTCCTGAGTTACATCCTGTATTATACTCCAGAGCTGCACTCACTATTCTATTGTTATGTTACATGGGGTCCTCACTGTTGTCTGGTTCAAAGCATTATGATTGGCGCTTCTGTCCTGATGGTGTTGGATGTGGGCGGTCAGCAGGATGGCATTGGCATAACCTCTAGACGTGAAACAGAGAAGTGCCATATTTCTGTCCAGCGCCATGCTCTTCTTCCTGTGGTCTGGGCATGCAGGCCGCTTCTTGTATGGTGGTCTTACAGTAGAGCCAGGCTGGGGGTACATAGACAAGGTTCACAGCTGTACGCTGCTTGGAGAACTATTTCTAATCGACCTCCATGCTTGACACTCAAGACTTGTCTGCTATTCACATCAGTTTCCCAAAAGCTAGCTTGTCTCTGTGAGGGGGGATGGCAGGGGGATGAATGAGGGACGACTGGAGAAGTGTCCAGTGTGAACCAGACAGGATATTATATGATGGCTATTGGTGCGCTGTATGCTGATCAGTCAGGGATGATGTCAGCGATAGGATGGGCTGCCTTCTTTTCTGCAGTTCCAGGATCGGACGTCTCCTTTGTGGTTCTCCAAATCTTTCTATCCTGTGGCATTCAAGAGCCGCAAAAGAATCCCAGATCCCTGGCACGGTCCTAATACCACCTATCCATCCCTCTGTGCCTAAAATGAGCATCTGGGTAGAGCACGGATTTTCGGACATGTCCCGTCCCTTTAAATATAGGTCACACCCCTTAATCTCCCCAATCGATTTTGATCATAATTAATAAACTGCATTGAAAGACATGAACAGCTATGTCTTTGTGTTGGGCACAAACTGAAGCACCCCAAACTTTACCAGAAGTGCGTACACCACAGCCACTCACCAGCGCCTTCTCTTACTCCTCCCTGCCAACTCTGTAATCATTTTCAAGACCTCCGTTTGCTGTCAGTGTAAGAGAACAAGTTTGTTTATTTCCAGAAAATGACAACATGCAGACAGCTAGGACTTCCCACAGGAAGGGTTACCTTTGTAACGAGAACATTCCAGCCAATGTAAAAGGGGCGTGGCTTGTGGGTGTGGTTCTGGCGCACGGTTTATCATGGCATAAGTAGTAATAGTGCATCTCCTCAGCCGCCCCAGTAGGAAAAATGCCGTCTCTTAGTGCCTCAGGGGTATTGGTGCCCCCTCTCACTGACCCACATAGCACTAGGGCTCCCTTTAGTTACCCCATTAGTAATAGGAGCTCCTTTAGTGTCCCCCAGTAGTAATAGGGCCTCCTTTTATGTCTACAGTAATATAAGTGCCCTCTTTAGTGGCCCCACTGGTAATAGCACCTCCTTCAGGGGCCCAAAAGTAATTTAGCCTCCTTTTATGGCCGCAGTAGTATTAGTCCCCCGTTTCTTGGCTCCAGTGGTAATAAGGCCCCCCCCTTAAGTAGCCCTAAGCAGTGAAAAACCAAAAAACATGGAGAGAGCTCGCCTGTAGGGTCGCCGAGGGTGGTAAACGACTAAACAGCTAACAATAACAAGTGGCTGCAGCAGTATTAGTGGCTCAAGTAGCGATTGCACCTCCTTCAGGGGCGCAGTAGTAATATGGTCTTCTTTTATAGGCGCAGTAGTATTGGTCCACCCTTTAGGAAGTAAGAGCACCTGATTAGCATTATTTTAATGTTACTTATGTAATGCCGTACTGATCAACAGGGCATAAGGTTGTGCTTAGGGTGTAATACCAAACACAACCACATAGACTAAGATGGCGCTGTTTCTGGATAAATGTAGAGCGTTCTCGTTTTCAATAGCAATCATTCTGCAGTATTATAGCAATCATGAGGCAGCATTATAATAGTTATATTCTTGTACATAAGAGCAGTATTATAGTAGGTATATTCTTGTACATATGTAGCAGTATTATAGTAGTTATATTCTTGTACATAGAGGGCAGTATTATAGTAGTTATATTCTTGTACATAGGGGGCAGTATTATAGTAGTTATATTCTTGTACATAGGGGGCAGTATTATAGTAGTTATATTCTTGTACATAGGGGGCAGTATTATAGTAGTTATATTCTTGTACATAGGGGGCAGTATTATAGTAGTTATATTCTTGTACATAGGGGGCAGTATTATAGTAGTTATATTCTTGTACATAGGGGGCAGTATTATAGTAGTTATATTCTTGTACATAGGGGGCAGTATTATAGTAGTTATATTCTTGTACATAGGAGCAGGATTATAGTAGTTATATTCTTGTACATAGGAGGCAGTATTATAGTAGTTATATTCTTGTACATAGGGGGCAGTATTATAGTAGTTATATTCTTGTACATAGGGGCAGTATTATAGTAGTTATATTCTTGTACATAGGGGGCAGTATTATAGTAGTTATATTCTTGTACATAGAGGGCAGTATTATAGTAGTTATATTCTTGTACATAGGGGGCAGTATTATAGTAGTTATATTCTTGTCCATAGGGGGCAGTATTATAGTAGTTATATTCTTGTCCATAGAAGGCAGTATTATAGTAGTTATATTCTTGTACATAGGAGCAGTATTATAGTAGTTATATTCTTGTCCATAGAGGGCAGTATTATAGTAGTTATATTCTTGTACATAGGAGCAGTATTATAGTAGTTATATTCTTGTACATAGGGGGCAGTATTATAGTAGTTATATCCTTGTACATTGGGAGCAGTATTATAGTACTTATATTCTTGTACATAGGGGGGCAGTATTATAGTAGTTATATTCTTGTACATAGGAGCAGTATTATAGTAGTTATATTCTTGTACATAGGGGGCAGTATTATAGTAGTTATATCCTTGTACATTGGGAGCAGTATTATAGTAGTTATATTCCTGTACATAGGGGGCAGTATTATAATAGTTATATTCTTGTACATAGTGGGCAGTATTATAGTAGTTATATTCTTGTACATAGAGGGCAGTATTATAGTACTTATATTCTTGTACATAGGGGGGCAGTATTATAGTAGTTATATTCTTGTGCATAGGGGGCAGTATTATAGTAGTTATATTCTTGTACATAGGGGGGCAGTATTATAGTAGTTATATTCTTGTGCATAGGGGGCAGTATTATAGTAGTTATATTCTTGTACATAGGGGGGCAGTATTATAGTAGTTATATTCTTGTAGATAGGAGGCAGTATTATAGTAGTTATATACTTGTACATAGGAGGCAGTATTATAGTAGTTATATTCTTGTATATAGGGGGCAGTATTATAGTAGTTATATTCTTGTACATAGGGGCAGTATTATAGTAGTTATATTCAACAGATGGGCAGAAATGTCACGGAGGTATAATTTTTATGGTGGTGTCTGCTGCACAATCCTGGGGATTTTAATAGATTTAGTAATGTCATTGATTGGCGGGGGGGGGGGGGGGGGTTGTTTCATTGAGGGTTAATTTCTAAAAAGGTTTTTAACTTACATCTGTCTCTGGAAATGTTGGGTGACAACGGATTGGACCTTTTCTATCCTGGGATTGTCACCCTCTGAGGTTAAAAAGCATATCACTAGAGAATCCTGTGCCTGGAGAAGCTGGGTAGCAGCCTCTCCTGGATGTGTAATCAGCACTCGCCTCCTTGTGACTGGAGTCGTTATGTAACTCTCCCTATAAAAGACGATAAAGGGTTATATAATCTACACACATGGCGGGCGTGGAGGCGAGTCCGTCTGCCTGATACTATCACTCCGCCCTTCTGGCTGCGATGGATTAATGTGTCCCAACGATCATGTACAGGCAGATTAAGGGGGATCACAAGGTGTAGGGTTCCCCCGGTGTTCTGCGCTGGACAGAAAGAACTGATAAGGCAATCAACGAGCGTCATTACTTAATGGCGAATTACATAATATTTGGCAGCGGTTTTCAGCCACGATCAGGAAACAAACGGAGTGTAATAATATTACACATATGAAAAATGGTAAAGGACGGAAGAAGTGGTACTGTGCAGTATATATATATACACACACACACACACACACACACACACACACAGAGGAGCATGGGCCCTGTTGTACCGCCTCTAGCTTGGATACAAGATGTGATACAATCAGACATGCAGGCTCTAGTACCCTGTTGTACCGCCTCTAGCTTGGATACAAGATGTGATACAGTGAGCATGGAGGTATACAGGTTCTGTATGGTATCCTGCAGCATATCGGGCGGGTGAAGTTGGCGTCCCAGGCGGTTCCATACATGTTATATTGGTGATACATCTGATTACTGGGCGGCCACGGCAGTGTGACAATGTTGTGGGGGCTCCTGGGACCCCCGTGTGTGTGCGGCCGAGCATTATCCTGCTGGAAGCCACCATGAGAGGAACACATGTGGCTGCAGGATGTCCGGAACATATCGCTGAGCTGTCATTGTCCCTCGTACCACCACTAGGGGGACCGACTGTTGTATGTGATGCCCCCCCCAAACCATCACACCAGCAGGGGGCAGTGTGACCATGTTGTGGGGCTCCTGGGACCCCCTTGTGTGGGCGGCCGGGCATTATCCTGCTGGAGGAACACATGTGGCTACAGGATGTCCGGAACATATCGCTGAGCTGTCATTGTCCCTCGTACCACCACTAGGGGGACCGACTGTTGTGTGCAATGCCCTCCGGCTAACGTGTGCGCATGACCCCTCCCCACAGCACATTACATACATGACCCTTCCCCACAGCACATTACATACATGACCCTTCCCCACAGCACATTACATACATGACCCCTCCCCACAGCACATTACATACATGACCCCTCCCCACAGCACATTACATACATGACCCCTCCCCCTAGACCACTACACCAGCAGGGGGCAGTATGCCGACCCACAGCAATAGCAGCATTGAGGCGTCTCCGCGAGGTCTCCAGACACAAACACGTCAGCGCTCAACCCGATTCCTCCGCAGCGTCCAGCTTCATCGCTCATGACATCACTGCAAATGGAGACGACGGTGGGGGTCAGAGGCCGTACATGTAATGGGGGCGACGGTGGGGGTACGAGGCTGTAAGTGTAAGTGGTGCGACGGTAGGGGTCAGAGGTGGTACATGTCAGGGGTGCAACAGTGGGGGGCAGAGGCCGTACATGTAATGGGGGTGACGGTGGGGGTCAGAGGCCATCAGTTTTCATAGGGGCGACAGTGGGGGTCAGAGGCCATACATGTAATGGGGGTGACGGTGGGGGTCAGAGGCCATCAGTTTTCATAGGGGCGACAGTGGGGGTCAGAGGCCATACATGTAATGGGGGTGACGGTGGGGGTCAGAGGCCATCAGTTTTCATAGGGGCGACAGTGGGGGTCAGAGGCCGTACATGTAATGGGGGTGACGGTGGGGGTCAGAGGCCATCAGTTTTCATAGGGGCGACAGTGGGGGTCAGAGGCCGTACATGTAATGGGGTCTGTGAAACCAAATGTCCTCAAGCCAAGCACCTGGAAATGGTCCAACAGACACGGGAGTAACAGTGGCGCACCCTGTCTATGGATGGCGGACAACGGAACAGCTGGTGCTTGTCGGATGATCAGATGCTCCCATCTACTGGTGGTCTGTAGGGGGCGTCCTGAGCCTGCTCACCTTGTGTGCCCCCATCCACTGGTCCCAACACCTCCTAACAGTCTAGTCAGACGCTCCTTCCACTGGTGGTCTGTAGGGGTCGTCCTGAGCCCGGTCACCTTGTGTGCCCTCACACATCCACTGGTCCCAACACCTCCTAACAATCTGGTCAGATGCTCCTCTCTACTGGTGGTCTGTAGGGGGCGTCCTGAGCCTGCTCACCTTGTGTGCCCCCATCCACTGGTCCCAACATCTCCTAACAGTCTGGTCAGACACTCCTCTCTACTGGTGGTCTGTAGGGGGCGTCCTGAGTGCGGTCACCTTGTGTGCCCCCATCCACTGGTCCCAACATCTCCTAACAGTCTGGTCAGACACTCCTCTCTACTGGTGGTCTGTAGGGGGCATCCTGAGCCCGGTCACCTTGAGTGCCCCATCCCCTGGTTCCAACACCTCCTAACAGTCTGGTCAGAACGGCCAGTGGGGGACAATTCATGGATACGACCACCCAGCTTCTCACATCCCAATAATGCGCCCCCCTCTGGTAACGGGGTGACATCTCTTCTCTGCGTCGTAGAGGCGTCTAGTGGCCAACAAGCTCTACAAGCAGAAGAAGAGGCCACCACACACAAGGAGCCTCCGAGAGCCTCTTATAGGCCGGGGGGGGGGGGGGGGACCACTTCTAGGGTCTCCGGTGACCATTCATCTAATCCCCACAACTCTCATCGTTTGTATATCTGTCTGAGATGGGTTCTGCAGCAGACTGACAACTTCTCAGGGCCGGAGTGTTTTTGACAATGAGTATACTTTGTAATTAAAGCAGAGAACGGATAAATTAAAATCAATAAAAATAATGGATTAACTTAGTTTCACCAAATTAAATCTAGATTTTAGAGTCTTCACAGTCGCCCCTCCAGCTGATATAACAGCTTCACACCATCTTTCAACAATTGCATTCAGATATTTTTTAAAAATTTCTTCCCAACTTTGTTGCAGAAGTTCCCACAAATGTGCTGCACCTCTCCACAAGTTCTGAGACTTGGCTTCGCCCATCCGGCTCCCTCTGATTGCAAATCGTGGCGAGGCGCGGAGAGGGGATGGGAGCTCAGTGCACTGCTCCCGACTCTTCCAGCCTCCTCCCCCTGCAGAGAGGGACAACGTATATCGGCTGGACGTGAAAACCCGGCCGATTTATGGTCGTCTGAATAAGCCCGTAGGGTGTTGTAATGCCGTCTGTCCCCACAGCGATTATATAGAATCAGAGGGTTTGAAAGTAATCTACAAAAGTTGAGACACCTGTAGGATTAGTTTGAAGCCAATTTCAAACCAATTCCTTTCTGTGCTGCGGCGCAGCTGTCCTTGCGGTGTTCCCTGAAAAAAGCCCTTTGGTTAAAACCATAAATTCAGCCCATTGTCCAGGTCAAAAGGTCATAATATTTTTTATGCTTTTAACTTACTTTTGAACCATTTTATGTTATTTACTGGACATGAACTGCGTTAAAGGGGTTTTCCTGGCAGCGCTCACTGTCAATGTCAGGACACACCGGGGTTGGAGCGGAAGCTGCTGCTCTGACTGGTGTGTAGTGGCCGGCACTTGTAACTGCAGGTGCAGCTCCCACTGATTCTGACATTATGAGTGCTGGCCACTACACATGGGTCAGAGCAGCGGCTTCCGCCACAACCCCGGTGTGTTCTTGCATTGACAGCAGGCGCTATCTGGAAAGCCGCTTCAATGTCAAAACTAACTGGCAGAATTGGTGTGTTCCAAGAATTTTGACCAGCAGCGTACATATACAAAATGGGACAAGTGGTACTGTGTAGTGTATATATATATATATATATATATATATATATATATATACACATACACACACAGAAGAGAAGTGGTACTGTGCGGTATATATATATACACATACATACACACACACACACACACACACACACACACACACACAGAAGTGGTACTGTGCGGTATATATATATACACATACATACACACACACGAGAAGTGGTACTGTGTAGTGTGTATATATATATATATATATATATATATATATATATATATATATATTGTGGGGTGATAGCTTGGTAGCATGCAGGTTTCGTGATTTTTAGAGACGGACCACCAGCGGATGCAGTCCAGAGCAGACATGAGCTGCATTTATTGTTTATACCAGCAACATAAAAAGTCCAACCTTAACTTCAGGCAAACAAATGATAGTCCATAATCCAGATATCAGGTCGCACTTAGCCGGCGCAGCGCACAGCAGGGCTTCTACCTCCAAGCCGGTCACACAGGCTGCCAGGGTCCAGCAGCCATCTTAGCCCCCCTGTGTCCGTGCACCTGCTATTTATGTGCAGCCTGGCTCAGCCTCAGCACCTGGGCTTATTGGCCTCGCCCACACCCTGGAGTGGAGGAGGTGGAATGGACAGCCCCACTACCAACCTGCCATCCATTCCAAAAAAACCCGGCCTGGATATTTTTAAAAAACAGATCTTCAACTACTTGCTGGAGACCACATTACATTCCCGGTTTCTTATGAGAGCGAGACATGACCCTCCTCCAGTCCCCTGATGCATAATACCGGAACCGAGGGGCGACGTAGCGACCATCCACCACGACACCCCTTAGCACCTCACTATATATATATATATATATATATATATATACACATACACACACACACATATACATACACACAAGAGAAGTGGTTCTGTGCAGTATATATATATGTGGTACTGTGCAGTATATATATATATATATATATAGACGTGGTACTGTGCAGTATATATATATATATATATATATATATATATATATATATATATATATATATATATATATATATATATGTGGTACTGTGCAGTATATATATATATATAGAGGTGGTACTGTGCAGTATATATATATATATAGAGGTGGTTCTGTGCAGTATATATATATATATATATATATATATATATAGAGGTGGTTCTGTGCAGTATATATATATATAGACGTGGTACTGTGCAGTATATATATATATATATATATATATAGAGGTGGTACTGTGCAGCATATATATATATATAGAGGTGGTACTGTGCAGTATATATATATATAGAGGTGGTACTGTGCAGTATATATATATATATATATATATATATATATATATATATATATATATATATAGAGGTGGTACTGTGCAGTATATATATATATAGACGTGGTTCTGTGCAGTATATATATATATATATATATATATATATATATATATATATATATATAGACGTGGTACTGTGCAGTATATATATATATATATATATATATATATATATATATATAGGTGGTACTGTGCAGTATATATATATATATAGAGGTGGTACTGTGCAGTATATATATATATAGAGGTGGTTCTGTGCAGTATATATATATATATATATATATATATATATATATATATATATATATATATATATATATATATATATATATATATATATATATATATAGAGGTGGTACTGTGCAGTATATATATATATATAGACGTGGTACTGTGCAGTATATATATATATATATATATATATAGAGGTGGTACTGTGCAGTATATATATATATAGAGGTGGTTCTGTGCAGTATATATATATATATATATATATATATATATATATATAGAGGTGGTTCTGTGCAGTATATATATATATATATAGACGTGGTACTGTGCAGTATATATATATATAGAGGTGGTACTGTGCAGCATATATATATATATATATATAGAGGTGGTACTGTGCAGTATATATATATATAGAGGTGGTACTGTGCAGTATATATATATATAGAGGTGGTACTGTGCAGTATATATATATATAGAGGTGGTACTGTGCAGTATATATATATATATATATATATATATATATATATATAGAGGTGGTACTGTGCAGTATATATATATATATAGAGGTGGTACTGTGCAGTATATATATATATAGAGGTGGTACTGTGCAGTATATATATATATATATATATATATATATATATATATATATATATATATAGACGTGGTACTGTGTATCTTCTGCTTGCAGACATTTATTTCACTTCCTGTAGACATCCTGCACTTCATTAAGCCGACCAGTATCCAGCACAGATCATGTCCAGTGATGGGTTCCGTGTGGTGAGTCGGCGATCTCAGCGCTTTCTGCTCCTTGTAGTCCGGTCATAATTAGAAAATATTAGAAGCTGAGATGTAACGATTCTACATGACGGGCAAATGGGGGAAACTGGCTGCCATGCTTCTACAGTCCCTGCTACAGATAGCATCAGCCCCAGAGCATGGCCTAAGTGCTGCGAATTGGCCTTCCTCCCTGCCAGTACAAGCGGGCATCCTCATTACTGCCATACATCAGTGCTGCCCAAATAATAGAGCTGCCATGGGCAGCCATTGGTCACTGACAGGGCATTAAAAGGATTGTCCAGGATTAGAAGACCATGGCTGCCTTCTGCATAGAAACAGCAGCACATGTGTTACGGATTGTGCGGTAGGTCCGCCCCGGTGCGAGTGACATTATGAGGTCCGAGGTCTGCTGTGCCTCCACCCTCAGGTCCGCGGTCTGCTGTGCCTCCACCCTCAGGTCCGCGGTCTGCTGTGCCTCCACCCTCAGGTCCGCGGTCTGCTGTGCCTCCACCCTCAGGTCCGCGGTCTGCTGTGCCTCCACCCTCAGGTCCGCGGTCTGCTGTGCCTCCACCCTCAGGTCCGCGGTCTGCTGTGCCTCCACCCTCAGGTCCGCGGTCTGCTGTGCCTCCACCCTCAAGCCCGCGGTCTGCTGTGCCTCCACCCTCTGGTCCGCGGTCTGCTATGCCTCCACCCTCAGGGCAGACAGCGCAAGCGCGTCTAATCCAGGCAGAAGAAGGCTTCGGTCGGCGCCATGGAGACGGGGACGCCAGCACTGGAGGGGGTAAGTGTATAACTTCTGTATGGCTAATATTTAATGCACGATGTATATTACAAAGTGCATTAATATGGCCGTACAGAAGTGCTGAACCCCACTTGCTGCCGCGGGACAACCCCTTTAATAAAAACTAGAGAATTTTGGTATCACTGAAATCACACCGACCTGCAGAAAACAGAGAAGGCGGCACTATACAGGCATTACCGCTGGAAAATACACACTGTCCCGCAAAAAACAAGCCGTCATACCGCGACGGAACCGCAGAGATAGTAAAGAACGAGCCGTCATACCGCGACGGAACCGCAGAGATACTAAAGGACGAGCCGTCATACCGCGACGGAACCGCAGAGCTAATAAAGGACGAGCCGTCATACCGCGACGGAACCGCAGAGATAATGAAGAACGAGCCATCATACCGCGACGGAACCGCACAGATAATAAAGAACGAGCCGTCATACCGCGACCGAACCGCAGAGATAATAAAGAACGAGCCGTCATACCGCGACGGAACCGCAGAGATAATGAAGAACGAGCCATCATACCGCGACGGAACCGCACAGATAATAAAGAACGAGCCGTCATACCGCGACCGAACCGCAGAGATACTAAAGAACGAGCCGTCATACCGCGACGGAACCGCAGAGATAATGAAGAACGAGCCGTCATACCGCGACGGAACCGCACAGATAATAAAGAACGAGCCGTCATACCGCGACGAAACCGCAGAGATAATGAAGAACGAGCCGTCATACCGCGACGGAACCGCACAGATAATAAAGAACGAGCCGTCATACCGCGACGGAACCGCACAGATAATAAAGAACGAGCCGTCATACCGCGACGGAACCGCACAGATAATAAAGAACGAGCCGTCATACCGCGACGGAACCGCAGAGATAATAAAGAACGAGCCGTCATACCGCGACGGAACCGCAGAGATAATAAAGAGCGAGCCGTCGTACCGCGACGGAACCGCAGAGATGATAAAGAACGAGCCGTCATACCGCGACAGAACAGCAGAGATAATGAAGAACGAGCCGTCATACCACGACCGAACCGCAGAGATAATAAAGAACGAGCCGTCATGCCGCGACGGAACCGCAGAGATAATAAAGAACGAGCCGTCATACCGCGAAGGTACCGCAGAGATAATAAAGAGCGAGCCGTCATACCGCGACGGAACCGCAGAGATAATAAAGAACGAGCCGTCATACCGCGAAGGTACCGCACAGATAATAAAGAGCGAGCCGTCATACCGCGATGGAACCGCAGAGATACTAAAGAACGAGCCATCATACCGCGACGGAACCGCACAGATAATGAAGAACGAGCCGTCATACCGCAACGGAACCGCACAGATAATAAAGAACGAGCCGTCATACCGCGACGGAACCGCACAGATAATAAAGAACGAGCCGTCATACCGCGACGGAACCGCACAGATAATAAAGAACGAGCCGTCATACCGCGACGGAACCGCAGAGCTAATAAAGAACGAGCCGTCATACCGCGACGGAACCGCACAGATAATAAAGAACGAGCCGTCATACCGCGACGGAACCGCACAGATAATAAAGAACGAGCCGTCATACCGCGACGGTACCGCACAGATAATAAAGAGCGAGCCGTCATACCGCGACGGAACCGCAGAGATAATAAAGAACGAGCCGTCATACCACGACGGAACCGCAGAGATAATAAAGAACGAGCCGTCATACCGCGACGGAACCGCAGAGATAATAAAGAACGAGCCGTCATACCGCGAAGAAACCGCAAAGATAATGAAGAACGAGCCGTCATACCGCGACAAAACCGCACAGATAATAAAGAACGAGCCGTTATACCGCGACGGAACCGCACAGATAATAAAGAACGAGCCGTCATACCGCGACGGAACCGCACAGATAATAAAGAGCGAGCCGTCATACCGCGACGGTACCGCAGAGATACTAAAGAACGAGCCGTCATACCGCGATGGAACCGCAGAGATACTAAAGAACGAGCCGTCATACCGCGACGGAACCGCAGAGATACTAAATAATGAGCCGTCATACCGCGACGGAACCACGCAGATACTAAAGAACGAGCCGTCATACCGCGACGGAACCGCACAGATAATAAAGAACGAGCCGTCGTACCGCGATGGAACCGCAGAGATAATAAAGAACGAGCCGTCATACCGCAACAGAAGCACAGAGATAATAAAGAGCGAGCCGTCATACCGCGACGGAACCGCAGAGATACTAAAGAACGAGCCGTCATACCGCGACGGAACCGCAGAGATAATAAAGAACGAGCCGTCATACCGCGACGGAACCGCAGAGATAATAAAGAACGAGCCGTCATACCGCGAAGAAACCGCAAAGATAATGAAGAACGAGCCTTCATACCGCGACGAAACCGCACAGATAATAAAGAACGAGCCGTCATACCGCGACGGAACCGCAGAGATAATAAAGAACGAGCCGTCATACCGCGACCGAACCGCAGAAATAATAAAGAACGAGCCGTCATACCGCGACGGAACCGCAGAGATAATAAAGAACGAGCCGTCATACCGCGACGGAACCGCGCAGATACTAAAGAACGAGCCGTCATACCGCGACGGAACCGCGCAGATACTAAAGAACGAGCCGTCATACCGCGACGGAACCGCAGAGATAATAAAGAACGAGCCGTCATACCGCGACGGAACCGCAGAGCTAATAAAGAACGAGCCGTCATACCGCGACGGAACCGCACAGATAATAAAGAACGAGCCGTCATACCGCGACGGAACCGCACAGATAATAAAGAACGAGCCGTCATACCGCGATGGAACCGCAGAGATACTAAAGAACGAGCCGTCATACCGCGACGGAACCGCAGAGATAATAAAGAACGAGCCGTCATACCGCGACGGAACCGCAGAGATAATAAAGAACGAGCCGTCATACCGCGACGGAACCGCAGAGATAATAAAGAACGAGCCGCCATACCGCGACAGAACCGCAGAGATAATAAAGAACGAGCCGTCATACCGCGACGGAACCGCACAGATAATAAAGAACGAGCCGTCATGCCGCGACCGAACCGCAGAGATAATAAAGAACGAGCCGTCATACCGCGACGGAACCGCACAGATAATAAAGAACGAGCCGTCATACCGCGACGGAACCGCGCAGATACTAAAGAACGAGCCATCATACCGCGACGGAACCGCGCAGATACTAAAGAACGAGCCGTCATACCGCGACGGAACCGCAGAGATAATAAAGAACGAGCCGTCATGCCGCGACGGAACCGCAGAGATAATAAAGAATGAGCCGTCATGCCGCGACGGAACCGCAGAGATAATAAAGAATGAGCCGTCATGCCGCGACGGAACCGCAGAGATGATAAAGAACGAGCCGTCATACCGCGACGGAACCGCAGAGCTAATAAAGAATGAGCCGTCATACCGCGACGGAACCGCAGAGATAATAAAGAACGAGCTGTCATACCGCGACCGAACCGCAGAGCTAATAAAGAACGAGCCGTCATACCGCGACGGAACCGCAGAGATAATAAAGAACGAGCCGTCATACCGCGACGGAACCGCAGAGATAATAAAGAACGAGCCGTCATACCGCGACCGAACCGCAGAGATGATAAAGAACGAGCCGTCATACCGCGACGGAACCGCAGAGATAATAAAGAACGAGCCGTCATACCGCGACCGAACCGCAGAGATAATAAAGAACGAGCCGTCATACCGCGACCGAACCGCAGAGATGATAAAGAACGAGCCGTCATACCGCGACGGAACCGCGCAGATACTAAAGAACGAGCCGTCATACCGCGACCGAACCGCAGAGATAATAAAGAACGAGCCGTCATGCCGCGACCGAACCGCAGAGCTAATAAAGAACGAGCCGTCATACTGCGACCGAACCGCAGAGCTAATAAAGAACGAGCCGCCATACCGCGACGGAACCGCGCAGATAATAAAGAACGAGCCGTCATACCGCGACCGAACCGCAGAGATAATAAAGAACGAGCCGTCATACCGCGACCGAACCGCAGAGATGATAAAGAACGAGCCGTCATACCGCGACGGAACCGCAGAGATAATAAAGAACGAGCCGTCATGCCGCGACCGAACCGCAGAGCTAATAAAGAACGAGCCGTCATACTGCGACCGAACCGCAGAGCTAATAAAGAACGAGCCGCCATACCGCGACGGAACCGCGCAGATAATAAAGAACGAGCCGTCATACTGCGACCGAACCGCAGAGATAATAAAGAACGAGCCGTCATACCGCGACCGAACCGCAGAGATGATAAAGAACGAGCCGTCATACCGCGACGGAACCGCAGAGATAATAAAGAACGAGCCGTCATACCGCGACCGAACCGCAGAGATAATAAAGAACGAGCCGTCATACCGCGACCGAACCGCAGAGATGATAAAGAACGAGCCGTCATACCGCGACGGAACCGCGCAGATACTAAAGAACGAGCCGTCATACCGCGACCGAACCGCAGAGATAATAAAGAACGAGCCGTCATACCGCGACGGAACCGCAGAGATAATAAAGAACGAGCCGTCATACCGCGACCGAACCGCAGAGATGATAAAGAACGAGCCGTCATACCGCGACCGAACCGCAGAGATGATAAAGAACGAGCCGTCATACCGCGACAGAACCGCAGAGCTAATAGGGCTCTGATACTTTGAAAGGGGAAAGGAAAAAAGTTAATGAGAAAATGAAGAAGATCCGGAAGCTGCAGGTTGGTTCAATAAAACCTAACTACGCCTCTAAGTGCTGCAAGGGGTTAATCCACGCAGTCACATGGTACGCTTGCACCTCCTCTCTGAGCGCCCCCTTGTTTGGCAATGAGACAAAGCGTCTTTTATTAAAGGATGTCTAGACGGCGGCCGATCAATGTTTCTATAAGGAGGGAGCCGTTATGTCAAGGAATAAACACAGTGCAGCGCGAACCGCTGGGTGACGAGGAACGCAACCGCCGTGCTCACGGAAAAAGAAGAGGTTACTGCTGATTCCAGCACAGGAGGTGTTAACGCTGCGCCCATCCACAGCCTCCCACCCATATACAGTCACACAGTGAAGGTTCGCCTGAGGTGTCCGCAGGGGCCGGCGTGTTATTCCTCGCAGACCCCACCAATTATTGCCCCTGCCCTGCGCTGCCGCTCCGTGCCCAGAATTTGTTTATTGTGTTCCTGGTTTTTTTTTCTTTACATTTTTCTTCTTTGCTGTTTTTGGGCGGTTTTATTCATACACTGCACACAGGGGTCCGGGAAGGCTTCAGACCCGCTCACTTTTGTACATGTTGTTAGGTCGTGCCCCCATTATTCTGCACTCTGCACCCCATAAAGACGAAGTGACAACAGAACCATTGAAATGTTTGTTCCTATTTTTTTTTTAATGATAAACAACCATTCTGCCGTGACACAAGTACCCCCACCCTCCGGTACGACACGTGACATTCCCGCTTCTCTGGATCATCTCTGAGATGCTTCTACACCCTGATTGGAGTCACCTGCGGTAAATTCAGCTGATTGGACATAAGACCCCCTGTCTATATAAGGGCTCACCGCTCACAATGCAGATCAGAACCAAAACAGGTCCATGAGGAGGACAGAACCGTCTGCGGAGCTCAGAGACAGGATTGTGTGGAGGCGCAGATCTGGAGAAGCTACAAAACATTTCTGCTGCAGTGAAAGTTCCCAAGAGCCCAGCGGCCCCTATGATAATTACATGGAGGAACAACCAGGACTCTTCCTAGAGCCGCCGACCCACTGGACTATGGGAGAGAAGGGCCTTGTAAGAGAGGAGACCAAGAGCCCAGTGGCTCCCATAATACTTACATGGAAAAACCACCAGGACTCTTCCTAGAGCCACCGACCCACCAAACTAAGGGGGAGAAGGGTCTTGGTAAGAGAGGAGACCAAGAACTCAGCGACCCCCATAATACTTACATGGAAGAACAACCATGACTCTTCCTAGAGCCACCGACCCACCAAACTAAGGGGGAGAAGGGTCTTGTAAGAGAGGAGACCAAGAGCCCAGTGGCTCCCATAATACTTACATGGAAAAACCATCAGAACTCTTCCTAGAGCCGCCAACCCCCAAACTAAGGTGGAAAAGGGTCTTGTAAGAGAGGTGACCAAGAGCCCAGCGCCCACCATAATACTTACATGGAAGAACAACCAGGACTCTTCCTAGAGCCGCCGACCCACAAACTAAGGGGGAGAAGGGTCTTGTAAGAGAGGTGAGCAAGAGCCAAGCGGCCCCCATAGTACTTACATGGAGGAACAACCAGGACTCTTCCTAGAGCCACCAACACCCAAACTAAATAAGAGAAGGGTCTTGTAAGAGAGGAGACCAAGAGCCCAGCGGCCCCAATAATACTTACATGGAAGAACAACCATGACTCTTCCTAGAGCCGCCGACCCACCAGACTATGGGGGAGATGGGCCTTGTAGGAGAGGAGACCAAGAGCCCAGCGGCCCCCATAATACTTACATGGAAGAACAACCATGACTCTTCCTAGAGCCGCCGACCCACCAGACTATGGGGGAGAAGGGCCTTGTAAGAGAGGAGACCAAGAGCCCAGCGGCCCACATAATACTTACATGGAAGAACAACCAGGACTCTTCCCAGAGCTGCCGACCCCCAAAATAAGGAGAGAAGGGTCTTGTAAGAGAGGAGAACAAGAGCCCAGCGGCCCCCATAATACTTACATGGAAGAACAACCTGGACTCTTCCTAGAGCGGCCGACCCACCAGACTATGGGGGAGAAGGGCCTTGTAGGAGAGGAGAACAAGAGCCCAGCGGCCCCCATAATACTTACATGAAAGAACAACCAGGACTCTTCCTAGAGCCACCGAACCACCAAACTAAGGGTTAGTAGGGTCTTGGTAAGAGAGGTGACCAAGAGCCCAGCGGCCCCATAATACTTACATGGAAGAACAACTAGGACTCTTCCTAGAGCCACCGACCCACCAGACTATGGGGGAGAAGGGCCTTGTAGGAGAGGAGAACAAGAGCCCAGCGGCCCCCATAATACTTACATGGAAGAACAACCATGACTCTTCCTAGAGCCGCCGACCCACCAGACTATGGGAGAGAAGGGCCTTGTAAGAGAGGAGACCAAGAGCCCAGCGGCCCCCATAATACTTACATCGAAGAACAACCAGGACTCTTCCTAGAGCTGCCGACCCCCAAACTAAGGGGGAGAAGGTTCTTGTAAGAGAGGAGACCAAGAACCCAGCGACCCCCATAATACTTACATGGAAGAACAACCTGGACTCTTCCTAGAGTGGCCGACCCACCAGACTATGGGGGAGAAGGGCCTTGTAAGAGAGGAGACCAAGAGCCCAGCGGCCCCCATAATACTTACATGGAAGAACAACCAGGACTCTTCCTAGAGCCACCGAACCACCAAACTAAGGGGAAGTAGGGTCTTGGTAAGAGAGGTGACCAAGAGCCCAGCGGCCCCATAATACTTACATGGAAGAACAACTAGGACTCTTCCTAGAGCCGCCGACCCACCAGACTATGGGGGAGAAGGGTCTTGTAAGAAAGGAGAACAAGAGCCCAGCGGCCTCCATAATACTTGCATGGAAGAACAACCAGGAGTCTTCCTAGAGCTGCCGACCCCCCAAACTAAGGGGGAGAAGGGTCTTCTAAGAGAGGAGACCAAGAACCCAGTAGCCAATCTGGCTGAACCCCAAAGATTGTGTGTGCAGATGGGAGAAACTTCCAGAAGGTCAACCATGCCTGCAGCCTCCACCAATCTGGGCTTTATGGTGGAGCGGCCAGAAAATAGCCTCCTCAGTAAGAAACATGGAAGTCACCTGGAATTACCAAAAAGACCTGGGAAAGGGGAGACCGGTCAGGGTGGATGGAAACCAGGCGCTGCTCATCACCTGCCCAATACCATCCTTACAGTGAAGCCTGGTGGTGGAGCATCATGCTGGGGGAGGGGAGACCGGTGAGGATGGATGGAAAGTGGATGGAACAATGTACAGAGATAATGACCACCTGATCTAGAGCGCAAGGGACCTCAGACCAGACAGAAGGGTCATCTTCCAACAAGACAATGGCCCTAAGACCCCAGCCAAGACCATGCAGGAGGGGCTTAGGGGCAACTCTGGGAACGTCCTTGAGTGGTCCAGCAAGAGCCTGACTTGTACCGAATCCCACATCTCTGGAGAGACCTGAAGATATCTCCACAGACGGCCCCATCCAACCTGACGGAGGGCAGAGAATCCCAATATCCAGGGGTGTAAACCTTATGGTATCATATCCAGGGAGACTGGAGGCTGGAATCACTGCTAGAGGGGCTTCTACCAAGTACTGAGTGCGGGGGAGGGGGGTTCGCTGCTAAAGTTAGTATTTCACTCCTTAAAAATCTACTCCGATTTCTCCTGTTCTGCTGTCACTTGGTCATTATGGGGTGCCGAGCGCAGAACGAGGGGGAAACTCACATTTTTAAAAAATTTGCACAAGAAAGCAATATAACAAGATGTAAAACGGAGGGGGTGTGAAGACTTTCCCGAATGTGGTGTAATAGAAGATGAACTATGGCGCCCATTCTCCACGTATCGCCTATGGAGCAGCGGTCTGCACGGATATTTCGCCCCACGTCTTCTGGCAGTCATGTGACATCGGCCAACACTACTGCTAGAGCGGATCTATTGCTGCGACACTCCAATGGAGCGGTGCTGCTACTCGTAGTTGGTGCCAATGAAGGATGTATATATATATACGCACACGTATAGATAGTGCTGTTACATTGCAGTGTCCTTATAACGGACATAACCCCCGCAGTTCCACAGAATGAGACTTATAGTGTCAGTAGGTTCTGTGTTGGATTAGATTAGCAAAATCGCAGCGGATGGGGCGGGTTTATAAGCGCCATAATAGGAACGCTGCAATATCATCCGTGCGGAGGAACGGCGAGTTGTGCGTTCGGACACGTTAGTTGGAGCTCCAGCGTTGTATTCAGCTGACTGTGCAGCCTGTTGGTCAGAACGATTCCTGACATCCTCCTCCGACCCCTTTCAGGGATGAGTTGTTTCCGTCCGCCGGATCCCCCTTTCGCTGCATGTTCTCCTCGATCGCGCCATTCTCTGTATACTCTCCGCACCGTTACATGAGAACCCCCGCCCCCACGGTTGGCAGTGAGACCCCGGCTAGTCTAGCAGCGATCCACAGAAAACTTGTTACGTGATTTTATGCCGCACTCCGAGGTCACGGGGAGAATTACCGTACAGGGGGCGCCAATCATGAGAGGATGGGGGCTCTAATAAGAGGGACTTTTAGTGTATATCACTACTTTATGTCCCATATCTCCAGTGCCGATAACCTCCAGAGACATTGCCATCCATATTTGTCACTGATACCCGTCACTCCTGTTATTACGCCAATCATACTGAGATTACTTCATCTCCAAGTCATATGGTACTGCATTGTGAGGCTCCGAGCGATGATCACAGGTCTAATGCGTCCTCTTTATTGGTCCCCTCACAGATAGAACATTCTTTGTACATTATTCTTTAAAAGTCATAAAACATGAAAAATTTAAAGGGCCAGTCCAATTTTATGTACCTGAAGATTAGTAAAATGAAAAATTCTGCAACTCTCTAATAGAATTTACGTATCGATTCCTGATTATTTACAAGATATATGTTTGCTTTCAGTGAATGGAAGCCATCTTAAATTCATATTTGACCTCGAATGGAAGGTACAAGTGAACGCATGGAAGAAGCCCCATTGAGATGAGAAGTCACTGACAGCAAGCAGAAATCTTGGAAACAGTGACATATTAAAACCCAAAAGTTGTTGAACTTTTATTGCTCATCAATTTGCATAAAATGGGAGGACCCCTTTAAGACAGCATTGGCGTGACTCCCTGTATTGTGACGAGATGTCCATGCGAACATTTTTGAGATGGCGAGCTTCAGACGATCGCAGCAAAGGAAACAGAAGCAAAAATTGTACAAAAGGCACTGATAAGTCTATAAGATCTTCCCTTGTTCATTCCTTAAAGGCACAGTAACACCTCGGGATGTGCAGCTTAATAGATATCCAGTTCTTGGGTTGCTGTCAGTAGAACTCGTTGATGATCCGACAAGCGCAAGAATAATACAATCCCTTAAAGGAGCCGCACAGGCAGAGATATAACGACCCCTTCTGATCCTCAGGGGTGGTCCTTTCAGCTCCGCCTCCGCAGAACCCTATGTGGAGCTGATCAGTCCATTGGGCATCTTCATCCTCCTCCTTATATATGCCCCCAAAAAAGCAACAACATAGGAAAAATTGAGATGTTGATACATCAGAATCAATGTGGAGAGAGATGGTGGTTGACGTGAGTGGAGTTGGAGCCCAGGAATCCCAGACGCTGCTTGTTCTTCCTTTGTTCCGTCATCTGGAGGGGAGAAAAGGAGGAAGACAAAAACATAATGCAAAACCGATAAACGCAGAGCCGTTCGGGCGCAATTCCTTTAATCCAATGTTTGATAATCCAGAAAGTGCTATATATTTGGCCCCTCCAGGGACAATGCAGCAGGGAACGCAGCGCCCCCCGCAGGGGAGACATTTGGCAGTGAAAATGCAACAGTTCAACAGGGTCCTGGGGGGATATCACGTGCAAAACCCATGGAGGGCAAATACGTGGCTTGTGCAGGGGAAGTATAGTAGTACATACAGGGGCCCCTCAGGGAAAATGTGATATTACACGGAGGGGCCCAATAGATATTTGGCCCCCACAGGGTAAATATAGTAGTACATACAGGGCCGCCGAAGGGGAAATGCAGTAATACATGCAGGCCGTCACTTTAGATCTGCCACGTCCGACAGTCTTAGGTGATAGAAGGGGGGTCCGAAGCAAGTGCCCCCGCCATCCATGAGGACATGTACCCACACGGGTACAAAAGACTGGGGCGCCTGTCACCAGTAGATGGGCACCTGGCTTGGCACTGCACTATGAAGGGGCCCCTCTCACCTGTAGACGGGCACCTGGCCTGGCACTGCACTATGAAGGGACCCCTCTCACCTTTAGACGGGCACCTGGCCTGGCACTGCACTATGAAGGGACCCCTCATCAGTAGACTGGCACCTGGCTTGGCACTGCACTATGAAGGGGCCCCTCCACCTGTAGACGGGCACCTGGATTGGCACTGCACTATGAAGGGGCCCCTCTCACCTGTAAACGGGCGCCTGGCACTGCACTATGAAGCGGCCCTCTCACCTGTAGACGGGCACCTGGCTTGGCACTGCACTATGAAGGGGTCCCTCTCACCTGTAGACGGGCATCTGGCTTGGCACTGGACTATAAAGGGACCCCTCTGACCTGTAGATGGGCACCTGGTGTGGCACTGCACTATGAAGGGACCCCTCTCATCTGTAGATGGGCACCTGGCTTGGTACTGCACTGTGAAGGGGCCCTCTCACCTGTAGACGGGCACCTGGCTTGGCACTGCACTATGAAGGGACCCCTCTCACCTGTAGACGGGCACCTGGCTTGGCACTGCACTATGAAGGGGCCCTCTCACCTGTAGACGGGCATCTGGCTTGGCACCACACTATGAAGGGACCCCTCTTACCTGTAGATGGGCACCTGGCTTGGCACTGCACTATGAAGTGGCCCTCTCACCTGTAGACGGGCACCTGGCCTGGCACTGCACTATGAAAGGGCCCCTCTCACCTGTAGACTGGCACCTGGCCTGGCACTGCACTATGAAGTGGCCCTCTCATCTGTAGATGGGCACCTGGCTTGGCACTGCACTATGAAGGGACCCCTCTCACTTGTAGACTGGCACCTGGCTTGGCACTGCACCATGAAAGGGCCCCTCTCACCTGTAGACTGGCACTGCACTATGAAGCGGCCCTCTCACCTGTAGACGGGCACCTGGCTTGGCACTGCACCATGAAAGGGCCCCTCTCACCTGTAGATGGGCACCTGGCTTGGCACTGCACCATGAAAGGGCCCCTCTCACCTGTAGACGGGCACCTGGCTTGGCACTGCACTATGAAGGAGCCCCAATTTTCAGTTTTGCTCTGCTGTGTGATCTATGGCTCTATTATTACACTCAGGTAGTTTTTAGCATTGGCCTTGGGTGGTTGGCGGGGTCTGTGCTCACTGCATGACCCCTACACAACTAATTAGTTTCCTCCAGACAGCGAAGCGAGCGGCACTTGATTATCCGTGTGGGCGCTGGAAGCTGGATGACTTCAGAGCTTCACAAATATATAGCAGCGTCTGTGCGCCCTACAACAGTGGTCAGCGGGTGGGTAGATTCAGCGTCCTGGCAGAGCCTTCACCCTGTAATGCCGCCTGGCAGCGCACAGATGAGACCGAATCTGGTCTTACCTGAATCCTCAAAGTGGAGCTGAAACAAGTCTGTGCAATCTGCAGGGTCAGCAGAACCTCCTGGGCAGGAACTGACATAATGGTCACAGAACCAGGAAGACAAGAGGCTCCCAGTCCACCCAAACGAGGCCCATTAAAGGGGTCTGTCAGGATTTGTCGATAAACCAGTGTAGTTGTCATGGTAGCATTGTAATGGAAGCCATGATGCTGCTGTGAACAGAGCCTAATTCTAATTGTGGATGCTTGAATCTCTTTAGCTGGAAGACCTCTATGTGTGGGGGAAGGGAGCTGACAACAACCCTGGCCACATTCCTGAATCAGACCTGTGGTTGTCACTTTTCTTAGAGACCAATCTTAGGGGGTGTGTCACTAAGACAACCTGTTTTAGGGCATATGGACATCATGGACAAGATGCCAGTGAAAATCTGGCCACCATGTAATACTACATCCCCCTCTTTAGTTCAGCTTTATCTAATGCACAGGCTGCCTTGGTGAGAAAATTCAAAAACATTATACCCTGTGCAAGCTCTGCGGGGGTGGAGCATGGCACACAAAGTCATGCTCCGCCCCCGCAGAACCTGCACTAGGTATAAGAGTATCAGTTTTGCATTGCACATCCCTTTACTAAATGCAACAATTGTCACCCCCTCACAGTTTAGCAGAGGTTACCCTTTAAAGCTACATAGGGGGTCCAGGCACCCACCTGCTCTTTGAGTTCAGCAAGCTGCCCGGACAGCTGCTTTACCAGTCCCATCGTAGACTCCAGTTTATCCTGCAAGTTCCTGATTTCATTCTGCTCGTTTTCGCCCTCGCTGCTGACGAGGGACATGGCGCGCATCCGAGGGAACCAGTCCAAGTTTTTTTCCTGGAAGAGAGCAAAAAGGAAATTTATCTTGCAGCAGCTTTGACATCAGGCACATGTTCTCCGAACATCCATGACTGGTGCATCCAGCAACCACCCCCACGAGAACAGAGCGTGAAGGGTTAAAGGGTATATATGCCTTTAAGTATATTGATGGTATTGGTGGGGTGCCTGAGCGGGGTCCCTCCCCCACTTCCTCTCTCGAATAAAGGATGTCCGATGTGCCTCTAGACATGCCCTTATAGCGACAATGGAAGCCATATTGGTCATCCTATTAGGTGGGCTTTAAGGGGTCGTCCACCTAATGCCTCAAGGGGTTCTCCATTTTGGACAATCTTGTTTGTTATAAGGTCCTCTAAAAATAAGCTGATCGAAAGGATGTTCTGCTGCTCGGACCCCCAGCAATCAGCAGCAACCTGCCAGCCAGGGTTTGATTTTCCTGCAGCACCTCTAGAGGAGAAATGCAGTATTACACAGTTCCTACTAGATTAATGGGTGTCCCTGTAATGCACCGACGCAGCGGCTCCTCGAAGGAAAGAGATGCTCTCTCTAGACGCAAAGTAACTGAGTGATGGCGCCAGAACAAGAGACTCGCTACCAGCGGTCCCCGGACACTCAAACAACAAACATATATATATATACTGATGGACCGGCAGGCGGTAACTTAGGCTCTGTTTACTAATAAGCCCCGCTGTCTAATCAGTTTAACCCTATCAGGCACATCACATTACAACGGCGAGCCTCAGGAACAATGTGCTGCGACGAGCGCTTGGCACAACGAGCGGCACTTCTAGCGCCGCAGCAGATGCCACTGATATAAATAGGAGAACGCAACTTCTTAAATGGAACAAACTGAATGCAGAACAATCTGGAGACAAATGAAAAAGTTGCCAACCTGTTACTTTTACGGAGATTTCACTGTGAGTTATGTAGGCCTCCATCTGTGTACAGCAAAATACCAATACACCGGCGCCCGGAGCACCAGCCTGAAGCCAGCCGACAGCTCTCTCCAGGATCTAAAGGGTTAATTCACCTCTACTCATCGGAATGTAGATTCACATTATATAGAAACTTCACTGTCTACATACACTACATTACTTGTATATTATACTCCAGAGCTGCACTCACTATTCTGCTGGTGGAGTCACTGTGTACATACATTACTTATCCTGTACTGATCCTGAGTTACATCATGTATTATACTCCAGAGCTGTACTCACTATTCTGCTGGTGGAGTCACTGTGTACATACATTACTTATCCTGTACTGATCCTGAGTTACATCCTGTATTATACTCCAGAGCTGCACTCACTATTCTGCTGCTGGAGTCACTGTACATTACTTATCCTGTACTGACCCTGAGTTACATCCTGTATTATACTCCAGAGCTGCACTCACTATTCTGCTGGTGGAGTCACTGTACATACATTACTTATCCTGTACTGCTCCTGAGTTACATCCTGTATTATACCCCAGAGCTGCACTCACTATTCTGCTGCTGGAGTCACTGTGTACATGCATTACTTATCCTGTACTGCTCCTGAGTTACATCCAGTATTATACCCCAGAGCTGCACTCACTATTCTGCTGGTGGAGTCACTGTGTACATACATTACTTATCCTGTACTGCTCCTGAGTTACATCCTGTATTATACTCCAGAGCTGTACTCACTATTCTGCTGGTAGAGTCACTGTGTACATACATTACTTATCCTGTACTGATCCTGAGTTACATCCTATATTATACTCCAGAGCTGCACTCACTATTCTGCTGGTGGAGTCACTGTACATACATTACTTATCCTGTACTGATCCTGAGTTACATCCTGTATTATACTCCAGAGCTGCACTCACTATTCTGCTGGTGGAGTCACTGTGTACATACATTACTTATCCTGTACTGATCCTGAGTTACATCCTGTATTATACTCCAGAGCTGCACTCACTATTCTGCTGGTGGAGTCACTGTGTACATACATTACTTATCCTGTTCTGCTCCTGAGTTACATCCTGTATTATACTCCAGAGCTGCACTCACTATTCTGCTGGTGGAGACACTGTGTACATACATTACTTATCCTGTACTGATCCTGAGTTACATCCTATATTATACTGCAGAGCTGCACTCACTATTCTGCTGGTGGAGTCACTGTGTACATGCATTACTTATCCTGTACTGATCCTGAGTTACATCCTGTATTATACTCCAGAGCTGCACTCACTATTCTGCTGGTGGAGTCACTGTGTACATACATTACTTATCCTGTACTGATCCTGAGTTACATCCTGTATTATACTCCAGAGCTGCACTCACTATTCTGCTGGTGGAGTCACTGTGTACATACATTACTTATCCTGCACTGACCCTGAGTTACATCCTGTATTATACTCCAGAGCTGCACTCACTATTCTGCTGGTGGAGTCACTGTGTACATACATTACTTATCCTGCACTGACCCTGAGTTACATCCTGTATTATACTCCAGAGCTGCACTCACTATTCTGCTGGTGGAGTCACTGTGTACATACATTACTTATCCTGCACTGACCCTGAGTTATATCCTGTATTATACTCCAGAGCTGCACTCACTATTCTGCTGGTGGAGTCACTGTGTACATACATTACTTATCCTGTACTGCTCCTGAGTTACATCCTGTATTATACTCCAGAGCTGCACTCACTATTCTGCTGGTGGAGTCACTGTGTACATACATTACTTATCCTGTACTGATCCTGAGTTACATCCTGTATTATACTCCAGAGCTGCACTCACTATTCTGCTGGTGGAGTCACTGTGTACATACATTACTTATCCTGTACTGATCCTGAGTTACATCCTGTATTATACTCCAGAGCTGCACTCACTAGTCTGCTGGTGGAGTCACTGTGTACATACATTACTTATCCTGTACTGCTCCTGAGTTACATCCTGTATTATACCCCAGAGCTGCACTCACTATTCTGCTGGTAGTCACTGTGTACATACATTACTTATCCTGTACTGCTCCTGAGTTACATCCTGCATAATACTGCAGAGCTGCACTCACTATTCTGCTGGTGTAGTCACTGTGTACATACATTACTTATCCTGTACTGCTCCCGAGTTACATCCTGTATTATACTCCAGAGCTGCATTCACTATTCTGCTGGTGGAGTCACTGTGTACATACATTACTTATCCTGTACTGCTCCTGAGTTACATCCTGTATTATACCCCAGAGCTGCACTCACTATTCTGCTGGTGGAGTCACTGTGTACATATATTACTTATCCTGTACTGCTCCTGAGTTACATCCTGTATTATACTGCAGAGCTGCACTCACTATTCTGCTGGTGGAGTCGCTGTGTACATACATTACTTATCCTGTACTGCTCCTGAGTTACATCCTGTATTATACTGCAGAGCTGCACTCACTATTCTGCTGGTGTAGTCACTGTGTACATACATTACTTATCCTGTACTGCTCCTGAGTTACATCCTGTATTATACTGCAGAGCTGCACTCACTATTCTGCTGGTGGAGTCACTGTGTACATACATTACTTATCCTGTACTGATCCTGAGTTACATCCTGTATTATACTCCAGAGCTGCACTCACTATTCTGCTGGTGGAGTCACTGTGTACATACATTACTTATCCTGCACTGACCCTGAGTTACATGCTGTATTATACCCCAGAGCTGCACTCACTATTCTGCTGGTGGAGTCACTGTGTACATACATTACTTATCCTGTACTGATCCTGAGTTACACCCTGTATTATACCTCAGAGCTGCACTTACTATTCTGCTGGTGGAGTCACTGTGTACATACATTACTTATCCTGTACTGATCCTGAGTTACATCCTATATTATACTCCAGAGCTGCACTCACTATTCTGCTGGTGGAGTCACTGTGTAAATTACTTATCCTGTACTGCTCCTGAGTTACATCCTGTATTATACTCCAGAGCTGCACTCGCTATTCTGCTGGTGGAGTCACTGTGTACATACATTACTTTTCCTGTACTGATCCTGAGTTACATCCTATATTATACTCCAGAGCTGCACTCACTATTCTGCTGGTGGAGTCACTGTGTACATACATTACTTATCCTGTACTGATCCTGAGTTACATCCTGTATTATACCCCAGAGCTGCACTCACTATTCTGCTGCTGGTGGAGTCACTGTGTACATACATTACTTATCCTGTACTGCTCCTGAGTTACATCCTGTATTATACTCCAGAGCTGCACTCACTGTTCTGCTTATGTATCGGCTGTGGTGCATGCGCGCCAATAGTGAGGTGACCTCTGATTCGGAGATTTCCACTGGTCTCATCAAACACTGCCGCGTGTTCCGTCATCCATCAGTGTGACAGGTGAGATAGCACAACGCTCTGCTGCCCCCAGTGGTTGTATTTTCCATCACTTGTCTGCAGGTATTATTGACTGAAGCCGTAAAAACTGGTCAAAATGGTGACACTCTAGCTGCACTGTACGGCACTATGGAGATGCACAGTGCACTACTATAATGGGATTGTATTGTCCTACTGATATGGGCGCTGTATAACGCTACTGATATGGGCGCTGTATACCGCTACTGATATGGGCGCTGTATACCGCTACGGATATGGGCGCTGTATAACACTACTGATATGGGCGCTGTATAACACTACGGATATGGGCGCTGTATAACACTACTGATATGGGCGCTGTATAACACTACTGATATGGGCGCTGTATAACACTACTGATATGGGCGCTGTATAACACTACTGATATGGGCGCTGTATACCGCTACGGATATGGGCGCTGTATAACACTACTGATATGGGCGCTGTATAACGCTACTGATATGGGCGCTGTATACCGCTACGGATATGGGCGCTGTATAACACTACTGATATGGGCGCTGTATAACACTACTGATATGGGCGCTGTATAACACTACTGATATGGGCGCTGTATAACACTACTGATATGGGCGCTGTATACCGCTACGGATATGGGCGCTGTATAACACTACTGATATGGGCGCTGTATAACACTACTGGTATGGGCGCTGTATACCGCTACGGATATGGGCGCTGTATAATGCTACTGATATGGATGCTGTATAACACTACTGATATGGGCGCTGTATAACACTACTGATATGGGCGCTGTATAACACTACTGCTATGGGCGCTGTATAACACTACTGATATGGGCGCTGTATAACACTACTGCTATGGGCGCTGTATAACACTACTGATATGGGCGCTGTATAACACTACTGATATGGGCGCTGTATAACACTACTGATATGGGCGCTGTATACCGCTACGGATATGGGCGCTGTATAACACTACTGATATGGGCGCTGTATAACGCTACTGATATGGGCGCTGTATACCGCTACGGATATGGGCGCTGTATAACACTACTGATATGGGCGCTGTATACCGCTACGGATATGGGCGCTGTATAACACTACTGATATGGGCGCTGTATAACACTACTGATATGGGCGCTGTATAACACTACTGATATGGGCGCTGTATACCGCTACGGATATGGGCGCTGTATAACACTACTGATATGGGCGCTGTATAACACTACTGATATGGGCGCTGTATACCGCTACTGATATGGGCGCTGTATAACACTACTGATATGGGCGCTGTATAACACTACTGATATGGGCGCTGTATAACACTACTGATATGGGCGCTGTATACCGCTACGGATATGGGCGCTGTATAACACTACTGATATGGGCGCTGTATACCACTACGGATATGGGCGCTGTATAACACTACTGATATGGGCGCTGTATACCGCTACGGATATGGGCGCTGTATAACACTACTGATATGGGCGCTGTATAACACTACTGATATGGGCGCTGTATAACACTACTGATATGGGCGCTGTATACCGCTACGGATATGGGCGCTGTATAACACTACTGATATGGGCGCTGTATAACACTACTGATATGGGCGCTGTATACCGCTACTGATATGGGCGCTGTATAACACTACTGATATGGGCGCTGTATAACACTACTGATATGGGCGCTGTATAACACTACTGATATGGGCGCTGTATACCGCTACGGATATGGGCGCTGTATAACACTACTGATATGGGCGCTGTATACCACTACGGATATGGGCGCTGTATAACACTACTGATATGGGCGCTGTATACCGCTACGGATATGGGCGCTGTATAACACTACTGATATGGGCGCTGTATAACACTACTGATATGGGCGCTGTATAACACTACTGATATGGGCGCTGTATACCGCTACTGATATGGGCGCTGTATAACACTACTGATATGGGCGCTGTATAACACTACTGATATGGGCGCCGTATAACGCTACTGATATGGGCGCTGTATAACACTACTGATATGGGCGCTGTATACCGCTACTGATATGGACGCTGTATAACGCTACTGCTATGGGCGCTGTATAACGCTACTGATATGGACGCTGTATAACGCTACTGCTATGGGCGCTGTATAACGCTACTGACATGAGATCAATATTGTACTACTGATACTGGCAGTGTATAGCACCATTGATATGGTTACTGTATGGCATAACCGATGTGGGTACTAACACCATTAATATGAGTAATATACAGCATTATTGAGAAGGGCACAGTATGGCACTATTAATACAAGCACTACTGACATGAGACCAGTGCCTTGGTAGTGATATGGGCACTATATACCACCACTGATATAGGCGCTCTATGGCATTTTTAATCCGGGCACTATGCGGTGCTAGTAATATAGGACCGGTATTGTACTACTGGTATGGCCACAGGATAGCATTATTGGACTTGTACTGCCCTTGAGTCGTCCAGTTATTTATGCTGTCTGACAACCAATATGGCCGTCACCCCACCCGGCATTACGATTTTTTCCAAAGTGCTAATAGGACCATAAATGGGCGGGACTTATGACAATTTGCATAAAAACATCCTTCTTTGGGTCCAAAACAGCGCAGGGGGGCCTAACTCTGGATAGCTTTCTGATGTTGGGGCATTATAGCTCCCTCGGGCTTATCGCCCAGATTTATTCCTGACTAGGTAGAGCCGCACCTAAAAGACTCATCACTTATTATAGAAAAGATGGTGGCAGCCCGAGTCGTAACGGCAGCCATATTGGTTGTCACAGCGTTTTCGGAAATAGGTTTTAAGTAAATATCTATCTGAAACAAAACTCCTTGCATCAGTGGGGAGGCAGAGCAGCCAGCGGCAAGCACAAACCAAGTGATCGGAGTGATTTTTAGTAAGGGGGCGGAGCTATGACGACTTCCTTTTTATTCTATAGGTCCATTTAGATGGCATGATATGAGCTGTGCGACGAGATCGGCGCTCGTTAGTCTGGCCTTCACAAAGGCCGGTTCACCCCGTACGAGAGACAACCCATCGTTCCATTAACCACATTGTGTCTGCTTGTTCATCAGGTGATCGCCAGCACATGACCCAATGATAGAGCAAGGGACGTTCTTACGAGTGATCATCGCGGCACGTAAAGGAGCCTTGAGGGCCACCGTCAAAAAGGGTTAACAAAGTGTGCTCTGTGGAGCTGCCAAAATGTGCCCCTGTTCCTCATCAGTAGGGATTGTGTACACAGGAGGAGCCAAAGGAACTTGCATGTGTCCCCGGAGCCCCAGATTGGGGTCTCTATAGCAGCTCCCAGGAGCGATTCTGATACTAACATCATATTAGGGAGTTGGTACTTGAGCAACCCCCTACTCTTTCCTGCAGAGAACCCACACAGTGGAGTCGCACTTAAAGATCTTATCGTCTTAAGGAATTGTATAACCGCCATACGGGGGAGGGGCCGTGCTTTATGTACTTGGGTGTTCTCCAAAAACGAGTTACAACCAACCCAAACAGCAATTAAGTTATAAATTAGCAGAGGAACATAATAAATAGTAAAAAGTTATTAAAGCGAAATGTACTAATTGCAGCGAAGGAAAATTAACGGCTGCAAAATCAACATTTTAATTTCTGGGAAGTGCGTTCCGTCGGCGACACCAACAGTTTTTGGATCAGGGTGTAACGTAACTGCAGCAGAAACAAATTACTAATCCGACGAGGGGTCACATCAGACGTTAAATCTAATTACAGCAAGATGTGGCTCCTCGTATGTCTGCCTCCTACACGCGGCAATTATAGAATCTGCAAGAAACATACATTATCGCCTTATAAAATGCTCAATGCTTCCGCAAATCCTTTCAAATTGGGTCAATGTAATCACTAAAAATAGCCCCCGCGCGGCGGTACACCGCAGACGGCTGGTCGGAATTTCGGAATTACAATTTTATTATTTAGTTGGACATTTTGCTCAGATATGAAGCTCAAAAGTTCCCAGAAAGTGATTTGTCTCCTTGTCATGTAAATCTGCTCTGCATGCACTTTACTTCCTGCACAGACGTTAATTAGACCAGGCAGAGCTGCAGTGTAAAGCATGGGGAAGGCAGGGAGGAGCAGAGACAGATTTCAGGCTACCTGCTACAAGGTGTTGTCCGTTACTTACTGCCATCATTTTAGCCACGAAGCTCTCCGGACCGGTATATTCCGTCGGGTCCTTCACTTTCACCAGGACAATAAAGTACAAGTAATGCCACATGCAATGCTCTGACAAGATGTGCTCCTCGAAGGACACCGTCTTATTGTCAAACTTGTCTCTCTCCAGACCTGCAACAACAAAATAAATAAATAAAATGAGGCGAGGAGAAAGGGAGAGAAAAGCGGAGGAGGAGGTACAGAGAGAGCGGGGGAGGGGTGGAGAAAAATAGGGGTGGGGCAGAAAACGAATGGAAGGTAGAGTGGGAGGAGAAAAAAGAGGAGAGAGAGTAAATGGGGAGAGTATGGGGGTAGAGGGTGAACAGAAGAAAGAGTAAGAGGGACAGAGAAGGATCAAAAGAGGAAAAGAGATGATGGAGAAAGGGGAGGATAGAGAAGGAGGGATGGAGGGAAAGGGCTAGAAGATAAAGAAAGGGGACGAGATAGGGAAGAGAGGAGGGGAAAGGAACAGAAGAGGTTAAAAAGAGGAGAGAAGAGAAAGGGGAGGAGATACATAGAGAAAAGAAGCGATAGAGAGAAAGAGGAGGGGAGGAGAGGACACAGGACAAGAAAAGAAAGGTCAGAGGAAGAGAAAAGGGAGGAGATATGAAGAAAAAAGGGGAGGTGATAGGAAAAGTTAGAGGAGGAGATGAAAAAAGAAAGAAGAGTGGATAGAGAAAGGGAACGATAGAGGCGGAGAAAAGAAATGAGATGCAAAGAGAAAGAAGATGAAAGGAAAGAGGATGAGAGAAGTCAAGGGGGAGGAAATGGAGAGAGAAAGGGGAGGAGCTATAAAAAGAAAAGAGGAGGAGGGGAGAAAACAAAGCATGTGACAAAACAGAGGAGATAGAGAAAGGGGAAGAGGAGAAGTGAACAAGAAGAGAAAAGAGGTGAGCAAAGAGAAGAAGAGATGGAGAGAAAGGAGGAAGGATAAAGAAAGAGGAGGAGAGTGATAAGGAGGGGAGAGAGAATGACAAATGGGAAGGGTTTACAGAGAAAAGGAAAAAAGAGAGAGATAAGAGATAG
Source organism: Eleutherodactylus coqui (assembly GCA_035609135.1). NCBI lineage: Eukaryota > Metazoa > Chordata > Amphibia > Anura > Eleutherodactylidae > Eleutherodactylus > Eleutherodactylus coqui. Next base: position 1,236,396 of record CM069406.1, on the reverse strand, counting down.
AGAAGAGGAGTATTTCCAGAAAGGGGGGAAGAAAAGAGAGAGATGAGAGAGGAGAAGAGTAGATTAGAAAGGGAAGAAGTTATAGAAAGGCAGTGAGAAGTGGGACAGTCATGGGGGGGGGGGGGGGGGTCTTACATCACAGTCTGATGTAAGGAGGCTGATGGGATGATTCATAGATGTGATTCACAGGCTTCTATATTGAGAACTTAATGTATTTATATGGGAATATAAGCAGATAATTGCAGGTGGCGATTTACTGCGGATAACACATGACTGGTGGGGGGAAGCTTACAAGGTCCAAGCTTCACCTTCACATGTAACAGTGTCAATAATGAGCAGAGCTAGGTGACCCAGGGGCACGTGCCCATATCTAGGTGGCATAGCTATCGAACCTAGACTGTGCTGCTACTACTACTTCTGGGTACTCACCACAGATGAAGCACGTGGTCTTCAGGATCTCCTCCTTCTTCTGTTTCTCACTCCTTAGATCGGCGAATGTATCAATGATGACACCAAAGATGAGATTGAGGACAATAATGATGACAATGAAGTAGAAGAGAAGATCATACACGACCCTGGCAGCGAAGAGAGGCTCCTGGAGGAGAGGGGTAAAGGAGATGTGTGTGTACAGGATGAGGGTCAATAACCATGGCGGAGAATCACAACATGGTAACATGACTTCCATTGATTGGCCCAAATGTTGGTCATGACTGAGAATAAACTCATAAGAAGTGATTGAGGAATCTTCAACTACAATACAATCATATTCATCACACAACTCTTTTTTTTTTTAAATTGACCCTCCAAATTTAAAGGGTCCTCGTCCCCAGGAAATGGCCAGACATCATAGCTTGGGTTACACATATCCAGTGGCTTGATGACCAAAGCCAGACTTACATCCTGTGAAGGCTTCCGGAGAATGTCTCCTACACCTCCCCCGTTCCTTAGACCTTGGTTCAGGACTGTTACGATGCACATCAGCAGCGTGTCGCAGGTCCGTTCGGTACTGTTTTCATTTGTGCCCCCATCTGTAATGACCACAAGATAGCAAAGGTCAAGAAACCTAATATACAAGCAGTAAAACACGGGTGGCTAGGAGGAGGTTGGTGGGACACTAAAGTCCCACAGACGTATGCTGCCCCATCTATGCGTATCTAGTTCAATCCATCCTGCAGCCACCACTAGAGGAAGCTTTGGAGTTTACTGCATACAGTGTATACATTGAACTGAATAATAACCAAATATATAGTGAGCTCCCCCTAGTGGTGGCTGCAGGAAGACAAAACTTTATCATGTAACTTTCTGCAGCAGATGTGGAGCTTTTTATTTGAAGAAAGGAGCCCGGACTGCTATACAGATCTATTATAAAGCTATATAGCGCAGAAGGTTGGACCTAAAAGAGGGCCATTCACTCAGGTTCAGGCTACACAACTACTTAGGACACATCTTAAGAGTTGTTTGAGTCAATAGATCCATGTCCGTGGCTTCAGAGCCCCCTATAAGTATGGCTATTTATAAGGAATACGTGAATGTGCTGGACGTGCGCCCGAGGAGAGGTTCCGTGCAGGGACGTTCAGCCTACACAGGGATAAATATAAAATCTATTGAGCCAGATGACTTTCACTTCTATTAATAAGTAAGGGGTAGAAGTATCGTCTCTCTGCTGCAGAAGCCGCTCTGGCGGCATAAACATATGTGTTTACTCAGCGAATGAAGGAGGGGGGGTTGTGGGGGGCGCGGAGGAAACGACAGAAAATCTGCTCATGGGGTTTACTGCTAAGTAGAAAGTCACATGGATATGATAGAAAATGTGTGCAAGGAACAACTAAACTGCACGGATATACCTGCCTAATATCTATCCCATATCCATCCATCTATCTCATATCTATCTCTCTCATATCTATCTCCTATCTATCTATCCATCCATCCATCCAGCTCTCCTATCTATCCCATATCTATCTATCTATCTATCTATCTATCTCCTATCTATCTATCTATCTCCTATCTATCTATCTATCCCATATCTATCTATCTATCTATCCATCTCAAATCTATCTATTTCATATCTATCTCCTATCTATCTATCTATCTATGTAATATCCATCTATCTCCTATCTATCTATCTCCTATCTATCTATCTATCTATCTCCTATCTATCTATCTCCTATCCATCTATCTCATATCTATCTATCTCCTATCTATCTATCTCCTATCTATCTTTCTCCTATCTATCTATCTATCTATCTATCTATCTATCTCCTATCTATCTCCTATATATCTATCTATCTCTCTCCTATCTATCTCTCATATCTATCTCTCCATCTATCTATCTCATATCTATCTCTCTATCTCCTATCCATTTATCTACTTTCTATCTATCTAGCTCATATCCATCTATATTAGAGATGATCGAACGTGTCCGTTACGGACACTTACGCACCCGGACACCGGCTTTCCCGAACACTTCAGTGTTCGGGCGTAAATGTTCGGGGGCCGCCGGGGGGCGGGGGTCGCCGTGGCAGCGCGGGCGGCAGCAGCGGGGAACAGGGGGGAGCCCTCTCTCTCTCCCTCTCCCCCCCACTCCCCGCCGCACCCCCCCGCGCTGCCACGGCGACCGCCGAACATTTTTCGCCCGAACACGGAAGTACTCGCAAAGTTCGGTGTTCGGGTGAAAAGGGGCGGGGCCGAACATGTTCGATCATCTCTAATCTATATCTATCTCATATCTATCTCCTATCTATCTATCCATCTCCTATCTATCTATCCATCTCCTATCTATCTATCTATCTATCTATCTATCTATCTATCTATCTATCTCCTATCTATCTCCTATCTATCTATCTATCTCCTATCTATCTATCTATCTATCTCCTATCTATCTATCTATCTATCTATCTCCTATCTATCTATCTATCTATCTCCTATCTATCTATCTCCTATCTATCTATCTCCTATCTATCTCCTATCTATCTATCTCCTATCTATCTATCTCCTATCCATCTATCTATCTATCTATCTCCTATCTATCTCCTATCTATCTATCTATCTATCTATCTATCTATCTATCTATCTATCCCCTATCTATCTCCTATCTATCTCCTATCTATCTATCTCCTATCTATCTATCTCCTATCTATCTATCTCCTATCTATCTATCTCCTATCTATCTATCTCCTATCTATCTATCTCCTATCTATCTATCTCCTATCTATCTATCTATCTCCTATCTATCTATCTCCTATCTATCTATCTATCTCCTATCTATCTATCTATCTCCTATCTATCTATCTATCTATCTATCTCCTATCTATCTATCTATCTATCTCCTATCTATCTATCTATCTCCTATCTATCTATCTCCTATCTATCTATCTATCTCCTATCTATCTATCTCCTATCTATCTATCTCCTATCTATCTATCTATCTATCTATCTCCTATCTATCTATCTATCTATGTATCTATCTATCTATCTATCTATCTATGTATCTATCTATCTCCTATCTATCTATCTATCTCCTATCTATCTATCTATCTCCTATCTATCTATCTATCTCCTATCTATCTATCTCCTATCTATCTATCTCCTATCTATCTATCTCCTATCTATCTATCTCCTATCTATCTATCTCCTATCTATCTATCTATCTATGTATCTATCTATCTATCTCCTATCTATCTATCTCCTATCTATCTATCTATCTCCTATCTATCTATCTCCTATCTATCTATCTATCTATCATCTATCTATCTATCTATCTATCTATCTCCTATCTATCTATCTCCTATCTATCTATCTCCTATCTATCTATCTCCTATCTATCTATCTCCTATCTATCTATCTCCTATCTATCTATCTCCTATCTATCTATCTATGTATCTATCTATCTATCTCCTATCTATCTCCTATCTATCTATCTATCTCCTATCTATCTATCTCCTATCTATCTATCTATCTATCTATCATCTATCTATCTATCTCCTATCTATCTATCTCCTATCTATCTATCTCCTATCTATCTATCTCCTATCTATCTATCTCCTATCTATCTATCTCCTATCTATCTATCTCCTATCTATCTATCTCCTATCTATCTATCTCCTATCTATCTATCTCCTATCTATCTCTCTCCTATCTATCTCTCTCCTATCTATCTCTCTCCTATCTATCTCTCTCCTATCTATCTCTCTCCTATCTATCTCTCTCCTATCTATCTCTCTCCTATCTATCTCTCTCCTATCTATCTCTCTCCTATCTATCTCTCTCCTATCTATCTCTCTCCTATCTATCTCTCTCCTATCTATCTCTCTCCTATCTATCTCTCTCCTATCTATCTCTCTCCTATCTATCTCTCTCCTATCTATCTATCTCCTATCTATCTCTCTCCTATCTATCTCTCTCCTATCTATCTCTCTCCTATCTATCTCTCTCCTATCTATCTCTCTCCTATCTATCTCTCTCCTATCTATCTCTCTCCTATCTATCTCTCTCCTATCTATCTCTCTCCTATCTATCTCTCTCCTATCTATCTCTCTCCTATCTATCTCTCTCCTATCTATCTCTCTCCTATCTATCTCTCTCCTATCTATCTCTCTCCTATCTATCTCTCTCCTATCTATCTCTCTCCTATCTATCTATCTCCTATCTATCTATCTCCTATCTATCTCTCTCCTATCTATCTCTCTCCTATCTATCTCTCTCCTATCTATCTCTCTCCTATCTATCTATCTCCTATCTATCTATCTCCTATCTATCTATCTCCTATCTATCTATCTATCTATCTCCTATCTATCTATCTCCTATCTATCTATCTCCTATCTATCTCTCTCCTATCTATCTCTCTCCTATCTATCTCTCTCCTATCTATCTATCTATCTATCTATCTCCTATCTATCTCTCTCCTATCTATCTCCTATCTATCTATCTATCTCCTATCTATCTATCTCCTATCTATCTATCTCCTATCTATCTATCTCCTATCTATCTATCTCCTATCTATCTATCTCCTATCTATCTATCTCCTATCTATCTATCTCCTATCTATCTATCTATCTCCTATCTCCTATCTATCTCCTATCTATCTATCTCCTATCTATCTATCTATCTCCTATCTCCTATCTATCTATCTCCTATCTATCTATCTCCTATCTATCTATCTATCTCCTATCTATCTATCTCCTATCTATCTATCTATCTATCTCCTATCTATCTATCTATCTATCTATCTATCTATCCCCTATCTATCTATCTCCTATCTATCTATCTATCTCCTATCTATCTATCTATCTATCCCCTATCTATCTATCTCCTATCTATCTATCTCCTATCTATCTATCTCCTATCTATCTATCTCCTATCTATCTATCTCCTATATCTATCTCCTATATCTATCTCCTATATCTATCTCCTATATCTATCTCCTATATATCTGTCTCCTATCTATGTATCTAATTTCCATCTATCTAACTTACTGTCAAATGATTATTTACCATCTTGGTTACATGCTGTGTGGGCCTCTAACATGTCTCTTTCTTTCCAAGTGTTAAGGTAATAACACAGCGCCCCTAGAGGTCAGAATTAATGAAACCCCACATAATTACTTAGCCTCAACAAGCACAATATGCGGCCTTCTTCCTCATATCATAAAGAGATCTTCTAGTTCTAATTTTGCAGCTATAATTAAACTTTCCAGGATATTTTGCTCCTTTGAGAAATTATCTGGTATTGATCAACGTCTGATGTTTTGCACCAGTGTAAGTGGGAGAGAACGGTGCGGTGGAAGACTGCAGCACTGCGCAGCATGGTGGTTCATTACACCTTCCAACAGAGCACAATACATTTGGTACATGATGACAATATGTGGCATTATATCCTTACGTAGGACTCTGTAATTAATGCACAGGAGCCCTAAAATGATGGTAATTATTAACTAATACAAATTAATAAATATGTTAATTGTGCAGGATTATGTTGCTTAACATAGGGGCAGTATTATAGTAGTTATATTCTTGTACATAGGAGGCAGTATTATAGTAGTTATATTCTTGTACATAGGGGGCAGTATTATAGTAGTTATATTCTTGTACATAGGAGGCAGTATTATAGTAGTTATATTCTTGTACATAGGGGGCAGTATTATAGTAGTTATATTCTTGTACACAGGAGCAGTATTATAGTAGTTATATTCTTGTATATAGGAGGCAGTATTATAGTAGTTATATTCTTGTACATAGGGGGCAGTATTATAGTAGTTATATTCTTGTACATAGGGGGCAGTATTATAGTAGTTATATTCTTGTACATAGGAGGCAGTATTATAGTAGTTATATTCTTGTACATAGTGGCAGTATTATAGTAGTTATATTCTTGTACATAGGGGGCAGTATTATAGTAGTTATATTCTTGTACATAGGAGCAGTATTATAGTAGTTATATTCTTGTACATAGGAGCAGTATTATAGTAGTTATATTCTTGTACATAGGGAGCAGTATTATAGGAGTTATATTCTTGTACATAGGAGCAGTATTATAGTAGTTATATTCTTGTACATAGGAGGCAGTATTATAGTAGTTATATTCTTGTACATAGGGGGCAGTATTATAGTAGTTATATTCTTGTACACAGGAGCAGTATTATAGTAGTTATATTCTTGTATATAGGAGGCAGTATTATAGTAGTTATATTCTTGTACATAGGGGGCAGTATTATAGTAGTTATATTCTTGTACATAGGGGGCAGTATTATAGTAGTTATATTCTTGTACATAGGGGGCAGTATTATATTAGTTATATTCTTGTACATAGGGGGCAGGATTATAGTAGTTATATTCTTGTACATAGGGGGCAGCATTATAGTAGTTATATTCTTGTACATAGGGGGCAGTATTATAGTAGTTATATTCTTGTACATAGGGGCAGTATTATAGTAGTTATATTCTTGTACATAGGAGCAGTATTATAGTAGTTATATTCTTGTACATATGGGCAGTATTATAGTAGTTATATTCTTGTACATAGCGGGCAGTATTATAGTAGTTATATTCTTCTACATAGGGGCAGTATTATAGTAGTTATATTCCTGTACATAGGGGCAGTATTATAGTAGTTATATTCTTGGACATAGGAGGAGTATTATAGTAGTTATATTCTTGTACATAGGGGACAGTATTATAGTAGTTATATTATTGTACATAGGGGACAGTATTATAGTAGTTATATTCTTGTACATAGGAGACAGTATTATAGTAGTTATATTCTTGTACATAGGGGGCAGTATTATAGTAGTTATATTCTTGTACATAGGAGGCAGTATTATAGTAGTTATATTCTTGTACATAGGAGCAGTATTATAGTAGTTATATTCTTGTACATAGGAGCAGTATTATAGTAGTTATATTCTTGTACATAGGGGGCAGTATTTTTTAGTAGTTATATTCTTAAACATAAGGGGCAGTATTATAGTGGTTATATTCTTAAACATAAGGGGCAGTATTATAGTGGTTATATTCTTGTACAGAGGGGGAAGTATTATAGTAGTTATATTCTTGTATATAAGATGCAGTATTATACTAGTTATATTCTTGTACATAGGGGGCAGTATTATAGTATTTATTTTCTTGTACATAGGGGGCAGTATTATAGTAGTTATATTCTTGTACATAGGGGGCAGTATTATAGTAGTTATATTCTTGTCCATAGGGGGCAGTATTATAGTAGTTATATTCTTGTACATAGGAGGCAGTATTATAGCAGTTATATTCTTGTACATAGGGGGCAGTATTATAGTAGTTATATTCTTGTACATAGGAGCAGTATTATAGTAGTTATATTCTTGTACATAAGGGGCAGTATTATAGTAGTTATATTCTTGTACATAGGGGGCAGTATTATAGTAGTTATATTCTTGTACATAGGGGGCAGTATTATAGTAGTTATATTCTTGTACATAGGAGCAGTATTATAGTAGTTATATTCTTGTACATAGGGGGCAGTATTATAGTAGTTATATTCTTGTATATAAGGGGTAGTATTATAGTAGTTATATTCTTGTACATAGGAGCAGTATTATAGTAGTTATATTCTTGTACATTAGGGGCAGTATTATAGTAGTTATATTCCTGTATATAGGTGACAGTATTATAGTAGTTATATTCTTGTACATAGAGGGCAGTATTATAATAGTTATATTCTTGTATATAGGGGGCAGGATCATAGTAGTTATATTCTTGTACATAGGAGGCAGTATTATAGTAGTTATATTCTTGTACATAGAGGGCAGTATTATAATAGTTATATTCTTGTATATAGGGGGCAGGATCATAGTAGTTATATTCTTGTATATAGGAGGCAGTATTATAGTAGTTATATTCTTGTACATAGAGGGCAGTATTATAGTAGTTATATTCTTGTACATAGAGGGCAGTATTATAGTAGTTATATTCTTGTATATAGGGGGCAGGATCATAGTAGTTATATTCTTGTACATAGGAGGCAGTATTATAGTAGTTATATTCTTGTACATAGAGGGCAGTATTATAATAGTTATATTCTTGTATATAGGGGGCAGGATCATAGTAGTTATATTCTTGTACATAGGAGGCAGTATTATAGTAGTTATATTCTTGTACATAGAGGGCAGTATTATAGTAGTTATATTCTTGTACATAGGGGGCAGTATTATAGTAGTTATATTCTTGTACATAGGGGGCAGTATTACAATAGTTATATTCTTGAACATAGGGGCAGTATTATAGTAGATATATTCTTGTACATAGGAGGCAGTATTATAGTAGTTATATTCTTGTACATAGGGGCAGTATTATAGTAGTTATATTCTTGTACATAGGGGGCAGTATTATAGTAGTTATATTCTTGTACGTAGGGGGCAGTATTATAGTAGTTATATTCTTGTACATAGGGAGCAGTATTATAGTAGTTATATTCTTGTACATAGGGAGCAGTATTATAGTAGTTATATTCTTGTACATAGGGGGCAGTATTATAGTAGTTATATTCTTGTACATAGGGGCAGTATTATAGTAGTTATATTCTTGTACATAGGGGGCAGTATTACAATAGTTATATTCTTGAACATAGGGGCAGTATTATAGTAGATATATTCTTGTACATAGGATGCAGTATTATAGTAGTTATATTCTTGTACATAGGGGCAGTATTATAGTAGTTATATTCTTGTACATAGGAGGCAGTATTATAGTAGTTATATTCTTGTACATAGGGGGCAGTATTATGGTAGTTATATTCTTGTACGTAGGGGGCAGTATTATAGTAGTTATATTCTTGTACATAGGGAGCAGTATTATAGTAGTTATATTCTTGTACATAGGAGCAGTATTATACTAGTTCTATTCTTGTACATAGGGGGCAGTATTACAATAGTTATATTCTTGAACATAGGGGCAGTATTATAGTAGATATATTCTTGTACATAGGAGGCAGTATTATAGTAGTTATATTCTTGTACATAGGGGCAGTATTATAGTAGTTATATTCTTGTACATAGGGGGCAGTATTATACTAGTTATATTCTTGTACATAGGGGGCAGTATTACAAAAGTTATATTCTTGAACATAGGGGCAGTATTATAGTAGATATATTCTTGTACATAGGAGGCAGTATTATAGTAGTTATATTCTTGTACAAAGGGGGCAGTATTATAGTAGTTATATTCTTGTACATAGGGGGCAGTATTATAGTAGTTATATTCTTGTACATAGGGGGCAGTATTATACTAGTTATATTCTTGTACATAGGGGGCAGTATTACAATAGTTATATTCTTGAACATAGGGGCAGTATTATAGTAGATATATTCTTGTACATAGGAGGCAGTATTATAGTAGTTATATTCTTGTACATAGGGTCAGTATAATAGTAGTTATATTCTTGTACATAGGGGCAGTATTATAGTAGTTATATTCTTGTACATAGGAGGCAGTATTATAGTAGTTATATTCTTGTACATAGGGGGCAGTATTATGGTAGTTATATTCTTGTACGTAGGGGGCAGTATTATAGTAGTTATATTCTTGTACATAGGGAGCAGTATTATAGTAGTTATATTCTTGTACATAGGGGGCAGTATTATAGTAGTTATATTCTTGTACATAGGAGCAGTATTATAGTAGTTATATTCTTGTACATAGGAGGCAGTATTATAGTAGTTATATTCTTGTACATAGGGGGCAGTGTTATAGTAGTTATATTCTTGTACATAACAGCAGTATTATAGCAGTTATATTCTTGTATATAGGGGGCAGTATTATAGTAGTTATATTCTTGTACATAGGAGCAGTATTATAGTAGTTATATTCTTGTACATAACAGCAGTATTATAGCAGTTATATTCTTGTATATAGGGGGCAGTATTATAGTAGTTATATTCTTGTACATAGGGAGTAGTATTATAGTAGTTATATTCTTGTACATAGGGGGCAGTATTATAGTAGTTATATTCTTGTACATAAGAGCAGTATTATAGTAGTTATATTCTTGTACATAGGGGGCAGTATTATAGTAGTTATATTCTTGTACATAGGAGCAGTATTATAGTAGTTATTTTCTTGTACATAGGGGGCAGTGTTATAGTATTTATATTCTTGTACATAACAGCAGTATTATAGTAGTTATATTCTTGTACATAGGGGGCAGTATTATAGTAGTTATATTCTTGTACATAGGGGGCAGCATTATAGTAGTTATATTCTTGTACACATGGCACAGTATTATAGTAGTTATATTCTTGTGCATAGGAGCAGTATTATAGTAGTTATATTCTTATACATAGGGGGCAGTATTATAGTCGTTATATTCTTGTACATAGGTAGCAGTATTATAGTAGTTATATTCTTGTACATAGGGGGCAGTATTATAGTAGTTATATTCTTGTACATAACAGCAGTATTATAGTAGTTATATTCTTGTATATAGGGGGCAGTATTATAGTAGTTATATTCTTGTACATATGTAGCAGTATTATAGTAGTTATATTCTTGTACATAGGGGGCAGTATTATAGTAGTTATATTCTTGTACATAACAGCAGTATTATAGTAGTTATATTCTTGTACATAGGGGGCAGTATTATAGTAGTTATATTCTTGTACATAAGGGGCAGTAATTATAGTAGTTATATTCTTGTACATAGGAGCAGTATTATAGTAGTTATATTCTTGTGCATAGGAGCAGTATTATAGTAGTTATATTCTTGTACATAGGGGGCAGTATTATAGTAGTTATATTCTTGTACAAAGGGGGCAGTATTATAGTAGTTATATTCTTGTACATAGGGGGCAGTATTATAGTAGTTATATTCTTGTACATAGGGGCCAGTATTATAGTAGTTATATTCTTGTCCATAGGGAGCAGTATTATAGTAGTTATATTCTTGTGCATAGGAGCAGTATTATAGTAGTTATATTCTTGTACATAGGGGGCAGTATTATAGTAGTTATATTCTTGTACAAAGGGGGCAGTATTATAGTAGTTATATTCTTGTACGTATGGGGCAGTATTATAGTAGTTATATTCTTGTACATAGGGAGCAGTATTATAGTAGTTATATTCTTGTACATAGGAGGCAGTATTATAGTAGTTATATTCTTGTACATAGGGGGCAGTATTATAGTAGTTATATTCTTGTACATAGGGGGCAGTGTTATAGTAGTCATATTCTTGTACATAACAGCAGTATTATAGCAGTTATATTCTTGTATATAGGGGGCAGTATTATAGTAGTTATATTCTTGTACATAGGGGGCAGTATTATAGTAGTTATATTCTTGTACATAAGGGGCAGTATTATAGTAGTTATATTCTTATACATAGGGGGCAGAATTATAGTAGTTATATTCTTGTACATAGGGGGCAGTATTATAGTAGTTATATTCTTGTACATAGGGAGCAGTATTATAGTAGTTATATTCCTGTATATAGGTGACAGTATTATAGTAGTTATATTCTTGTACATAGAGGGCAGTATTATAATAGTTATATTCTTGTACATAGGGGGCAGTATTATAGTAGTTATATTCTTGTACATAGGGGGCAGTATTATAGTAGTTATATTCTTGTACACAGGGGGCAGTATTATAGTAGTTATATTCTTGTACATAGGAGCAGTATTATAGTAGTTATATTCTTGTACATAGGGGGCAGTATTATAGTAGTTATATTCTTGTACATAGGGGGCAGTATTATAGTAGTTATATTCTTAAACATAAGAGGCAGTATTATAGTGGTTATATTCTTGTACAGAGGGGGAAGTATTATAGTAGTTATATTCTTGTATATAAGGGGCAGTATTATACTAGTTATATTCTTGTACATAGGGGGCAGTATTATAGTATTTATTTTCTTGTACATAGGGGGCAGTATTATAGTAGTTATATTCTTGTACATAGGGGGCAGTATTATAGTAGTTATATTCTTGTACATAGGGGGCAGTATTATAGTAGTTATATTCTTGTACATAGGGGGCAGTATTATAGTAGTTATATTCTTGTCCATAGGGGGCAGTATTATAGTAGTTATATTCTTGTACATAGGAGGCAGTATTATAGTAGTTATATTCTTGTACATAGGGGGCAGTATTATAGTAGTTATATTCTTGTCCATAGGGGGCAGTATTATAGTAGTTATATTCTTGTACATAGGAGGCAGTATTATAGTAGTTATATTCTTGTACATAGGGGGCAGTATTATAGTAGTTATATTCTTGTACATAGGAGGCAGTATTATAGTAGTTATATTCTTGTACATAGGGGGCAGTATTATAGTAGTTATATTCTTGTACATAGGAGCAGTATTATAGTAGTTATATTCTTGTACATAAGGGGCAGTATTATAGTAGTTATATTCTTGTACATAGGGGGCAGTATTATAGTAGTTATATTCTTGTATATAAGGGGCAGTATTATACTAGTTATATTCTTGTACATAGGGGGCAGTATTATAGTAGTTATATTCTTGTATATAGGGGGCAGTATTATAGTAGTTATATTCTTGTACATAGGAGCAGTATTATAGTAGTTATATTCTTGTACATAGGGGGCAGTATTATAGTAGTTATATTCTTGTATATAAGGGGTAGTATTATAGCAGTTATATTCTTGTACATAGGAGCAGTATTATAGTAGTTATATTCTTGTACATTAGGGGCAGTATTATAGTAGTTATATTCCTGTATATAGGTGACAGTATTATAGTAGTTATATTCTTGTACATAGAGGGCAGTATTATAATAGTTATATTCTTGTATATAGGGGGCAGGATCATAGTAGTTATATTCTTGAACATAGGAGCAGTATTATAGTAGTTCTATTCTTGTACATAGCGGGCAGTATTACAATAGTTATATTCTTGCACATAGGGGCAGTATTATAGTAGTTATATTCTTGTACATAGGGGGCAGTATTACAATAGTTATATTCTTGAACATAGGGGCAGTATTATAGTAGATATATTCTTGTACGTAGGGGGCAGTAATATAGTAGTTATATTCTTGTATATAGGAGGCAGTATTATAGTAGTTATATTCTTGTACATAGGGGCAGTATTATAGTAGTTATATTCTTGTACGTAGGGGGCAGTAATATAGTAGTTATATTCTTGTACATAGGGAGCAGTATTATAGTAGTTATATTCTTGTACATAGGGAGCAGTATTATAGTAGTTATATTCTTGTACATAGAGCAGTATTATAGTAGTTATATTCTTGTACATAGGGAGCAGTATTATAGTAGTTATATTCTTGTACATAGGGAGCAGTATTATAGTAGTTATATTCTTGTACATAGAGCAGTATTATAGTAGTTATATTCTTGTACATAGGGGGCAGTATTACAATAGTTATATTCTTGAACATAGGGGCAGTATTATAGTAGATATATTCTTGTACATAGGAGGCAGTATTATAGTAGTTATATTCTTGTACATAGGGGCAGTATTATAGTAGTTATATTCTTGTACATAGGAGGCAGTATTATAGTAGTTATATTCTTGTACATAGGGGGCAGTATTATGGTAGTTATATTCTTGTACGTAGGGGGCAGTATTATAGTAGTTATATTCTTGTACATAGGGAGCAGTATTATAGTAGTTATATTCTTGTACATAGGAGCAGTATTATACTAGTTCTATTCTTGTACATAGGGGGCAGTATTACAATAGTTATATTCTTGCACATAGGGGCAGTATTATAGTAGTTATATTCTTGTACATAGGGGGCAGTATAGTAGTTATTTTCTTGTACATAGGGGGCAGTATTATAGTAGTTATATTCTTGTACATAGGAGCAGTATTATAGTAGTTATTTTCTTGTACATAGGGGGCAGTATTATAGTAGTTATATTCTTGTACATAGGGGGCAGTATTATAGTAGTTATATTCTTGTACATAGGAGCAGTATTATAGTAGTTATACTCTTGTACATAGGGGGCAGTATTATAGTAGTTATACTCTTGTACATAGGAGCAGTATTATAGTAGTTTTATTCTTGTACATAGGGAGCAGTATTATAGTAGTTATATTCTTGTACATAGGAGCAGTATTATAGTAGTTATATTCTTGTACATAGGGGGCAGTATTATAGTAGTTATATTCTTGTATATAAGGGGCAGTATTATAGTGGTTACATTCTTGTACATAGGGGACAGTATTATAGTAGTTACATTCTTGTACATAGGGGACAGTATTATAGTAGTTATATTCTTGTACATAGGGGGCAGTATTATACTAGTTATATTCTTGTACATAGGGGGCAGTATTATAGTAGTTATATTCTTGTACATAGGGGCAGTATTATAGTAGTTATATTCTTGTACATAGGAGGCAGTATTATAGTAGTTATATTCTTGTACAAAGGGGGCAGTATTATAGTAGTTATATTCTTGTACATAGGGGGCAGTATTATAGTAGTTATATTCTTGTACATAGGGGCAGTATTATAGTAGTTATATTCTTGTACATAGGAGGCAGTATTATAGTAGTTATATTCTTGTACATAGGAGCAGTATTATAGTAGTTGTATTCTTGTACATAGGGGGCAGTATTACAATAGTTATATTCTTGAACATAGGGGCAGTATTATAGTAGATATATTCTTGTACATAGGAGGCAGTATTATAGTAGTTATATTCTTGTACATAGGGTCAGTATAATAGTAGTTATATTCTTGTACATAGGGGCAGTATTATAGTAGTTATATTCTTGTACATAGGAGGCAGTATTATAGTAGTTATATTCTTGTACATAGGGGGCAGTATTATGGTAGTTATATTCTTGTACGTAGGGGGCAGTATTATAGTAGTTATATTCTTGTACATAGGGAGCAGTATTATAGTAGTTATATTCTTGTACATAGGGGGCAGTATTATGGTAGTTATATTCGTGTACATAGGGTGCAGTATTATAGTAGTTATATTCTTGTACATAGGAGCAGTATTATAGTAGTTATATTCTTGTACATAGGGGGCAGTGTTATAGTAGTTATATTCTTGTACATAACAGCAGTATTATAGCAGTTATATTCTTGTATATAGGGGGCAGTATTATAGTAGTTATATTCTTGTACATAGGAGCAGTATTATAGTAGTTATATTCTTGTACATAACAGCAGTATTATAGCAGTTATATTCTTGTATATAGGGGGCAGTATTATAGTAGTTATATTCTTGTACATAGGGAGTAGTATTATAGTAGTTATATTCTTGTACATAGGGGGCAGTATTATAGTAGTTATATTCTTGTACATAAGAGCAGTATTATAGTAGTTATATTCTTGTACATAGGGGGCAGTATTATAGTAGTTACATTCTTGTACATAGGAGCAGTATTATAGTAGTTATATTCTTGTACGTAGGGAGCTGTATTATAGTAGTTATACTCTTGTACATAGGGGGCAGTATTATAGTAGTTATATTCTTGTACATAGGGGGTAGTATTAAAGTAGTTATATTCTTGTACACATGGCGCAGTATTATAGTAGTTATATTCTTGTGCATAGGAGCAGTATTATAGTAGTTATATTCTTGTACATAGGGGGCAGTATTATAGTAGTTATATTCTTGTACATAGGGGGCAGTATTATAGTCGTTATATTCTTGTACATGGGTAGCAGTATTATAGTAGTTATATTCTTGTACATAGGGGGCAGTATTATAGTAGTTTTATTCTTGTACATAACAGCAGTATTATAGTAGTTATATTCTTGTATATAGGGGGCAGTATTATAGTAGTTATATTCTTGTACATATGCAGCAGTATTATAGTAGTTATATTCTTGTACATAGGGGGCAGTATTATAGTAGTTATATTCTTGTACATAACAGCAGTATTATAGTAGTTATATTCTTCTACATAGGGGCAGTATTATAGTAGTTATATTCTTGTACATAACAGCAGTATTATAGTAGTTATATTCTTCTACATAGGGGCAGTATTATAGTAGTTATATTCTTGTACATAGGGGGCAGTATTATAGTAGTTATATTCTTGTACATAACAGCAGTATTATAGTAGTTATATTCTTCTACATAGGGGCAGTATTATAGTAGTTATATTCTTGTACATAAGGGGCAGTAATTATAGTAGTTATATTCTTGTACATAGGGGCAGTATTATAGTAGTTATATTCTTGTACATAGGGGGCAGTATTATAGTAGTTATATTCTTGTGCATAGGAGCAGTATTATAGTAGTTATATTCTTGTACATAGGGGGCAGTATTATAGTAGTTATATTCTTGTACAAAGGGGGCAGTATTATAGTAGTTATATTCTTGTACAAAGGGGGCAGTATTATAGTAGTTATATTCTTGTACATAGGGGGCAGTATTATAGTAGTTATATTCTTGTACATAGTGGCCAGTATTATAGTAGTTATATGCTTGTACATAGGAGCAGTATTATAGTAGTTTTATTCTTGTACACATGGCGCAGTATTATAGTAGTTATATTCTTGTACATAGGGGGCAGTATTATAGTAGTTATATTCTTGTACATAGGGGGCAGTGTTATAGTAGTCATATTCTTGTACATAACAGCAGTATTATAGCAGTTATATTCTTGTATATAGGGGGCAGTATTATAGTAGTTATATTCTTGTACATAGGGGGCAGTATTATAGTAGTTATATTCTTGTACATAACAGCAGTATTATAGCAGTTATATTCTTGTATATAGGGGGCAGTATTATAGTAGTTATATTCTTGTACATAGGGAGCAGTATTATAGTAGTTATATTCTTGAACATAGGAGCAGTATTATAGTAGTTCTATTCTTGTACATAGGGGGCAGTATTACAATAGTTATATTCTTGCACATAGGGGCAGTATTATAGTAGTTATATTCTTGTACATAGTGGGCAGTATTATAGTAGTTATATTCTTGTACATAGGGGACAGTATTATAGTAGTTATATTCTTGTACACAGGGGGCAGTATTATAGTAGTTATATTCTTGTACATAGGAGCAGTATTATAGTAGTTATATTCTTGTACATAGGGGGCAGTATTATAGTAGTTATATTCTTGTACACAGGGGGCAGTATTATAGTAGTTATATTCTTGTACATAGGAGCAGTATTATAGTAGTTATATTCTTGTACATAGGGGGCAGTATTATAGTAGTTATATTCTTGTACATAGGAGCAGTATTATAGTAGTTATATTCTTGTACACAGGGGGCAGTATTATAGTAGTTATATTCTTGTACATAGGAGCAGTATTATAGTAGTTATATTCTTGTAGATAGGAGCAGTATTATAGTAGTTATATTCTTGTACATAGGGGGCAGTATTATAGTAGTTATATTCTTGTACACAGGGGGCAGTATTATAGTAGTTATATTCTTGTACATAGGAGCAGTATTATAGTAGTTATATTCTTGTACATAGGGGGCAGTATTATAGTAGTTATATTCTTGTACATAGGGGGCAGCATTATAGTAGTTATATTCTTGTACATAACAGCAGTATTATAGCAGTTATATTCTTGTATATCGGGGGCATTATAGTAGTTATATTCTTGTACATAGGAGCAGTATTATAGTAGTTATATTCTTGTACATAGGGGGCAGTGTTATAGTATTTATATTCTTGTACATAACAGCAGTATTATAGTAGTTATATTCTTGTACATAGGGGGCAGCATTATAGTAGTTATATTCTTGTACACATGGCGCAGTATTATAGTAGTTATATTCTTGTGCATAGGAGCAGTATTATAGTAGTTATATTCTTGTACATAGGGGGCAGTATTATAGTCGTTATATTCTTGTACATAGGTAGCAGTATTATAGTAGTTATATTCTTGTACATAGGGGGCAGTATTATAGTAGTTATATTCTTGTACATAACAGCAGTATTATAGTAGTTATATTCTTGTATATAGGGGGCAGTATTATAGTAGTTATATTCTTGTACATATGGAGCAGTATTATAGTAGTTATATTCTTGTACATAGGGGCAGTATTATAGTAGTTATATTCTTGTACATAACAGCAGTATTATAGTAGTTATATTCTTCTACATAGGGGCAGTATTATAGTAGTTATATTCTTGTACATAAGGGGCAGTAATTATAGTAGTTATATTCTTGTACATAGGGGCAGTATTATAGTAGTTATATTCGTGTACATAGGGAGCAGTATTATAGTAGTTATATTCTTGTGCATAGGAGCAGTATTATAGTAGTTATATTCTTGTACATAGGGGGCAGTATTATAGTAGTTATATTCTTGTACAAAGGGGGCAGTATTATAGTAGTTATATTCTTGTACAAAGGGGGCAGTATTATAGTAGTTATATTCTTGTACATAGGGGGCAGTATTATAGTAGTTATATTCTTGTACATAGGGGGCAGTATTATAGTAGTTATATTCTTGTACATAGCAGTATTATAGTAGTTATATTCTTGTACATAGGAGGCAGTATTATAGTAGTTATATTCTTGTACATTGGAGGCAGTATTATAGTAGTTATATTCTTGTACATTGGAGGCAGTATTATAGTAGTTATATTCTTGTACATAGGGGGCAGTATTATAGTAGTTATATTCTTGTACATAGGGGGCAGTGTTATAGTAGTTATATTCTTGTACATAGGGGGCAGTATTATAGTAGTTATATTCTTGTACATAGCAGTATTATAGTAGTTATATTCTTGTACATAGGAGGCAGTATTATAGTAGTTATATTCTTGTACATAGGAGGCAGTATTATAGTAGTTATATTCTTGTACATAGGGAGCAGTATTATAGTAGTTATATTCTTGTACATAGGGGGCAGTGTTATAGTAGTTATATTCTTGTACATAGGGGGCAGTATTATAGTAGTTATATTCTTGTACATAGCAGTATTATAGTAGTTATATTCTTGTATATAGGGGGCAGTATTATAGTAGTTATATTCTTGTACATAGAGGGCAGTATTATAGTACTTATATTCTTGTACATAGAGGGCAGTATTATAGTACTTATATTCTTGTACATAGAGGGCAGTATTATAGTACTTATATTCTTGTACACAGGGGGCAGTATTATAGTAGTTATATTCTTGTACATAGTGGGCAGTATTATAGTAGTTATATTCTTGTACATAGGAGGCAGTATTATAGTAGTTATATTGTTATACATAGGGGCAGTATTATAGTAGTTATATTATTGTACATAGGGGACATTATTATAGTAGTTATATTCTTGTACATAGGAGGCAGTATTATAGTAGTTATATTCTTGTACATAGGAGGCAGTATTATAGTAGTTATATTCTTGTACATAGGAGGTATTATTATAGTAGTTCTATTCTTGTACATAGGAGCAGTATTATAGTAGTTATATTCTTGTACATAGGGGTTGTATTATAGTAGTTATATTCTTGTACATAGGGGGCAGTATTATAGTAGTTATATGCTTGTACATGGGGGCAGTATTATAGTAGTTATATTCTTGTACATAGGGGGCAGTATTATAGTAGTTATATTCTTGTACATAGGAGCAGTATTATAGTAGTTATATTCTTGTACATAGGGGGCAGTATTATAGTAGTTATATTCTTGTACATAGGAGCATATTATAGTAGTTATATCCTTGTACCTAGGAGCAGTATTATAGTAGTTATATTCTTGTACATAGGGGGCAGTATTATAGTAGTTATATTCTTGTACATAGGGGGTAGTATTATAGTAGTTATATTCTTGTACATAGGAGCAGTATTATAGTAGTTATATTCTTATACATAGGAGCAGTATTATAGTAGTTATATTCTTGTACATAGAGGGCAGTATTATAGTAGTTATATTCTTGTACATAGGAGCAGTATTATAGTAGTTATATTCTTGTACATAGGGGACAGTATTATAGTAGTTATATTCTTGTACATAGAGGGCAGTATTATAGTAGTTATATTCTTGTACATAGGAGCAGTATTATAGTAGTTATATTCTTGTATATAGGGGGCAGTATTATAGTAGCTATATTCTTGTATATAGGTGACAGTATTATAGTAGTTATATTCTTGCACATAGGAGGTAGTATTATAGTAGTTATATTCTTGTACATAGGAGGCAGTATTATAATAGTTATATTCTTGTACATAGGGAGCAGTATTATAGTAGATATATTCTTCTACATATCGGGCAGTATTATAGTAGTTATATTCTTGTACATAGGTGGCAGTATTATAGTAGATATATTCTTCTACATATCGGGCAGTATTATAGTAGTTATATTCTTGTACATAGGTGGCAGTATTATAGTAGATATATTCTTCTACATATCGGGCAGTATTATAGTAGTTATATTCTTGTACATAGGTGGCAGTATTATAGTAGATATATTCTTCTACATATCGGGCAGTATTATAGTAGTTATATTCCTGTACACATGAGCATTACTATAGTAGTTATATACTTGTACATAGGAGGCAGTATTATAGTAGTTACATTCTTGTACATAGGAGGTATTATTATAGTAGTTCTATTCTTGTACATAGGGGCAGTATTATAGTAGTTCTATTCTTGTACATAGGGGGCAGTATTATAGTAGTTCTATTCTTGTACATAGGGGGCAGTATTATAGTAGTTATATTCTTGTACATGGGGGTCAGTATTATAGTAGTTATAGTCTTGTACATTGGAGGCAGTATTATAGTAGTTATATTCTTGTACATGGGGGGCAGTATTATAGTAGTTATAGTCTTGTACATTGGAGGCAGTATTATAGTAGTTATATTCTTGTATATAGGGGCAGTATTATAGTAGTTATATTCTTGTACATAGAGGGCAGTATTATAATACTTATATTCTTGTACATAGAGGGCAGTATTATAGTACTTATATTCTTGTACATAGAGGGCAGTATTATAGTACTTATATTCTTGTACATAGAGGGCAGTATTATAGTACTTATATTCTTGTACATAGGGGGCAGTATTATAGTAGTTATATTCTTGTGCATAGGGGGCAGTATTATAGTAGTTATATTCTTGTACATAGGGGGCAGTATTATAGTAGTTATATTCTTGTACATAGTGGGCAGTATTATAGTAGTTATATTCTTGTATATAGGGGGCAGTATTATAGTAGTTATATTCTTGTACATAGAGGGCAGTATTATAGTACTGATATTCTTGTACATAGAGGGCAGTATTATAGTAGTTATATTCTTGTACATAGGGAGCAGTATTATAGTAGTTATATTCTTGTACATAGGATGCAGTATTATAGTAGTTATATTCTTGTACATAGGAGGCAGTATTATAGTAGTTATATTCTTGTACATAGGAGGCAGTATTATAGTAGTTATATTCTTGTACATAGGGACAGTATTATAGTAGTTATATTCTTGTACATAGGAGGTATTATTATAGTAGTTCTATTCTTGTACATAGGGGCAGTATTATAGTAGTTATATTCTTGTACATAGGGGCAGTATTATAGTAGTTATATTCTTGTACATAGGGGGCAGTATTATAGTAGTTATATGCTTGTACATAGGGGGCAGTATTATAGTAGTTATATTCTTGTACATAGAGGGCAGTATTATAGTACTTATATTCTTGTACATAGAGGGCAGTATTATAGTACTTATATTCTTGTACATAGAGGGCAGTATTATAGTAGTTATATTCTTGTATATAGGGGGCAGTATTATAGTAGTTATATTCTTGTACATGGGGGGCAGTATTATAGTAGTTATAGTCTTGTACATTGGAGGCAGTATTATAGTAGTTATATTCTTGTATATAGGGGGCAGTATTATAGTACTTATATTCTTGTACATAGAGGGCAGTATTATAGTAGTTATATTCTTGTACATAGGGAGCAGTATTATAGTAGTTATATTCTTGTACATAGGAGGCAGTATTATAGTAGTTATATTCTTGTACATAGGGGCAGTATTATAATAGTTATATTCTTGAACATAGGGTGCAGTATTATAGTAGTTATATTCTTGTACATAGGAGCATATTATAGTAGTTATATTCTTGTACCTAGGAGCAGTATTATAGTAGTTATATTCTTGTACATAGGGGGCAGTATTATAGTAGTTATATTCTTGTACATAGGGGGCAGTATTATAGTAGTTATATTCTTGTACATAGGAGCAGTATTATAGTAGTTATATTCTTGTACATAGGGGGTAGTATTATAGTAGTTATATTCTTGTACATAGGGAGCAGTATTATAGTAGTTATATTCATGTACATAGGGAGCAGTATTATAGTAGTTATATTCTTGTACATAGGAGGCAGTATTATAGTAGTTATATTCTTGTACATAGGAGCAGTATTATAGTAGTTATACTCTTGTACCTAGGAGCAGTATTATAGTAGTTATACTCTTGTACCTAGGAGCAGTATTATAGTAGTTATATTCTTGTACATAGGGGAGCAGTATTATAGTAGTTATATTCTTGTACATAGGGGGCAGTATTATAGTAGTTATATTCTTGTACATAGGGGCAGTATTATAGTAGTTATATTCTTGTACATAGGAGGCCGTAATATAGTAGTTATATTTATGTACATAGAGGGCAGTATTATAGTAGTTATATACTTGTACATAGGAGGCAGTAATATAGTAGTTATATTTATGTACATAGAGGGCAGTATTATAGTAGTTATATTCTTGTACATAGGAGCAGTATTATAGTAGTTATATTTATGTACATAGAGGGCAGTATTATAGTAGTTATATTCTTGTACATAGGGGCAGTATTATAGTAGTTATATTCTTGTACATAGGGGGCAGTATTATAGTAGTTATATTCTTGTACATAGGGGGCAGTATTATAGTAGTTATACTCTTGTACCTAGGAGCAGTAGTATAGTAGTTATACTCTTGTACCTAGGAGCAGTATTATAGTAGTTATATTCTTGTACATAGGGGCAGTATTATAGTAGTTATATTCTTGTACATAGGGGGCAGTATTATAGTAGTTATATTCTTGTACACAGGAGGCAGTATTATAGTAGTTATATTCTTGTACATAGGGAGCAGTATTATAGTAGTTATATTTATGTACATAGGAGGTAGTATTATAGTAGTTATATTCTTGTACATAGGGGGCAGTATGATAGTAGTTATATGATAGTTATAGTTTTGTACATAGTGGCAGTATTTCAGTATTTTGAGCTAGGCCATATATTCTATGTAGTTTATCAGCTGCGTACTGGAATTGCTCATTAGGGCTCTACAGTCACGGGATATAAGTTTGGGGTTGGCAGCAGACTGTATGGGGGCAGTTGTCAGTATGTGGGAGTATAATGTAGAGGTGTCTTATTTCCTCTTCCCTGACATGAAGGTGTTAACGTGCCGCTCATATTTTATCCCAGCTGCTCGATGCTTTTACATAATCCCGCTCAGCAGAGTCACATGTTAAGTCATTTGAGGGCTATCAATTACTCATTGTGAAAAAACCCCGCCGTCGCTGCGCAGATCTACATCTGTGAAGGTGACTGAAGAGAGAGTTGTCCACAAAAACACTTAAGCCCTTGAGAGGAATCCTTGTTTGCCCCGCCGCCGTGATTTACACTGTCTGTCAAATTATCTTGTTTATGTCGCTCGGAACACGAAAACAACTCAAACAAATTGGGAAATTCTAAAGAAAAAATATATATAAATTTACAAGCAGAACTGGAGCAATTAGTCAGACGGAGGTTAACACCTTCACGGCCGCGGCATTGGGGGCCGTCTTGTTTGCCCGTAAGGCACCATGCAGCCAATCAACGTTTTAGGATTTAAGACCATAATGCTTTGCAGGAGGTGATATGACAACCAGTTTACGCACTACGTTTGCGCGGCGGTTGTCAGTCCCTAACGCACTCTTACAGTCTTCTATTAAAAGACTTTGGCCGCATTCACATCAGCGTGCGCAATATTAGTCACGCTCGCTTATTTAAATACAACCTAAAAATGTGATATCGGGCCAAGAAACTGGGACCAACATCACGCTCCTGCGCCATACTTACATGGGTGAACGCAATATCGCACTTGTAAAAATGTGATGCCCCAAAGAAGATTGTATCACATGAGCGAACGTCAAAGTCACATGCTCTTTTAATAAGATTGTTTTTAAATGGCATCGCGATCGCATGAAACTGGCAATGTGATGTGTAAGTTGTCCATAGTAAATAATGGGCGAGCGTGTAGAATAAACGACACGATGCGTCTGTCCGTCTCGCCGCAGCGCACACCAGAGTAGGACCTGCTGCACTTGCTTCACACATGTAAAAAAAGGAACGTCTGAATGGCTCTTTTAGAACTGCACATTACACACGGAACTCGCAGCCGCCATTCACCATGGGAGCGAGCTCCTGCGCGAACACCGCATTACATTGCATCACGGGACGTGCGAGTTTCATACGCACTATTCTGCATGTTGTTTTAATAGGAAAAATGAAGGCATCCCATCGCGCTCCCGTGTAGATGCCAAAGCGACGCCATTTGTAAATCGTCCACAGCAAATATTGGGCACGTTTTCTGCAATATCGTTGAAAAATAGGACAGGCTTCCGTTTTGGGTAATGGGACAAGCTGTAATGCGCTGATGTTTTTTCTTGTATTCCCTATTGTGCTTTACACTGCAGCTCTTCTTTCTTCACATCAGCTGCTATATATTAGCACAGGAAGTCAGCAGATAAAGAGATGATTTTCATTACATTAAGGAGAATGGTCATTAACTCTAAGAAGATGACCCTGTGACTTCCACATTGACTAAGGGAGGAGCCACAGTAGGGGGAGGAGCCTAAAATGTGTTGAATGTTATAAAAAATAATAATATCCACTAATTAGACTGTGTTGGAAAGCGAAATGTCACTCAATGCAGATAGACGAATGCCTTCAGAGACTTGGCTGTCACTCGTGCCGTCAATCAGATCTCATGATATCATTAGCAGGCGAATACTAATTAAGTGCGCTCATCAGGTGAAGGCACCATACGTCCCGGCGAACAGAGAATATCAGCGCAGTTCTCTTTTCTAGTTGATAAGAAGGTTATCTGCATCATTTCCAGTACAGTCGATGAAGAAAATGCTGCTTTTCATTAGTGATGAGCGATTAGTGGAATAATTGGTTCATGTCAGGATCGGGTCGATTTCACAAAAATTAGTATGTCCGATTCAGACTCCAATAAAGTCAATGGGAGTAAAAATCGGGTTCACTAATTTGCCACCCAGAAGATCCCCAATGCAGTCTAAACCATCGAATTGCATGGGAATACAGCCACACATCTGGGGAACACGGGGTTCCCTCAAAATGTGGTCATATAATGAACAGCAGGGTAGCGGTTAATCGCAGCACAGGGGTGACACGGAAAACAAAAGATGGCCCACATAAGGTCTCCTAGATCAAAAACTGCACCAAAAGATGGGCTGCTTGTTGTAAAAGCAATATCATAGTATCATATAGAAGGTGTCCTTGGCAATATCATTGCCAAGGACACCTTCCAGCAGGTGAACAGCCGAGCACGGACCTCCTCCAAGGAACAGCTAGCGAGCTACAGATGCTTCATGTACTTTAGAAAATGTTTGTTTTGGGAGAAGGAGGATGAGGAGGAAACATGGCGGAAGCAGGAGGACAGCAGCAAGAGTTCCGCCACCAACAACACCCAGCTGCAACTAAGTGAGCCGCAATCCCTGGGAGGTGCGATATGTGAGAATGGAAGGCCAGAGCATAGCTTGTGAGCGGTCCTTGTTTGCTGCAGCCAAATTGAATTCCTCAGACCCCACTGCTGGCTGCTGAAGGTCTGCAAATAATATGCAGCGGCCGGACTGACGACTTTGAACAACGTCTGAGGCCACAAACCAAGAACTGCAGTATTCCCCACACCAAAATGTGTTCTGCCTGTCTGCTTTGCTGCTATATATGTTGACAGCAGCAGAAATATCTCCTCTCCTACTGCACAAACCACGCTTCGTACGGGCATAGAAAGGTGATGCGGCTTCTGACTCTGCTTCCTCCAATATGCAAGCTTTCACCAATATATCCTCCACAGAATATCCGGCCCCAACAACAGACTGCATGGTATATAGGCACATAAACCTGATGCAGCTTCTCTGTCTTGTGCTCAACTGTAAAATGCCCAAGCGATTACACTTTGCCTATGTTATATATGGCTGGGTCATGTGATGCAGGTGTCCAATGCAACGGCTGCCCATTGGCAAAATGGAGGACACGTTTGGTGACATCAGCAAGGCGCCCTGGCTGCTGATTGGCTGCAGTAGACATTATTGGAAATTGGTTCAGACTTACCAAGTTTGAATTTTTCAAAAGTTGGGATGATTTTATTGTCCGGACGATAAAGGTGAGCAACACTACGTTTCAGATCTCTGATCCTGGAAGCGATAACCACAGCTGTCATCTGGAGATATGCTGAGAGTAATTGTCACTTCCCTTCCCCGACTCCAGAGAAAACATGTTTTAATAGCTTCCATTCTGGGTCATCAGTGCCTAAAGCATAATTGGGTTTTCCAAAAAGTTTTTGACATGTCAAAAGTTTTGATCAGTGGGGATCCAGCTGCTGAGACCCCCACGATCGCTAGACGTGGCAGAAGTGCTTGCCCGAGTGATGTCACTGCTTGCCAGCTGAAAATGGACTCAATAGTTCAGATGACAGCGATCAGCTGTTGGGTCACAAGTCTAACAGGAGGGGGGAGCTAATCCTCAGTCCTAGGCAACCGGCGGTTTTGGAAGTAAATTGAGAAAAACGTAACACAAACTTGGGTCAGTAGTGTCACAGATTTCAGACCTTATGGACCCAATTATCTTGTAATAGTCACATGACTTTAAGACTAACAATAATCATCCAAAGACATAGAATGGTGGAGTTGGAGGGACCCCCAGGGCTATTGGCTCAATGCAGGATCACTAAATCATCCCAGATGTCTGTCCAGCCTCTGAAGACTTCCATTGAAGGAGAACTCCCCACCTCCCGTGGTAACCTGTTCCACTCATTGATCCCCCTCAGTGTCTAATATCTAATCTGTGTCTCCTCCCTTTCAGTTTCATCCCATTGCTTCTAGTCTTTCCTTGTGCAGATGAGAATAGGGCTGATCCCTATGCACTGTGACGGCCCTTCAGATATTTGTAGACAGCTATTAAGTCTCCTCTCAGCCTTCTCTTCTGCTAAACATTCCCAGATCCTTTACCCGTTCTTCCTAGGACATGATGTGCAGACCGCTCACCATCTTGGTAACTCTTCTCTGAACTTGCTCCAGTTTGTCTATGTCTTTTTTAAAGTGGGGTGCCCAGAACTGGACCCAGTATTCCAGATGGGGTCTGACTAAGGAGGAGTAGAGGGGAATTAATTACCTCACGTGATCTAGACTCTATGCTTCTCCTATTACATCCCAGAATTGTGTTTGCCTTTTTGGCTGCTGCATCACATTGTTGGCTCATGTTCAGCCTATGATCTATTAGTATACCCAAGTCTTTTTCACATGTGCTGCTGCTTAGCCCAATTCCTCCCATTCTGTATGTGTTTTTTTCATTTTTCTTCCCCAGATGTAGGACTTTGCATTTCTCCTTGTTAAATACCATTCTGTTAGTTGCCGCCCACTGTTTTTTTTTAATACTCTCTCTTCTCTAGTGTTAGCTATCCCTCCTAGCTTTGTGTTAGCGGCAAATTTGATCAGTTTCCCATCGATTCCCTCCTCCAGATCATTTATAAAATGTTGGCCAACACTGGGTCTGGTGAGGGGTGGGTGGGGAGTTAATTTGAGAATCACATGCACAAGAAAAGAGCAGGGTGGAGCATGCAATAACAAAGAGGTTGATATGGGAGGAGAAAGAATGCTACAAAGTGAAGACCTTAACAAAGTTGCATGCTTTTTATTTTCCAGAAACAGTGCTACTCTTGTTCATAGGCCAAGAATGGTACTGCAGCTCAGCCCCACTAAATTGAGTCTAACGCCTTTTAATAATTCTGCCCTCAGTGAACTCAGAGTTTGGCCTCTAGAAAAGCTGTATGCAGCCAATATGGCTGTCTTTAATGCCTCCGTAGGGATAGTCATCCCGCTTTTACGGACTTCTGAATGATAAACCTGGCTATTTTATTACCTCCGCTCCCATATATCATTTTAGGGGCGATAACCCCTTTGAATGAGTAAGAAACATGCAGGTGACTGACCTGTTAACGGTATCGATGTGGCGCACTCTTCTGTCTGACAAGTGTCCATCATTGCCGCAAAAGAGGGCGCACGGATTTCGCTGCTACCTGGTAACAGAACACCAGGGAAGGGGGGGGGAAGGGATGTAAGAAAAGAAATTAAGAAACGTAATGTATCATACACGTCACAAAAATATAGTTGAACTTCTCTTCAGCGTTATTCATAAGTAACACAAAATCGCCAGATTTACGGTTAACCGATACTTGAGGGAAAATGTCCCCTCTGACCTATTGGCCGTGACTGCAGCTGCTCAGGACTAATGCCTCTGACATTTCAGGTGCAGGGACGCCGCATGCACCTGCGTAGCTTAGGCCAATTTCCTAATGTAATATATCATTTATCTTGGGACACGGAGGAACTCGTTCCGTGATGAATTCATCTGCACGGATCAATGAAAATCGCAGAATCGCGACCTGCAGGAAGCGCCAGAAACTGCGCCATCAGGACTAATAAAGCGGATCCAGACCTAAGAGAGAGAAACATAAAATGTACAGGAATTATGTCACAGCCAAAGAGACAAAGGGGGAAACGTCCGGACCTCAGAACCGAGAGAGAACTCTGGATGTCAGAAAAAAAGGAGGATTCTGGATTTCAATACGAGACGGATAAGTCCGGGTTTTAGAACACGCCAGATAATACTAGATCCCAGAACCTGAGAGATAATTCTGGATTTAGGTACAAAAAGGATAATTCCAGGTTTTAGAACAGAACTGAGAAGATTACATTTCAGAATCTGCGATAATTCGAGATACAAGAACAAGAAAGACAATTCTGGATTTCAGCAGGTGAGGGACAATTCAGGGTTTTAGAACATGACCGATAAGACTGGATGTCAGAGCCAGAGATCTCATAAGAAGAAAGACAACTCCAGTCCAAGCGGGAGAATTCCAGGATTTAGAACATGAGAGATAATGCCACAGCTCAGAACCAGAATAAATCTAGATGTCAGAACCAGGGAGAAAGCTCCAGATTCAGGAAAGAAACGGGATCATTTCAGGTCTCAGAACTTGGGAGAACATTCTGGATTCTGAGTACAAGAGGGATAATTCTGGGTTATCAAACATGAGAGGTAATATCAGATTTCAGACCCACAATGAAAGTTGTGGATCTTAGAACTAGAGAAGAAGTTCAAAATTTCAGAGCAAGCGAGCCAATTCTGGATTTCAGAACAAAGGAGAATACTTCTACATCTCAGAACTAGAGAGAAAATTCTGTATCTCAGAAGCAGATAATTCTACATTTAAGAAGACGAAAGATAATTCTGGATTTTAGTACAAGAGAGATGATTCTGGGATTTAGAATAAAAGAGATATGACAAGACCTTAGAACCAGAATGCAGGAAAATGGACAAACTCAAAAAAGCTCCAGCGCTCCAGAAGATAGACCATAGAACCAGAATAATAGTTCCGGATCTCAGAACCAGAAAGAAAATTCCAAATTTCAGACCAACAGGGATAATTCAAGGTTTCAGAACTGGAAAGCAAGTGCTGGATCCCAGAACCAAAGACGTAATTCTGAATCTCATAATAAAAAAAATAATTCTAGATCTCAGAACCAGGTAAATTCAGATTTTAGAGCCCCAGAAATAAATCGTATAGAGAAGAAAATGACATGAATCCCAAACAGAGAAATAAATCCGGAAAGATAAATCGGAAAGTCAAAGCCTAAGAGACAAATCAGATCTGATCTGGATCTCAGAGCTAGAAACAAACTAGAAAAATGTCAAAGACCAAATAGGAACTTCAGATTGGATTTAAACTAAAATGATTGAGCAGGATCTCGGAATCAGACGGGAAATTCTTGGATCTAAGAACCAGAGAAACAAACAAGATCTCAGAACTAAAGAAATAAATCACAATCTGAACCAGGGAGATAAATCCAGAATTCACGAGTTAAGAGATCATTTCAGAGCCGCAGAGAGGTAATAATTAGAGACTAGAGAGTCCAATAATTAAATCCTCACCTCAGAGCCAGAGAGATAATGTAAATGTCAGAGAAGGAGAAGATCAAGAGCGTTGAGCCGGAAAGAACATTTCAAGACTGGAAAGATGAGTCCAGATCTGAAAGCCAAAGGGATTGGCTTGGCTCTCAGAATTGGATAGATAATTCCACATCTCAAAATCAAGGTTGTGAATCCTGGATATCGAATCCAGAACAATTACCTCTGAGATCAGTACCAGAAGGATTAATCCCAGTTCTTAGAACCAAAGGGATTGATTACAACTCGGATAGATAAGTCAAATTAGATCCTAGATCTAGAGATAAACACAGACTGTAGACAGAATTCCAGATCTCAGGATCAGGGAAATGAATCCTGGATATGAGATCAGAAGAAATTTGATCTCAGAACCAAAAAGACTATTCTAGAGCTCAGAGTCAAAAGGGATTTTCAGGATCACAGAATCAGAGAATTCCAGATCTCAAGATTACATTCAAATCCCAAAACTAAAGAGAGAAATTCCGGGTCTGGGGGATAATTCCAGATCTCTGAATCTGTTCTCTAGGGTTTCTCTGTGAATATGAGATGCAGAATTTTTAGTCTTGTTTCAAAGTCTGAATTTTTAACTTTCCAGTTCCAGGATCTGAATTTAATCCTGATATTTAGAATTCCCTCTCTGACACGGAGATCAATACTGGATAATAGATGTGGAGTTATAACCTTTGACATCAGGACCAGAAAGATCATTTTAGATCTTGGATTAGAGATAAATGTGGAAGTGGGAACTTTATAGATAATTCCAGATCTCGGAACCAAAGGATTCTCTGGATCATGGAATCAGGGAGATAATTCAATTTCTCGGGATTACATTCAGATGACATAACTTGAGGAGAGAAAGCCAGGCCACCAGGGAATAATCTCAGATCTGTTCTCTAGTGTCTCTCTCTGAGTCTGAGATCTGGAATCACCTGTCTAGTTCTAAGACCTGGGTTTATTTCTCTAATTCTAGTCCTGATAGCCTATCTATCTGACTCTGAGATCTATCCATTCCTGGATAACAGCTTACAACTACCAACCTTTCACATCAGATGCAGACAGATTATTCTACATCTGGGAGTCAGGATGATAAATGGGGATGTGGGACCTTTCTAGATAATGGCACCATTTGGGGTAGTCTCCTCTTCAGGACCCTGTGTGGCGGTGTTATCAATAGACGTGGTGTTATCGCTCTCCACGTAATGCAGGTTTTTGCGGCCATATTTTGGCAAGTGACTACACAGGGGTTTTGTCCGCCCCGTCCAAGCCGCACGCTGCATCTTGTAAAATTAGCTCTCTGCCTGCTGTTATTGGAGCAGCTGCCGCCGGCCGGGAAAATCCTCAGGAGATGATTAGGATTAAAAAACTTCTCACAAGACCGACGTGCTGCTGAATCGCCGGCCGCCAGTAACCCTTCCATGCCTGCAAGTTCTGACGGCCTGATCCGTATAGGCGCTTACCGCAAGACTGGGAACATGACCCGGTTCACAATCTCCCGACCTGCACAAATATGGCTGCTATTACCTACAGGGATGGCCCCTCAGCTCTACCAGGCTCCGGAAGGCTTTAGTTGGATGTGTCATTATGCAACTACAAACGCTTGCCGAACAGAGGTCTGGGAGAGAAGGGTGACACGATGTCATAGGGCTTGCGGCTTTACATGTCGTGCATTATATACAGTCATTGTCAGTAAATCCCCCCCCCCCACACACACACACACAAACACACAGAAGATGTTGGAAGGAAACTTTCTCTGTGATTGGAGGTGTCCTGAGCCCGGTCACCTTGTGTGCCCTCACACATCCACTGGTCTCAACACCCCCTAACAGTCTGGTCAGACGCTCCTCTCTACTGGTGGTCTGTAGGGGGCATCCTGAACCCGGTCACCTTGTGTGCCCTCACACATCCACTGGTCCCAACACCTCCTAACAGTCTGGTCAGACGCTCCTCTCTACTGGTGGTCTGTAGGGGGCGTCCTGAGCCCGGTCACCTTGTGTGCCCTCACACATCCACTGGTCTCAACACCTCCTAACAGTCTGGTCAGATGCTCCTCTACTGGTGGTCTGTAGGGGGCGTCCTGAGCCCGGTCACCTTGTGTGCCCTCACACATCCACTGGTCCCAACACCTCCTAACAGTCTGGTCAGACGCTCCTCTCTACTGGTGGTCTGTAGGGGGCGTCCTGAGCCTGGTCACCTTGTGTGCCCTCACACATCCACTGGTCTCAACACCCCCTAACAGTCTGGTCAGACGCTCCTCTCTACTGGTGGTCTGTAGGGGGCATCCTGAACCCGGTCACCTTGTGTGCCCTCACACATCCACTGGTCTCAACACCCCCTAACAGTCTGGTCAGACGCTCCTCTGTACTGGTGGTCTGTAGGGGGCGTCCTGAGCCCGGTCACCTTGTGTGCCCTCACACATCCACTGGTCTCAACACCTCCTAACAGTCTGGTCAGATGCTCCTCTACTGGTGGTCTGTAGGGGGCGTCCTGAGCCCGGTCACCTTGTGTGCCCTCACACATCCACTGGTCTCAACACCTCCTAACAGTCTGGTCAGATGCTCCTCTACTGGTGGTCTGTAGGGGGCGTCCTGAGACCGGTCACCCTGCGTGCCCTCATCCACTGGTTCCAACACCTCCCAATAGTCTGGTCAGACGCTCCTCTCTACTGGAGGTCTGTAGGGGGCGTCCTGAGCCTGGTTACCTTGTATGCCCTCAAACATCCACTGGTCCCAACACCTTTTAACAGTCTGGTCAGACGCTTCTCTCTACTGGTGGTCTGTAGGGGGCGTCCAGAGCCTGTTCATCTTGTGTGCCCTTATCCACTGGTCCCAACACCTCCTAACAGTCTGGTCAAACACTCCTCTCTACTGGTGGTCTGTAGGGGGCGTCCTGAGCCCGGTCAACTTGTGTGCCCTCACACATCCACTGGTCCCAACACCTTTAAACAGTCTGGTCAGACGCTCCTCTCTACTGGTGGTCTG
This sequence comes from Eleutherodactylus coqui, assembly GCA_035609135.1. Lineage (NCBI taxonomy): Eukaryota > Metazoa > Chordata > Amphibia > Anura > Eleutherodactylidae > Eleutherodactylus > Eleutherodactylus coqui. Next base: position 1,202,758 of record CM069406.1, on the reverse strand, counting down.
TAGGGGGCGTCCTGAGCCCGGTCACCCTGCGTGCCCTCATCCACTGGTTCCAACACCTCCCAATAGTCTGGTCAGACGCTCCTCTCTACTGGTGGTCTGTAGGGGGCGTCCTGAGCCCGGTTACCTTGTATGCCCTCAAACATCCACTGGTCCCAACACCTTTTAACAGTCTGGTCAGACGGTCCTCTCTACTAGTGGTCTGTAGTGGGTGTCCTGAGCCTGGTCATCTTGTGTGCCCCCATCCACTGGTCCCAACACCTCCCAACAGTCTCGTCAGACGCTCATCACTACTGGTGGTCTGTAGGGGGCGTCCTGAGCCCGGTCACCTTGTGTGCCCTCACACATCCACTGGTCCCAACACCTTTTAACAGTCTGGTCAGACGCTCCTCTCTACTGGTGGTCTGTAGGGGGCATCCTGAGCCCGGTCACCTTGTGTGCCCTCATCCACTGGTCCCAACACCTCCTAACAATCTGGTCAGATGCTCCTCTACTGGTGGTCTGTAGGGGGCGTCCTGAGCCTGGTCAACTTGTATGCCCTCACACATCCACTGGTCCCAACACCTTTTAATAGTCTGGTCAGACGCTCCTTTCTACTGGTGGTCTGTAGGGGGCATCCTGAGCTGGTCACCTTGTGTGCCCTCACACATCCACTAGTCCCAACACCTTTTAACAGTCTGGTCAGACGCTCCTTTCTACTGGTGGTCTGTAGGGGGCATTCTGAGCCCGATCACCTTGTGTGCCCTCATCCACTGGTCCCAACACTCCTTAACAGTCTGGTCAGATGCTCCTCTCTACTGCTGGTCTGTTGGGGGTCCTGAGCCCGGTCACCTTGTGTGCCCCCACACACCCACTGGTCCCAACACCTCCCAACAGTCTCGTCAGACACTCCTCTCTACTGGTGGTCTGTAGGGGGCGTCCTGAGCCCGGTCACCTTGTGTGCCCCCATCCACTGGTCCCAACACCTCCTAACAGTCTGGTCAGATGCTCCTCTCTACTGGTGGTCTGTAGGGGACGTCCTGAGCCCGGTCACGTTGTGTGCCCTCACACATCCACTGGTCCCAACACCTCCTAACAGTCTGGTCAGACACTCCTCTCTACTGGTGGTCTGTAGGGGGTGTCCTGAGCCTAGTCACCTTGTGTGCCCCCATCCGCTGGTCCCAACACCTCCTAACAGTCTGGTCAGATGCTCCTCTCTACTGGTGGTCTGTAGGGGGCGTCCTGAGCCCGGTCACCTTGTGTGCCCCAATCCACTGATCCTAACACCTCCTAACAGTCTGGTCAGACACTCCTCTCTACTGGTGGTCTGTAGGGGGCGTCCTGAGCCTGGTCACCTTGTGTGCCCCCATCCACTGGTCCCAACACCTCCTAACAGTCTGGTCAGTTGCTCCTCTACTGGTGGTCTGTAGGGGGCATCCTGAGCCCGGTCACCTTGTGTGCCCCCATCCACTGGTCCCAACACCTCCTAACAGTCTGGTCAGACACTCCTCTCTACTGGTGGTCTGTAGGGGGTGTCCTGAGCCTAGTCACCTTGTGTGCCCCCATCCGCTGGTCCCAACACCTCCTAACAGTCTGGTCAGACGCCCTTCTCTACTGGTGGTCTGTAGGGGGTCCTGAGCCCGGTCACCTTGTGTGCCCTCACACATCCACTGGTCCCAACACCTCATAACAGTCTGGTCAGATGCTCCTCTCTACTGGTGGTCTGTAGGGGGCGTCCTGAGCCCGGTCACCTTGTGTGCCCCAATCCACTGATCCTGACACCTCCTAACAGTCTGGTCAGACACTCCTCTCTACTGGTGGTCTGTAGGGGACGTCCTGAGCCCGGTCACCTTGTGTGCCCCCATCCACTGGTCCCAACACCTCCTAACAGTCTGGTCAGACGCTCCTCTCTACTGGTGGTCTGTAGGGGGCGTCCTGAGCCCGGTCACCTTGTGTGCCCCCATCCACTGGTCCCAACACCTCCTAACAGTCTGGTCAGTTGCTCCTCTACTGGTGGTCTGTAGGGGGCATCCTGAGCCCGGTTACCTTGTGTGCCCCCATCCACTGGTCCCAACACCCTCTAACAGTCTGGTCAGACACTCCTGTCTACTGGTGGTCTGTAGGGGGCGTCCTGAGCCTGGTCACCTTGTGTGCTCTCACACAGCCACTGGTCCCAACACCTCCTAACAGTCTGGTCAGACACTCCTCTCTACTGGTGGTCTGTAGGGGGCGTCCTGAGCTCGGTCACCTTGTGTGCCCCCATCCACTGGTCCCAACACCTCCTAACAGTCTGGTCAGACACTCCTCTCTACTGGTGGTCTGTAGGGGGTGTCCTGAGCCTAGTCACCTTGTGTGCCCCCATCCGCTGGTCCCAACACCTCCTAACAGTCTGGTCAGACGCCCTTCTCTACTGGTGGTCTGTAGGGGGTCCTGAGCCCGGTCACCTTGTGTGCCCTCACACATCCACTGGTCCCAACACCTCATAACAGTCTGGTCAGATGCTCCTCTCTACTGGTGGTCTGTAGGGGGCGTCCTGAGCCCGGTCACCTTGTGTGCCCCAATCCACTGATCCTGACACCTCCTAACAGTCTGGTCAGACACTCCTCTCTACTGGTGGTCTGTAGGGGACGTCCTGAGCCCGGTCACCTTGTGTGCCCCCATCCACTGGTCCCAACACCTCCTAACAGTCTGGTCAGACGCTCCTCTCTACTGGTGGTCTGTAGGGGGCGTCCTGAGCCCGGTCACCTTGTGTGCCCCCATCCACTGGTCCCAACACCTCCTAACAGTCTGGTCAGTTGCTCCTCTACTGGTGGTCTGTAGGGGGCATCCTGAGCCCGGTTACCTTGTGTGCCCCCATCCACTGGTCCCAACACCCTCTAACAGTCTGGTCAGACACTCCTGTCTACTGGTGGTCTGTAGGGGGCGTCCTGAGCCTGGTCACCTTGTGTGCTCTCACACATCCACTGGTCCCAACACCTCCTAACAGTCTGGTCAGACACTCCTCTCTACTGGTGGTCTGTAGGGGGCGTCCTGAGCTCGGTCACCTTGTGTGCCCCCATCCACTGGTCCCAACACCTCCTAACAGTCTGGTCAGACGCTCCTCTACTGGTGGTCTGTAGGGGTCTATAGTTTAAAGATGTGCTGGGTATCTTGTATATTGGTGCTTTCAATGCCTGTGAGTTCTTCTGGTGGGGGCGGGGGGTAGGGGGGTCGTACTTCGCCTCCGGCAGCATACAGGTTGGGACACCCCTGATCACTTGTCTCAGTGTTGACACCGATCAGTTTCAATGAGACAGATGTGACGGGTCTCAGTCGATGTTTCTCTTGTGTCTGAGACATTGATTCTTGAGAAAGAAAAGATAAGAACCGAGAAGATCGATGACAAGAATATCGGGACGCCATCAACTTAGAATATAAAAATAAAGCGCTGGGCCTGAGTTCTATGCTGCTTTCTGCTTCATTCACAACCAAAGCTGCATCCTGCATTCCCACTGTTTACTAGACGGCAATGCATTGTGGGAGTTACTGCGCTGTGAATGCAGCTTTGGATGTGAATAGAGCAACATGATATAACTCCTATTTGGTACAATATAGAGCTTTTGGTTAGTAATGAACAGATTTAGAGTTCCGCCATGTTTTTTTCCTCCACTCACTTCCTAAGCTGCAGCAGGGGAGATCAGAGAGCAGCGGCACTCCAGCTCTTGGCTCACATATCTGACATTGACATAAGCACCATCTTTCAGCGCTGGTTGAAGGATCATCCAGCAGAATTCTGAATGCAGCTCTGGAGGTGACTGATGTACGGCACATGATGTAACTCAATGATCTAAGGTAGACGTTCTCCTGCAATGTATTATGGGAAGCCTCTGATAGGACTGAGGCACGAGGTCCAAGCAGCCTCAATCTCAGCAGACCTAGCCGCTGTATATCAATATGGCAGATGGTCTCAGGTGAGAGATTACCTGGCGGGTTGGGGGCTCTGCCGTCCAGTCGCTCCACCTCCATGATGAAGTCGTCTTTCAGGAAGAGAAAGCCAATGATTGAGAAGAGGTAGACGAGGATGAGCGCCAGCACGGCGGTCAGGATGATGGAGCGCCCGTTCCGCGTCACACTTTTTATAACGTTTAGTAACGTTTCTTCCCGATAAACGAGATCAAAAAGCTGCAGAAAAAGAGGTTGTTCTTATGTAACAACTGTTGTATCTAATCCCATCATGTGTGATACTGTCTGCTGAGCCGTGTATCTAATCCCATCATGTGTGATACTGCCTGCTGAGCCGTGTATCTAATCCCATCATGTGTGATACTGTCTGCTGAGCTGTGTATCTAATCCCATCATGTGTGATACTGCCTGCTGAGCCGTGTATCTAATCCCATCATGTGTGATACTGTCTGCTGAGCTGTGTATCTAATCCCATCATGTGTGATACTGCCTGCTGAGCCGTGTATCTAATCCCATCATGTGTGATACTGTCTGCTGAGCCGTGTATCTAATCCTATCCTGTGTGATACTGTCTGCTGAGCCGTGTATCTAATCCTATCCTGTGTGATACTGTCTGCTGAGCTGTGTATCTAATCCTATCCTGTGTGATACTGCCTCCTGAGCTGTGTATCTAATCCTATCCTGTGTGATACTGTCTGCTGAGCTGTGTATCTAATCCTATCCTGTCTGCTGAGCCGTTTATCTAATCTTATCCTGTGTGATACTCTCTGCTGAGCAGTATATCTAATCCTATACTGCCTCCTGAGCAGTGTATCTAATCCTATACTGCCTGCTGAGCCGTGTATCTAATCCTATCATGTGTGATTCTGTCTGCTGAGCAGTGTATCTAATCTTATCCTGTGTGATACTCTCTGCTGAGCAGTGTATCTAATCTTATCCTGTGTGATACTCTCTGCTGAGCAGTGTATCTAATCCTATCCTGTGTGATACTGTCTGCTGAGCTGTGTATCTAATCCTATCCTGTGTGATACTGCCTCCTGAGCTGTGTATCTAATCTTATCCTGTGTGATACTGTCTGCTGAGCCGTGCATCTAATCCTATCCTGTGTGATACTGTCTGCTGAGCTGTGTATCTAATCTTATCCTGTGTGATACTGTCTGCTGAGCCGTGTATCTAATCCTATACTGCCTGCTGAGCTGGTGCGGACTGTCAGGGTGGCAGCAGGGGGTATTGCTCTATTTGCAGGCTCTTATAGCCATGTTGTAATGCCTGTTAATATGTCAGACACTGTGCTACCCTCCAACAGGTGGCACTAGAGAGACAGTCCTCCTTAACGATAGGAAAGCTTATTTGCATACCCCATTTCCCAGGGAGCATTGCACGGCTTATGTCTACTTGGTGCTCTCCCCAAGGAGAACCAGCACCGCCTGACTCTTACCAGGAAGCTATAGAAGAATTCGTGCATGAACAGTCCCAGCACGCAGACGATGACATAAACCACGTGGTACAGGAACGCCATGTCCATAATCACCGCTCGGTAGCCCCGCGTGAATGTGCCGCGGTTTCCCACGAAACTTACGAGAAAAACCACTTTATTACACAACTGTGGAGATAAAGAGGCGCCAATTATAACCCAGAAACCAAGAGGATACACTGTAACAACCCTCCCCCTATTATCACAGGATCTGTCGCGGATACACTGTAGCTAATAACGGGGATGTAACGAGTCCGCTACGTCATGCTCATATAACAGCGCCATCACCAGACCGGGGAACAATATCTGGCTGCATGCAGGGTTCCATCGTTTGCACTAAGCACAGCCGGCGGGCCATCGGTTTCCATCACCTCCGCTATGCCAGGATACCACCGCCGCCTTTACACTTCTATCCGGGGCGGTGAAAAATATATGTTTTATTACCCGGAATCAGTGAGAGAAGTGCGGGGGGGGGGGGGGGGGCGTTTACTCAATAAGTATTCAGGTAACAGACCAAGCGGAGGCAGCGTGAGGCCAACACTTCACATGGAGCCACAGCGTGTGCCGAGCGGAAGCAGGGAACACAGAACACTCATCAGATATGAGATATAGGGAGGAGGGCGAGTAGAGGGAGGAAGGGAAGAAGGAGGCAGAGATAGGAGACAGATAGGAGATAGGAGATAGATAGATAGATAGATAGTTACATAGATAGATAGATAGATAGATAGATAGATAGATAGGAGATAGATAGATAGATAGATAGATAGGAGATAGATAGATAGATAGATAGGAGATAGATAGATAGACAGGAGATAGATAGATAGGAGATAGATAGATAGGAGATAGATAGGAGATAGATAGGAGATAGATAGGAGATAGGAGATAGATAGATAGATAGATAGATAGATAGATAGATAGGAGACAGATAGGAGATAGGAGATAGATAGATAGATAGATAGATAGATAGATAGATAGATAGATAGATAGATAGATAGATAGATAGATAGATAGATAGATAGATAGGAGATAGATAGGAGATAGATAGGAGATAGATAGGAGATAGATAGGAGATAGATAGGAGATAGATAGGAGATAGATAGGAGATAGATAGATAGATAGATAGATAGATAGATAGATAGGAGATAAATAGATAGACAGGAGATAGATAGATAGATAGATAGATAGATAGATAGATAGATAGATAGGAGATAGATAGGAGATAGATAGATAGATAGATAGATAGATAGGAGATAGATAGATAGATAGATAGGAGATATGAGATAGATAGATAGATAGATAGATAGATAGATAGATAGATAGATAGATAGATAGGGGACAGATAGGAGATATGAGATAGATAGATAGATAGATAGGAGACAGATAGGAGATATGAGATAGACAGATAGGAGATATGAGATAGGAGATAGACAGATAGGAGATATGAGATAGATAGATAGGAGATAGACAGATAGGAGATATGAGATAGATAGATAGATAGATAGATAGATAGATAGATAGATAGATAGATAGATAGATAGATAGATAGATAGATAGATAGGAGATAGATAGGAGATAGATAGGAGATAGATAGATAGGAGATAGATAGGAGATAGATAGATAGGAGATAGATAGGAGATAGATAGATAGATAGATAGGAGATAGACAGATAGGAGATAGATAGATAGATAGGAGATAGATAGATAGAAGATAGATAGATAGAAGATAGATAGATAGGAGATAGATAGAAGATAGATAGATAGATAGAAGATAGTTAGATAGATAGATAGAAGATAGATAGATAGAACATAGATAGATAGATAGATAGATAGACGATAGATAGATAGAGAGAGAGATGGATAGATAGATAGATAGATAGATAGATAGGAGATAGATAGATATGAGATAGAAAGATAGGAGCTAGATAGATAGACAGATATGAGATAGATAGATAGATAGATAGATAGATAGATAAATAGATAGGAGATAGATAGATATGAGATAGATAGGAGATAGATAGATAGATAGATAGATAGATAGATAGATAGGAGATAGATAGATAAATATGGAATAGATAGATAGACAGATATGAGATGGATAGATAGATAGATAGATAGATAGGAGATAGATAGATAGGAGATAGATAGGAGATAGATAGATAGATAGATAGATAGATAGGAGATAGATAGATAGGAGATAGATAGGAGATAGATAGATAGATAGATAGATAGATAGATAGATAGATAGATAGATAGATAGATAGATAGATAGATAGATAGGAGATATGAGAGAGATAGATAGGAGGTAGATAGATAGATAGATAGGAGATAGATAGATAGGAGATATGAGAGAGATAGATAGGAGATAGACAGATAGATAGGAGATAGATAGATAGATAGGAGATAGATAGGAGATAGATAGGAGATAGATAGATAGGAGATATATAAACAGATATGAGATAGATAGATAGGAGATAGATGGATAGATAGATAGGAGATAGATAGACAGATATGAGATAGAGAGATATGAGATAGAGAGATAGACAGATAGATATGAGATAGATAGATAGATAGATAGATAGATAGATAGATAGATAGATAGATAGATAGATAGATAGGAGATAGAAAAATAGGAGATAGAAAAATAGGAGATAGATAGATAGATAGATAGGAGATACATAGATAGGAGATAGATAGATAGATAGATAGATAGATAGGAGATAGATAGATAGGAGATAGATAGATAGGAGATAGATAGGAGATAGACAGATAGGAGATAGATAGGAAATAGATAGAAAGATAGATAGATAGGAGATAGATAGATATGAGATAGATAGATAAATAGATAGGAGATAGATAGATATGAGATAGATAGAAAAATAGATAGGAGATAGATAGATAGGAGATAGATAGATAGATATATAGGAGATAGATAGGAAATAGATAGATAGATAGATAGATAGGAGATAGATAGATAGGAGATAGATAGGAGATAGATAGATAGACAGATATGAGATAGATAGATACATAGATATGAGATAGACAGATATGAGATAGATAGATACATAGATATGAGATAGATAGATATGTGATAGATAGATACATAGATATGAGATAGATAGATATGCGATAGATATATAGGAGATAGATAGATAGGAGATAGATAGATAGGAAATAGATAGAAAGATAGATAGATAGGAGATAGATAGATAGGAAATAGATAGAAAGATAGATAGATAGGAGATAGATAGATAAGAGATAGATAGATAGGAGATTGATAGATATGAGATAGATAGATAGATATGAGATAGATAGATAGATATGAGATAGATAGATAGATATGAGATAGATAGATAGATAGATATGAGATAGATAGATAGATATGAGATAGATAGATAGATATGAGATAGATAGATAGATATGAGATAGATAGATAGATAGATAGATATGAGATAGATAGATAGATATGAGATAGATAGATAGATATGAGATAGATAGATAGATAGATATGAGATAGATAGATAGATAGATAGATAGATAGATAGATAAATAGGAGATAGATAAATAGGAGATAGATAGATAGGAGCTAGATAGATAGATAGGAGATAGATAGATAGATAGATAGATAGATAGATAGATAGATAGATAGATAGATAGATAGGAGATAGATAGGAGATAAATAAATATGAGATAGATAAGAGATAAATAAATATGAGATAGATAGGAGATAAATAAATATGAGATAGATAGGAGATAGATAGATAGATAGATATGAGAAAGGAGATAGATAGGAGATAGATATGAGATAGATAGATAAATAGATAGATAGGAGATAGATAGATAGATAAATAGATAGATAGGAGATAGATAGATAGATAGATAGATAGATAGATAGATAGATAGGAGATAGATAGGAGATAGATAGGAGATAGATAGATAGGAGATAGATAAATATCAGATAGATAGGAGATAGATAAATAGATGAGATAGATAGATATGGGATAGATAGGAGATAGATAGATATGAGATAGATAGATATGGGATAGATAGGAGATAGATAGATATGAGATAGATAGATAGATAGATAGATATGGAATAGATAGCAGATGGATAGATAGGAGATAGATAGATAGATAGATAGATAGATAGATAGATAGATAGATAGATGAGATAGATACATATGAGATAGATAGATAGATAGATAGATAGATAGATAGATAGATAGATAGGTAGATAGGTAGATAGATAGGTAGATAGATAGGAGATAGATAAATAGATAGGGGATAGATAGATAGGAGATAGATAGATAGGTAGATAGATAGATAGATAAATAGGAGATAGATAGATAGATAGATAGGAGATAGATCGATAGATAGGGGATAGATAGATAGATAGGAGATAGATAGATAGGATATAGATAGATAGGAGATAGATAGATAGATAGATGGATAGATAGATAGGGGATAGATAGATAGATAGATAGGAGATAGATAGATAGATAGATAAATAGGAGATAGATAGATAGATAGATAGGAGATAGATAGATAGATAGATAGGGGATAGATAGATAGATAGATAGATAGGGGATAGATAGATAGATAGATAGGAGATAGATAGATAGGAGATAGATAGATAGATAGATGGATAGATAGATAGATAGGGGATAGATAGATAGATAGATAGGAGATAGATAGATAGGATATAGATAGATAGATAGATAGGAGATAGATAGATAGGAGATAGATAGATAGGAGATAGATAGATAGATAGATAGGGGATAGATAGATAGATAGGGGATAGATAGATAGATAGATAGGAGATAGATAGATAGATAGGAGATAGATAGATAGGAGATAGATAGATAGATAGATAGATAGATAGATAGATAGGAGATAGATAGATAGATAGATAGATAGATAGATAGGGGATAGATAGATAGATAGGAGATAGATAGATAGATAGGAGATAGATAGATAGGAGATAGATAGATAGATAGATAGATAGATAGATAGATAGATAGATAGATAGATAGATAGGAGATATGAGAGAGATAGATAGGAGGTAGATAGATAGATAGATAGGAGATAGATAGATAGGAGATATGAGAGAGATAGATAGGAGATAGATAGATAGATAGGAGATAGATAGATAGATAGGAGATAGATAGATAGGAGATAGATAGGAGATAGATAGATAGGAGATATATAAACAGATATGAGATAGATAGATAGGAGATAGATGGATAGATAGATAGGAGATAGATAGACAGATATGAGATAGAGAGATATGAGATAGAGAGATAGACAGATAGATATGAGATAGATAGATAGATAGATAGATAGATAGATAGATAGATAGGAGATAGAAAAATAGGAGATAGAAAAATAGGAGATAGATAGATAGATAGATAGGAGATACATAGATAGGAGATAGATAGATAGATAGATAGGAGATAGATAGATAGGAGATAGATAGATAGGAGATAGATAGGAGATAGATAGATAGGAGATAGATAGGAAATAGATAGAAAGATAGATAGATAGGAGATAGATAGATATGAGATAGATAGATAAATAGATACGAGATAGATAGATATGAGATAGATAGAAAAATAGATAGGAGATAGATAGATAGGAGATAGATAGATAGATATATAGGAGATAGATAGGAAATAGATAGATAGATAGATAGATAGGAGATAGATAGATAGGAGATAGATAGGAGATAGATAGATAGACAGATATGAGATAGATAGATACATAGATATGAGATAGACAGATATGAGATAGATAGATACATAGATATGAGATAGATAGATATGTGATAGATAGATACATAGATATGAGATAGATAGATATGCGATAGATATATAGGAGATAGATAGATAGGAGATAGATAGATAGGAAATAGATAGAAAGATAGATAGATAGGAGATAGATAGATAGGAAATAGATAGAAAGATAGATAGATAGGAGATAGATAGATAAGAGATAGATAGATAGGAGATTGATAGATATGAGATAGATATGAGATAGATAGATAGATATGAGATAGATAGATAGATATGAGATAGATAGATAGATATGAGATAGATAGATAGATATGAGATAGATAGATAGATAGATATGAGATAGATAGATATGAGATAGATAGATAGATATGAGATAGATAGATAGATAGATAGATATGAGATAGATAGATAGATATGAGATAGATAGATAGATATGAGATAGATAGATAGATAGATATGAGATAGATAGATAGATAGATAGATAGATAGATAGATAGATAAATAGGAGATAGATAAATAGGAGATAGATAGATAGGAGCTAGATAGATAGATAGGAGATAGATAGATAGATAGATAGATAGATAGATAGATAGATAGATAGATAGATAGATAGATAGATAGATAGGAGATAGATAGGAGATAAATAAATATGAGATAGATAAGAGATAAATAAATATGAGATAGATAGGAGATAAATAAATATGAGATAGATAGGAGATAGATAGATAGATAGATATGAGAAAGGAGATAGATAGGAGATAGATATGAGATAGATAGATAAATAGATAGATAGGAGATAGATAGATAGATAAATAGATAGATAGGAGATAGATAGATAGATAGATAGATAGATAGATAGATAGATAGGAGATAGATAGGAGATAGATAGGAGATAGATAGATAGGAGATAGATAAATATCAGATAGATAGGAGATAGATAAATAGATGAGATAGATAGATATGGGATAGATAGGAGATAGATAGATATGAGATAGATAGATATGGGATAGATAGGAGATAGATAGATATGAGATAGATAGATAGATAGATATGGAATAGATAGCAGATGGATAGATAGGAGATAGATAGATAGATAGATAGATAGATAGATAGATAGATAGATAGATGAGATAGATACATATGAGATAGATAGATAGATAGATAGATAGATAGATAGATAGATAGATAGATAGGTAGATAGATAGGTAGATAGATAGGAGATAGATAAATAGATAGGGGATAGATAGATAGGAGATAGATAGATAGGTAGATAGATAGATAGATAAATAGGAGATAGATAGATAGATAGATAGGAGATAGATCGATAGATAGGGGATAGATAGATAGATAGGAGATAGATAGATAGGATATAGATAGATAGGAGATAGATAGATAGATAGATGGATAGATAGATAGGGGATAGATAGATAGATAGATAGGAGATAGATAGATAGATAGATAAATAGGAGATAGATAGATAGATAGATAGATAGGAGATAGATAGATAGATAGATAGGGGATAGATAGATAGATAGATAGATAGGGGATAGATAGATAGATAGGAGATAGATAGATAGGATATAGATAGATAGATAGATAGGAGATAGATAGATAGGAGATAGATAGATAGATAGATGGATAGATAGATAGATAGGGGATAGATAGATAGATAGATAGGAGATAGATAGATAGGATATAGATAGATAGATAGATAGGAGATAGATAGATAGGAGATAGATAGATAGGAGATAGATAGATAGATAGATAGATAGATAGGGGATAGATAGATAGATAGGGGATAGATAGATAGATAGGAGATAGATAGATAGATAGGAGATAGATAGATAGGAGATAGATAGATAGATAGATAGATAGGGGATAGATAGATAGATAGATAGGGGATAGATAGATAGATAGGAGATAGATAGATAGATAGGAGATAGATAGATAGGAGATAGATAGATAGATAGATAGATAGATAGATAGATAGATAGATAGATAGATAGATAGATAGGGGATAGATAGATAGATAGATAGGGGATAGATAGATAGATAGGAGATAGATAGATAGATAGATAGGAGATAGATAGATAGATAGGAGATAGATAGATAGATAGATAGATAGATAGATAGATAGATAGATAGATAGATAGATAGATAGATAGATAGATAGGGGATAGATAGATAGGAGATAGATAGATATGAGATAGATAGATAGATAGATAGATAGATCGATCGATCTACGGTTGTTATGCACATCTAGTTAATACTCGGGTTGCTGTCGGACAGTTTGGTTGCTATGGATCTCTACGTAACAAGCGGATGTTTTCAATAAGGCAGCTCATCCTTAGCGACCAATCTGAGATTACTGAGGTTTTGATCTGAAGAGCAGAGGAGACTTACCAGACTGCACCTCGGCCCTCTCTACGTCTTACAGCCATAATATACAAGTATTAGTACAGGTGTAGCTGGAGGATCCCTTTAAGGCTCGGTTTTAAGAGCCCCAATCATCTAACATGGCTGACCTCCATGCCAAGCTACCCAACTAGTGTCATCGGCATCCACCGCCTAACTCATCGCTGTCAGTGCGGCTGTCAGCTCGGCCTTGATAACAAGTCTATGGGCCGAAGCGGCTCATAATTTATCCTCCAGAAGCCAAGACAGATGTGAGGAGAACGTGGAAACTGGCGAAGAACTTAGAAAGTGTGGAGAGCCGCGGGGAGACGTAAGAGATCCAGCGTTAGAGGATTCTGCATTCACTCCCAATAGCAGATGAAAGGCTGGCTGACTACTGAGCCCCCGGCTGTACGGCGGGCTGCCAGCTGGTCTCGGCATTACAAGCATAGCTGCTGGGAAAGGGATATAATCCGCACCAAGACGTCTCTGTGTACCGGCGACGCTTATCAAAGCCATCCTTACGTTAGCGGCTCCCAGTAAGATGAGAGTCGGCCCCAGGCCCAGGGTGTAGATGGAGCGCAGGATGACGGACACCAGGAACGGACGGATGCCAAAGGGTTTGGGAAGGATGAACAACATGGCGGTGCAGATGGCCAGAGCGACCCACAGCAGGATGGAGATCCAGGGAGAAAGAGTGCCTGCAGAGTGATACAGAACATGTCAGCATTAACATACATGTGTGAGAACACGGGGGGGGGGGGGGGGGGGAAGGGAGGCACAGTGCGAGTCCACCTGTACCGAGCATTAATCCACCACGTCATGGCGTATTACTGAAAGTAGCTGCAGGTAGCAAGTAGAGTCACTGTGTACATACATTACTGATTCCGTATTATCCTCCAGAGCTGCACTCACTATTCTGCTGGTGGAGTCACTGTATACATACATTACTTATCCTGTACTGCTCCTGAGTTACATCCTGTATTATACCCCAGAGCTGCACTCACTATTCTGCTGGTGGAGTCACTGTGTACATACATTACTTATCCTGTACTGCTCCTGAGTTACATCCTGTATTATACTGCAGAGCTGCACTCACTATTCTGCTAGTGGAGTCACTATGTACATACATTACTTATCCTGTACTGATCCTGAGTTACATCCTGTATTATACTGCAGAGCTGCACTCACTATTCTGCTAGTGGAGTCACTATGTACATACATTACTTATCCTGTACTGATCCTGAGTTACATCCTGTATTATACTGCAGAGCTGCACTCACTATTCTGCTGGTGGAGTCACTGTGTACATACATTACTTATCCTGTACTGCTCCTGAGTTACATCCTGTATTATACTGCAGAGCTGCACTCACTATTCTGCTGGTGGAGTCACTGTGTACATACATTACTTATCCTGTACTGCTCCTGAGTTACATCCTGTATTATACCCCAGAGCTGCACTCACTATTCTGCTGGTGGAGTCACTGTGTACATACATTACTTATCCTGTACTGCTCCTTAGTTACACCCTGTATTATACTCCAGAGCTGCACTCACTATTCTGCTGGTGGAGTCACTGTGTACATACATTACTGTTCCTGTATTATACTCCAGAGCTGCACTCACTATTCTGCTGGTGGAGTCACTGTGTACATACATTACGGTTCCTGTATTATACTGCAGAGCTGCACTCACTATTCTGCTGGTGGAGTCACTGTGTACATACATTACTTATCCTGTACTGATCCTGAGTTACATCCATTATTATACTCCAGAGCTGCACTCACTATTCTGCTGGTGGAGTCACTGTGTACATACATTACTTATCCTGTACTGATCCTGAGTTACATGCTGTATTATACCCCAGAGCTGCACTCAGTATTCTGCTGGTGGAGTCACTGTGTACATACATTACTTATCCTGTACTGACCCTGAGTTACATCCTGTATTATACCCCAGAGCTGCACTCACTATCCTGCTGGTGGAGTCACTGTGTACATACATTACTTATCCTGTACTGCTCCTGAGTTACATCCTGTATTATACCCCAGAGCTGCACTCACTATTCTGCTGGTGGAGTCACTGTGTACATACATTACTTATCCTGTACTGCTCCTTAGTTACACCCTGTATTATACTCCAGAGCTGCACTCACTATTCTGCTGGTGGAGTCACTGTGTACATACATTACTGTTCCTGTATTATACTCCAGAGCTGCACTCACTATTCTGCTGGTGGAGTCACTGTGTACATACATTACGGTTCCTGTATTATACTGCAGAGCTGCACTCACTATTCTGCTGGTGGAGTCACTGTGTACATACATTACTTATCCTGTACTGATCCTGAGTTACATCCATTATTATACCCCAGAGCTGCACTCACTATTCTGCTGGTGGAGTCACTGTGTACATACATTACTGTTCCTGTATTATACTCCAGAGCTGCACTCACTGTTCTGCTGGTGGAGTCACTGTGTACATACATTACTTATCCTGTACTGATCCTGAGTTACATCCTGTATTATACTGCAGAGCTGCACTCACTATTCTGCTGGTGGAGTCACTGTATACATACATTACTTATCCTGTACTGATCCTGAGTTACATCCTGTATTATACTGCAGAGCTGCACTCACTATTCTGCTGGTGGAGTCACTGTGTACATACATTACTGTTCCTTTATTATACTCCAGAGCTGCACTCACTATTCTGCTGGCTGTGACCCGTCTTCCGCCCCCACAGTCATTATATAGTGCACACATCCTACTACGACCTATTTTACCACCTCGGTGAAGTCACCAATTAACCTTCCCGTTTGCTCATCCTGTGGGGTCGTGGCGGTATTTTTAGTGTAAACCTCGCTGCGAACGTCTCACTAAAGGAAATGCAGCGCAGAAATATTTATGCTGTTAACGATATAAAACGCAGCCAGAAAAGTTTTAATCACATCATTATCGGGGAGATAAGACAAGGGGGATGAGAGCGCGGCCGAGCGCGGGGACCTGAGCGCCGGCCATCACTCGCCTGTCACCGCGGCTTTATTGGCTCTTTGGTCCTAGAAGTAGCAGTCAGCGCCGTGACTATATATAGCACTTACAGTGACAATCATCTTCAAGCTGCCGTGTCAGGCAGACATTTAATGAAATGGGGGGTTCAGACACGGCGCTCGGTGCCGCGCCGCCGCCTCGCCCTGCCTGCGACTCTGACCTGTCAATCTCGCTTCCTTCAACACTCTTATTAGGCGCCATCTGATCAATTTTCCCGTCGGCAAGAATACTTCAAACCGTCTTCCTGCTTCATATTCACCACTTCATTAGAGCGAAAATCAGAATGGGGAGAAATTCCTGTCCGTCTCTGCAGATAAACAGCAGCAGTGGGACTACAACCCCCAACGGGCCGCACTGCTTAACCCCTTGAGGCCTTCGGCGTCAGGGTGTGTATGGGGCAGGATCTGGAGCCGATCCTGCTTCATACAAGGAGGGGACCGGGTGTCTTAGACAGCTGACAACTACCGGCAACGGTCATGGTCAGCGCTCACATTGATCACGACTGTTAACCCTTTGAATGCATCGATCTCAGTTTGGGGGTCCCAACTGAATAAGGTGCCATTCGGTTGTGATGGTAGCCCAGGGCCTTCTGGAAACCCTCAGAGCTGCCATAAATCTCTGCCTATTAAGACGTGCCTGTCCTGATACCTTGCCGGCAGTAACAGCATATACTGCAATACTGTAGTACTGCAGTATAGAGCAGAAGCAATCAAATGATTGGAGGTTCATGTCCTCTATGGCATGTGTCAAGCTGTCCTTTCATGTGGCTCAGAAGTGGCGGCGCCAGCACAGGGAGCAGGTGCCATCTTAGTTTCCGCACACACCTCCACGCCGCATTGTTCAGCAAGCCACAGGTGGCGGCTCAGCTGTGACCGCCCTACCCGGGCATTCTAGCCAACCAGTGCTAGAGAGGTGGAAGGGGAGTAACCCCACCATAGTGCTCCATAGCCCTGCGAAGGAGAAGGCGCTTTCTTTCCTTGACTTTATTGGTCAATTTCAATCTGTAATACGGACCAAAATATGACAAGGGGTGTTTTTTGTAGCGTTTGCGTAATACAGAGCGCAAATACACCGGTGTGAGGAAGCCCTTATAATTGGCCCTTGGAAGGCCACTATGAGGCCTTAGTCAGACGGACCTCTGGCTGCCGGGAGCAGGTGAGTATATATATATTTTTTATTTTAACACTTTCCTGGATGAATTGCAGGGAAGGGCTTATATATTTAACCCTTTCCCGACAATTCACCCCGCGCACGCCGGCAGCCCATTGCTTTCAATGGAGCCGCTGTATTGCCGGCTCCACTGAATGCAATGCGCTGGACAGCTCCGGCCCTTTTCTAATGAAACGCGGCTAGGAGCAGATTTTCGGGCGATTTTCGGGCACCGGTCACGCGATTTGCGGATGCGCATCCGTCATGCGATCCGCAAATCGCGCGAAAAAACGCCCGTCTGACTAAGGCCTAATGCTGATGGGGCCCTGGTTAAACAGGAGTCTGACAGCCCTGAGCCGCAGGGGCTGGAAAAAAGGGAGAAATCAACACAAAAACTTCAACCTTCACTTTTCTTGTATCTATAATAAAAAAATCAAACCCAAAGAATTCCCAAAAATATTTGGTAGCGCCGCATCCAAAAAAGTCCAATCTATCCAAATAATGCATTATTTATACAACGGGGGGAAGGGAGTCCCGGCAAAAACAAAAGCAGCGCTAGAGATGCGCTTATCATTCTCTTGAAGATATTTTTGAGGAGTATTACAGCAAAACCCCCAAAATGCTATCTATAAATTAGGTGTCCCGGTATTCGCACCGCCAGCAGTTACCTTGGCATTTTTGCTGCAGGGTAGAAACAAAATCCTCCCCAAAGATGGCGGAACTTCATCTTCTTTTCAATTTCACTACTCTTAGAACTTCCTAAAAGTTTTTCCATACGTGAAATACTACCGCTGAAAAATAGTACCGCTGAAAAACAGTACCGCTGAAAAATAGTACCGCTGAAAAATACTACCGCTGAAAAACAGTACCGCTGAAAAATAGTACCGCTGAAAAATAGTACCGCTGAAAAACAGTACCGCTGAAAAATAGTACCACTGAAAAACAGTACCGCTGAAAATAGTACCGCTGAAAAATAGTACCGCTGAAAAACACTACCGCTGAAAAATAGTACCGCTGAAAAACACTACCGCTGAAAAACACTACCGCTGAAAAATACAACCGCTGAAAAATAGTACCGCTGAAAAATACTACCGCTGAAAAATACTACCGCTGAAAAATACAACCGCTGAAAAATACAACCGCTGAAAAATAGTATCGCTGAAAATACTACCGCTGAAAAATACAACCGCTGAAAAATACAACCGCTGAAAAATACAACCGCTGAAAAATACAACCGCTGAAAAATACAACCGCTGAAAAATACTACCGCTGAAAAATGAAAAATACTACCGCTGAAAAATAGTACCGCTGAAAAACAGTACCGCTGAAAAACAGTACCGCTGAAAAACAGTACCGCTGAAAAATAGTACCGCTGAAAAATAGTACCGCTGAAAAATAGTACCGCTGAAAAACACTACCGCTGAAAAACACTACCGCTGAAAAACACTACCGCTGAAAAACACTACCGCTGAAAAATACTACCGCTGAAAAATACTACCGCTGAAAAATAGAATCACTGAAAAATATTACCACTGAAAAATACAACCGCTGAAAAATAGTACCGCTGAAAAATAGTATCGCTGAAAAATACTACCGCTGAAAAATACAACCGCTGAAAAATACAACCGCTGAAAAATACAACCGCTGAAAAATACAACCGCTGAAAAATACTACCGCTGAAAAATACAACCGCTGAAAAATACAACCGCTGAAAAATACAACCGCTGAAAAATACAACCGCTGAAAAATACAACCGCTGAAAAATACTACCGCTGAAAAATACAACCGCTGAAAAATAGTACTGCTGAAAAATACTACCGCTGAAAAATTCAACTCTTGCAAAAGCATCCACACCTTGTAGATTTTTTTCTTATCATTTCCTACTAGAGAAGAAGTAAAGAGCTGACTAACAGTGAGGAGGAAGGGGTGGGGGCGACACAACGGTCAGAGCGCGGGCGTTTACGTTGAATGGGGAAGTTATCACATAAAGAAAAAAATCATGACATTTAATGCCCCTCCACCGAATCACACAAATATCACAACTGGCGTCACAAGACGATCCACTTCCTTCCAGCTGCATGATGGCCTGAAGGAGTATATTCACTATTACTTCTCCTGCCAGTGTCAGTATATACTGCTACTCTGCATTGTGATCCTTTCTACCTTCTCAGCCCCGCTCTCTACATCCAGCATCTAGGCATGATCCCATATGTGATCCCGTGTGGGATCCACGGCGTCTCACCCCGTGTGGGATCCACGGCGTCTCACCCCGTGTGGGATCCACGGCGTCTCACCCCGTGTGGGATCCACGGCGTCTCACCCCGTGTGGGATCCACGGCGTCTCACCCCGTGTGGGATCCACGGCGTCTCACCCCGTGTGGGATCCACGGCGTCTCACCCCGTGTGGGATCCACGGCGTCTGACCCCGTGTGGGATCCACGGCGTCTGACCGCGTGTGTGATCCACGGCGTCTGATCCCGTGTGTGATCCACGGCGTCTGATCCCGTGTGTGATCCACGGCGTCTGATCCCGTGTGTGATCCACGGCGTCTGATCCCGTGTGTGATCCACGGCGTCTGATCCCGTGTGTGATCCACGGCGTCTGATCCCGTGTGTGATCCACGGCGTCTGATCCCGTGTGTGATCCACGGCGTCTGATCCCGTGTGTGATCCACGGCGTCTGATCCCGTGTGTGATCCACGGCGTCTGATCCCGTGTGTGATCCACGGCGTCTGATCCCGTGTGTGATCTACGGCGTGTGATCCCCTGTGTGATCCGTGCCGTGTGATCCCCTGTGTGATCCGTGCCGTGTGATCCCCTGTGTGATCCGTGGGGTGTGATCCCCTGTGTGATCCGTGGGGTGTGATCCCCTGTGTGATCCGTGGGGTGTGATCCCCTGTGTGATCCGTGGGGTGTGATCCCCTGTGTGATCCGTGGGGTGTGATCCCCTGTGTGATCCGTGGGGTGTGATCCCCTGTGTGATCCGTGGGGTGTGATCCCCTGTGTGATCCGTGGGGTGTGATCCCCTGTGTGATCCGTGGGGTGTGATCCCGTGTGATCCGTGGGGTGTGATCCCCTGTGTGATCCGCGGGGTGTGATCCCCTGTGTGATCCGCGGGGTGTGATATCCCGTGTGATCCGTGGGGTGTGATACCCCGTGTGATCCGTGGGGTGTGATACCCCGTGTGATCCGTGGGGTGTGATACCCCGTGTGATCCGTGGGGTGTGATACCCCGTGTGATCCGTGGGGTGTGATACCCCGTGTGATCTGTGGGGAGTGATACCCCGTGTGATCTGTGGGGTGTGATCTGTGGGGTGTGATACCCCGTGTGATCTGTGGGGTGTGATACCCTGTGTAATCTATGGCGTGTGATCCCCTGTGTGATCTATGGCATGTGATCCCCTGTGTGATCTATGGCATGTGATCCCCTGTGTGATCTATGGCATGTGATCCCCTGTGTGATCTATGGCATGTGATCCCCTGTGTGATCTATCGCGTGTGATCCACTATGTGATCTACGGGGAGTGATCCCCTATGTGATCTATAGGGCGTGATCCCCTATGTAATCTATGGGGCGTGATCCCCTATGTAATCTATGGGGCATGATCCCCTATGTAATCTATGGGGCGTGATCCCCTATGTAATCTATGGGGCGTGATCCCCTATGTAATCTATGGGGCGTGATCCCCTATGTAATCTATGGGGCGTGATCCCCTATGTAATCTATGGGGCGTGATCCCCTATGTAATCTATGGGGCGTGATCCCCTATGTAATCTATGGGGCGTGATCCCCTATGTGATCTCTGGAGTGTAATCACCTATATCATCTAAGGGGTGTGCTTCCCGACATGCGACTAACAGTGAGAATCCAAAAAAAACGCCGTACAATAATCCCCGAGTATTGGAGATGTTGAAAATGTTTTGCCAGAATGATGCTGTGAGCCACGGAGAGCGGCCGCTGCGATCACGGACGTACGGGAGGCGGCCGCTGCTGACCTTAAACACATGATGAATATTTATGAAGCCCCTGTGCAAACAGACCTCCAAATAAGACAAAGTGAGCTTGTCCTGTGCGGCCCCAGAGGCCGAGGGGGGCCCGGCAGAGGGCAGACACGTGCCAATACACGTGTACCACAGGCAGACGAGAGGCACGTGCTGCTGCAGGGCACCTATAGCTCATATGTAAGGGGGCATCACATGACGACACACGCTCTGGGATCAAAAGGGTTAACTTATCTCATGTAAAAAAAATAACAGGTTAAAGACATTGGAAACGGTTGTTCTAGAACTCTCCGATATTAAGGTAAATGTCCGACACAAATGACATAATAAACATCATTACTTATAGAGGTGCAAGTATATGGTATACAACCTGAAAGGAGCTTCATCTCTACATCCCCAGAGTACAGACCTGCGTGTGGGGGAAGGGAAATGACAACTGCTCTCAGCTTTATTCTATCTCACATAAGTAGTTGTCACTACAACTGTAAAACAATTCTAGTCCAACAGTGTGTAAAAGTATATAACTAATATACTACTGCCCCCTATGTACAAGAATAGAACTACTATAATACTGCCCCTATGTACAAGAATATAACTACTATAATATTGCCCCCTATGTACAAGAATATAACTACTATAATACTGCCCCTATATACAAGAATATAACTACTATAATACTGCCCCCTGTGTACAAGAATATAACTACTATAATACTGCCTCCTATGTACAAGAATATAACTACTATAATACTGCCTCCTATGTACAAGAATACAACTACTATAATACTGCCCCCTATGTACAAGAATATAACTACTATAATACTGCCTACTATGTACAAGAATATAACTACTATAATACTGCCCCCTATGTACAAGAATATAACTACTATAATACTGCAACTCTGTACAAGAATATAACTACTATAATACTGCCCCCTATGTACAAGAATATAACTACCATAATACTGCCCCCTATGTACAAGAATATAACTACTATAATACTGCCTCCTATGTACAAGAATATAACTACTATAATACTGCCCCTATGTACAAGAATATAACTACCATAATACTGCCCCCTATATACAAGAATATAACTACTATAATACTGCCTCCTATGTACAAGAATATAACTACTATAATACTGCCCCCTATGTACAAGAATATAACTACTATAATACTGCCCCCTATGTACAAGAATATAACTACTATAATACTGCTTCTATGTACAAGAATATAACTACTATAATACTGCCCCCCCTATGTACAAGAATATAACTACTATAATACTGCCTACTATGTACAAGAATATAACTACTATAATACTGCCCCTCTGTACAAGAATATAACTACTATAATACTGCCCCCTATATACAAGAATATAACTACTATAATACTGCCCCCTATGTACAAGAATATAACTACTATAATACCGCCCCTATGTACAAGAATATAACTACTATAATACTGCCCCTTTATGTACAAGAATATAACTACTATAATACTGTCCCCTATGTACAAGAATATAACTACTATAATACTGCCCCCTATGTACAAGAATATTACTACTATAATACTGCCCCCTATGTACAAGAATATAACTACTATAATACTGCCCCCTATGTACAAGAATATAACTACTATAATACTGCCCCCTATGTACAAGAATATAACTACTATAATACTGCCCCCTATGTACAAGAATATAACTACTATAATACTGCCCCCTATGTACAAGAATATAACTACTATAATACTGGCCCCTATGTACAAGAATATAACTACTATAATACTGCCTCCTATGTACAAGAATATAACTACTATAATACTGGCCCCTATGTACAAGAATATAACTACTATAATACTGCCCCCTATGTACAAGAATATAACTACTATAATACTGCCCCCTATGTACAATAATATAACTACTATAATACTGCCCCCTATGTACAATAATATAACTACTATAATACTGCCCCGTATGTACAAGAATATAACTACTATAATACTGCCCCCTATGTACAAGAATATAACTACTATAATACTGCCCCCTATGTACAATAATATAACTACTATAATACTGCCCCCTATGTACAAGAATATAACTACTATAATACTGCCTCCTATGTACAAGAATATAACTACTATAATACCGCCCCATGTACAAGAATATAACTACTATAATACTGCCCCCTATGTACAAGAATATAACTACTATAATACTGCCCCCTATGTACAAGAATATAACTACTATAATACTGCCCCCTATGTACAATAATATAACTACTATAATACTGCCCCCTATGTACAAGAATATAACTACTATAATACTGCCTCCTATGTACAAGAATATAACTACTATAATACCGCCCCATGTACAAGAATATAACTACTATAATACTGCCCCTCTGTACAAGAATATAACTACTATAATACTGCCCCCTATGTACAAGAATATAACTACTATAATACTGCCCCCTATGTACAAGAATATAACTACTATAATACTGCCCCCTATGTACAAGAATATAACTACTATAATACTGCCCCCTATGTACAAGAATATAACTACTATAATACTGCCCCCTATGTACAAGAATATAACTACTATAATACTGCCCCTCTGTACAAGAATATAACTACTATAATACTGCCCCCTGTGTACAAGAATATAACTACTATAATACTGCCCCCTATGTACAAGAATATAACTACTATAATACTGCCCCCTATATACAAGAATATAACTACTATAATACTCCTCTCTATGTACAAGAATATAACTACTATAATACTGCCCCCTATGTACAAGAATATAACTACTATAATACTGCCCTCTCTGTACAAGAATATAACTACTATAATACTGCCCCCTATGTACAAGAATATAACTACTATAATACTGCCCCTATGTACAAGAATATAACTACTATAATACTGCTCCTATGTACAAGAATATAACTACTATAATACTGCCCCCTATGTACAAGAATATAACTACTATAATACTGCCCCCTATGTACAAGAATATAACTACTATAATACTGCCCCCTATGTACAAGAATATAACTACTATAATACTGCCCCCTGTGTACAAGAATATAACTACTATAATACTGCCCCCTGTGTACAAGAATATAACTACTATAATACTGCCCCCTATGTACAAGAATATAACTACTATAATACTGCCCCCTATGTACAAGAATATAACTACTATAATACTGCCCCCTATGTACAGGAATATAACTACTATAATACTGCCCCCTATGTACAAGAATATAACTACTATAATACTGCCCCTATGTACAAGAATATAACTACTATAATACTGCCCCCTATGTACAAGAATATAACTACTATAATACTGCCCCCTATGTACAAGAATATAACTACTATAATACTGCCCCCTATGTACAAGAATATAACTACTATAATACTGCCCCCTATGTACAAGAATATAACTATTATAATACTGCCCCCTATGTACAAGAATATAACTACTATAATACTGCTCCTATGTACAAGAATATAACTACTATAATACTGCCTCCCTATGTACAAGAATATAACTATTATAATACTGCCCCCTATGTACAAGAATATAACTACTATAATACTGCCTCCCTATGTACAAGAATATAACTATTATAATACTGCCCCCTATGTACAAGAATATAACTACTATAATACTGCCTCCCTATGTACAAGAATATAACTATTATAATACTGCCCCCTATGTACAAGAATATAACTACTATAATACTGCCCCTATGTACAAGAATATAACTACTATAATACTGCCCCCTATGTACAAGAATATAACTACTATAATACTGCTCCTATGTACAAGAATATAACTACTATAATACTGCCTCCCTATGTACAAGAATATAACTACTATAATACTGCCTCCTATGTACAAGAATATAACTACTATAATACTGCTCCCTATGTACAGGAATATAACTACTATAATACTGCCCCCTATGTACAAGAATATAACTACTATAATACTGCTCCTATGTACAAGAATATAACTACTATAATACTGCCTCT
This sequence comes from Eleutherodactylus coqui, assembly GCA_035609135.1. NCBI lineage: Eukaryota > Metazoa > Chordata > Amphibia > Anura > Eleutherodactylidae > Eleutherodactylus > Eleutherodactylus coqui. The sequence goes on along the minus strand of CM069406.1, from coordinate 1,176,926 downwards.
ATGTACAAGAATATAACTACTATAATACTGCCCCCTATATACAAGAATATAACTACTATAATACTGCCCCCTATGTACAAGAATATAACTACTATAATACTGCCCCCTATGTACAAGAATATAACTACTATAATACTGTCCCCCATGTACAAGAATATAACTACTATAATACTGCCCCCTATCTCCTTCCTCCAGCAGGCAGGTATGTTTACTCCTGCCGCATGGAGGCTGAGCTGGACTCAGGGTATTTGGGGGTCTTCTGCCCCTTGACCCTCTGCGCTCACTGACTACAATGACTGGAATGTCTGTCCGCACCTCCTATCTCTGCGTACTCTAAGATTTTGTCAGAAGTTCCTCTTACCTTCATCTCCGTCGTCTCCAAAGGGGTAGAAAAGCGCCACCGCCAGGTTGATGAACACCGCCAGGTTGAAGGAGATGCTGCCCCATAGCGAGATGTGGCGGGAGAACCAGAATAGGGCAGGGTTATCTGTACAGAGAAGGAGGCAACATGTCACCAGGAGGAAACAGTCAGCAGATTACCTCCCACTGCCTTGCAGACATCTGAAGCACCTCCCACATATTATGTGCCCAGGTGATAAGATGTGGGGGTGTTAGTCTCCCAGTCACCCCTTTTCTTGGGGAGAATGGTCCAGTGCATTGTTTATTCAGGTATAAACAGGCCGATGCAGTCCTCCACCACAACATCATGATCCCCGCTTGTACTGGAGATACACAACAACCATGACAGATCAGTCTACAGCAACTTGCTGACAGTTTCCAGATAATTAATGTACGGATGCCTAATAGCTCCATTCTGTATTGATGTGATTCAGGCTGCAGGCGATGTACAGTCACAGTCCCCGAGACCCCAGCCTGCAGTTAAGAGCACCGACCACTACAGAGGGGTCGGAGCTGTGGGTTCTGCTCCCACCCTGGTATATCCCGGCACTGACAGCTTTAAACCTGCACATACATCTTTCTTAAGGTAGTTGCTTGGCTGACTACTGACAACCAGACTCCTGCTCTAACAGCCTGAAATGGAAAACCCTCAGATTCTGTTAGATTAACCTCTTACATACCACAATCAACCAGTGTAGCATGTAAGCTGATGACGGGGAGGGGGATGGGGTGCTCCTTCTGTCACTCAATGTGATCGCAGGGTACCAATGGGTTCTCGTACCATCCGGAAGCCGCACAAAGCCCTCCGTGCCTGCCATGTAACTCAAACTATTAGGCCCCACCTTCTGTCATATGTTTAGTAGAATGCACTGCATAAGTAATGCAGTGTATTATTCCAGTGAATGAACGATCACATCTTCAAGTCCTCCTCAGGGACTAAAAAATTATATTTAAAAAAGTTCAATAATGTTTAAATTAAAAAAAAATAATGAAAAGAAAATACTAAAAGTCCTACAACACTTTATCTGCGCCCTGGAGTGCGGCCGTTAATATAAACTCCTCCCACAAAACACCAAAGGCCTCATCCGGCCGTCAGCGACTTCGGGCTCTTGCAATGAGACAGTGTAAATTTGCTCGATCCTTAAGGCACAAAATAGGCCGGTCACTAAGGGGTTAAGGAGCTAAAGAGGCTCTTAAGATTTGTGGATCTCTCAACAGAAGCTTGAGGACATTTTCCAGGGAACAGAGAGAAGGTCTTCACTGCTGGAGACCTAAATGAGGAGAGGAAACCATAGAAGCCATTTCGCCAGATTTCTTCTGCCCATCAGAAAAATGGGCAAGTGCAAGGATCGGAGACACTGTGACAAGCGCCAAAGTGCGGTGTGTAGACGACGGGGTCGGAGCATCTCCAGAGCAGCCAGTCTCACGGGGTATTAAGCATCTCCAGTGCAGCCGGTGTCGCCGGGTGTTCCCGGTATGAAGCATCTCCAGAGCGGCCGGTCTTACAGGGTGTTCCCAGTATGAAGCATCTCCAGAGTGGCTGACCTCGCGGGGTGTTCCCGGTATGAAGCATCTCCAGAGCGGCCCGTCATGCGGGGTGTTCCTGGTATAAAGCATCCCCAGAGCGGCCGGTCTCGCGGGGTGTTCCTGGTATGAAGCATCTCCAGAGCGGCCGGTCTCGCGGAGTGTATCCGGTATGAAGCATCTCCAGAGTGGCTGACCTCGCGGGGTGTTCCCGGTATGAAGCATCTCCAGAGCGGCCCGTCATGCGGGGTGTTCCTGGTATAAAGCATCCCCAGAGCGGCCGGTCTCGCGGGGTGTTCCTGGTATGAAGCATCTCCAGAGCGGCCGGTCTCGCGGGGTGTTCCTGGTATGAAGCATCTCCAGAGCGGCCGGTCTAGCGGGGTGTTCCCGGTATGAAGCATCTCCAGAGTGGTTAAAAGGCTTTCCAGAGCGGCCGGTCTCGCGGGGTGTTCCCGGTAGGAAGCATCTCCGGAGAGGCCGGTGACGCGGGGTGTTACCGATATGAAGCATCGTCAGAGCGTCCGGTCTCGTAGAGTGTTCCCGGTATGAAGCATCTCCAGAGCGGCCGGTCTCGCGGGGTGTTCCCGATATGAAGCATCATCAGAGCGGCCGGTCTCGGGGAGTGTTCCCGGTATGAAGCATCTCCAGAGCGGCCGGTCTCGGGGAGTGTTACCGATATGAAGCATCGTCAGAGCGGCCGGTCTCGCGGAGTGTATCCGGTATGAAGCATCTCCGGAGAGGCTGGTCTCGGGGAGTGTTACCGATATGAAGCATCGTCAGAGCGGCCGCTCTCGCGGGGTGCTCCCGCTATGAAGCATCTCCAGAGTGGCCGGTCACACGGGGTGTTCCCGGTATGAAGCATCTCCAGAGCGGCCACTCTCGCGGGTTGCTCCCGGTATAAAGCATCTCCAGAGCGGCCGGTCCCGCGGCGTGTTTCCGGTATGAAGCATCACCAGAGCGGCCGGTCTAGCGGTGTGTTCACGGTATGAAGCATCTCCAGAGTGGCCGGTCACGCGGGGTGTTCCCGGTATAAAGCATCTTCAGAGTGGCCGGTCTCGCGGGGTGTTCCCGATATGAAGCATCTCCAGAGTGGCCGGTCTCGCGGGGTGTTCCCGGTATGAAGCATCTCCAGAGCGGCCCGTCATGTGGGGTGTTCCTGGTATAAAGCATCTCCAGAGTGGCCGGTCTCGCGGGGTGTTTCCGGTATAAAGCATCTCCAGAGCGGCCCGTCATGCGGGGTGTTCCTGGTATAAAGCATCTCCAGAGTGGCCGGTCTCGCGGGGTGTTTCCGGGATGAAGCATCTCCAGAGTGGCCAGTCATGCGGGGTGTTCCCGGTATGAAGCGTCTCCAGAGCGGCTGTTCACACGGGGTGTTCCCGATAGGCAGCGTCTCCAGAGCGGCCACTCTCGCGGGGTGCTCCCGCTATGAAACATCTCCAGAGTGGCCGGTCACGCGGGGTGTTCCCGGTATGAAGCATCTCCAGAGCGGCCACTCTCGCGGGTTGCTCCCGGTATAAAGCATTTCCAGAGTGGCCGGTCTCGCGGGGTGTTCCCGGTATGAAGCATCTCCAGAGCGGCCGGTCATGCGGGGTGTTCCCGGTATGAAGCATCTCCGGAGAGGCCGGTCTCGGGGAGTGTTACCGATATGAAGCATCGTCAGAGCGGCCGGTCTCGGAGTGTTCCCGGTATGAAGCATCTCCAGAGCGGCCGGTCTCACAGGGTGTTCCCGGTATGAAGCATCTCCAGAGCGGCCGGTCTCGCGGGGTGTTCCCGGTATGAAGCATCTCCAGAGTGGCCGGTCATGCGGGGTGTTCCCGGTATGCAGCATCTCCAGCGTGGCCGGTCTCGCGGGGTGTTCCCGGTATGAAGCATCTCCAGAGTGGCCGGTCAGGCGGGGTGTTCCCGGTATGCAGCATCTCCAGCGTGGCCGGTCTCGCGGGGTGTTCCCGGTATGAAGCATCTCCAGAGCGGCCGATCTCGCGGGGTGTTCCTGGTATGAAGCATCTCAGAGCGGCCGGTCTCGCGGGGTGTTCCCGGTATGAAGCATCTCCAGAGTGGCCACTCTCGCGGGTTGCTCCCGGTATAAAGCATCTCCAGAGCGGCCGGTCCCGCGGCGTGTTTCCGGTATGAAGCATCACCAGAGCGGCCGGTCTAGCGGTGTGTTCACGGTATGAAGCATCTCCAGAGTGGCCGGTCACGCGGGGTGTTCCCGGTATAAAGCATCTTCAGAGTGGCCGGTCTCGCGGGGTGTTCCCGATATGAAGCATCTCCAGAGTGGCCGGTCTCGCGGGGTGTTCCCGGTATGAAGCATCTCCAGAGCGGCCCGTCATGTGGGGTGTTCCTGGTATAAAGCATCTCCAGAGTGGCCGGTCTCGCGGGGTGTTTCCGGTATAAAGCATCTCCAGAGCGGCCCGTCATGCGGGGTGTTCCTGGTATAAAGCATCTCCAGAGTGGCCGGTCTCGCGGGGTGTTTCCGGGATGAAGCATCTCCAGAGTGGCCAGTCATGCGGGGTGTTCCCGGTATGAAGCGTCTCCAGAGCGGCTGTTCACACGGGGTGTTCCCGATAGGCAGCGTCTCCAGAGCGGCCACTCTCGCGGGGTGCTCCCGCTATGAAACATCTCCAGAGTGGCCGGTCACGCGGGGTGTTCCCGGTATGAAGCATCTCCAGAGCGGCCACTCTCGCGGGTTGCTCCCGGTATAAAGCATTTCCAGAGTGGCCGGTCTCGCGGGGTGTTCCCGGTATGAAGCATCTCCAGAGCGGCCGGTCATGCGGGGTGTTCCCGGTATGAAGCATCTCCGGAGAGGCCGGTCTCGGGGAGTGTTACCGATATGAAGCATCGTCAGAGCGGCCGGTCTCGGAGTGTTCCCGGTATGAAGCATCTCCAGAGCGGCCGGTCTCACAGGGTGTTCCCGGTATGAAGCATCTCCAGAGCGGCCGGTCTCGCGGGGTGTTCCCGGTATGAAGCATCTCCAGAGTGGCCGGTCATGCGGGGTGTTCCCGGTATGCAGCATCTCCAGCGTGGCCGGTCTCGCGGGGTGTTCCCGGTATGAAGCATCTCCAGAGTGGCCGGTCATGCGGGGTGTTCCCGGTATGCAGCATCTCCAGCGTGGCCGGTCTCGCGGGGTGTTCCCGGTATGAAGCATCTCCAGAGCGGCCGATCTCGCGGGGTGTTCCTGGTATGAAGCATCTCCAGAGCGGCCGGTCTCGCGGGGTGTTCCCGGTATGAAGCATCTCCAGAGTGGCCGGTCTCGCGGGGTGTTCCCGGTATGAAGCATCTCCAGAGTGGCCGGTCTCGCGGGGTGTTCCTGGTATGAAGCATCTCCAGAGTGGCCGGTCTAGCGGGGTGTTCCCGATATGAAGCGTCTCCAGAGTGGCCGGTCACGCGGGGTGTTCCCGATATGAAGCATCTCCAGAGTGGCCGGTCTCACGGGGTGTTCCCGGTATGAAGCATCTTCAGAGCGGTATAAAGGCTTTCCAGAGCGGCCAGTCTCAGGGAGTGTTCCAGGTAGGAAGCATCTCCGGAGCGGCCGGTCTCGCAGGGTGTTACCGATATGAAGCATCTCCAGAGCGGCCGGTCTCACAGGGTGTTTCCGGTATGAAGCATCTCCAGAGTGGCCGGTCTCGCGGGGTGTTCCGGTATGAAGCATCTCCAGAGCGGCCGGTCATGCGGGGTGTTCCCAGTATGAAGCATCTCCAGAGCGGCCGATCTTGCAGGGTGTTCCCGGTATGAAGCATCTCCAGAGCGGCCGGTCACGCGGGGTGTTCCTGGTATGAAGCATCTCCAGAGCGGCCGGTCTCACAGGGTGTTCCCGGTATGAAGCATCTCCAGAGCGGCCGGTCACGCGGGGTGTTCCTGGTATGAAGCATCTCCAGAGCGGCCGGTCTCGCGGGGTGTTCCCGGTATGAAGCATCTCCAGAGCGGACGGTCTCACGGGGTGTTCCCGGTATGAAGCATCTTCAGAGTGGCCGGTCTCGCGGGGTGTTCCCGATATGAAGCATCTCCAGAGTGGCCAGTCTCGCGGGGTGTTCCCGGTATGAAGCATCTCCAGAGTGGCCGGTCTCGCGGGGTGTTCCCGGTATGAAGCATCTCCAGAGCGGCCCGTCATGCGGGCTGTTCCTGGTATAAAGCATCTCCAGAGTGGCCAGTCTCGCGGGGTGTTTCCAGTATGAAGCATCTCCAGAGTGTCCAGTCTCGCGGGGTGTTTCCAGTATGAAGCATCTCCAGAGTGTCCAGTCTCGCGGGGTGTTTCCAGTATGAAGCATCTCCAGAGTGTCCAGTCTCGCGGGGTGTTTCCAGTATAAAGCATCTCCAGAGTGTCCAGTCTCGCGGGGTGTTTCCAGTATGAAGCATCTCCAGAGCGGCCGGTCATGCCGGGTGTTCCCAGTATGAAGCGTCTCCAGAGCGGCTGTTCACACGGGGTGTTCCCGATAGGAAGCGTCTCCAGAGCGGCCGGTCATGCGGGGTGCTCTCGCTATGAAACATCTCCAGAGTGGCCGGTCACACGGGGTGTTCCCGGTATGAAGCATCTCCAGAGCGGCCGGTGTCACGGGGTGTCACTGGTATGAAGTATGACTCTCCAGTTGTCCATCCTTGGAAGCACTTTTGATAGGTAATGTGACAGAGTGGTGGACATCCAAGGCTTGTTGATGTGGGGGTGAAGGCCGTCCGTCTGGTCTTATCACTCAGAAGAGCAACTGTAGGACAATCGCTGATAGCACCACTGCTGGTGAGGGTAGAAAGGGGTCAGATCACAGCGGGCATTCAACTCGCTGGGTAGCTGCAGCGGTTGGAATGCCCATGTGACCCTTGTCCACTGTCGAAAGCGCCTACAGTGATCAACAGAACTGGACCACTGAGAATGGAAGAAGGCGCCTGGTCTGACGAGTAACTCTTACTGCCATGTGGGCGGCCGGAAAAGAGATGGCAGCAGGATGCACTATGAGAAGACGACAAGCTGGCGGAGGCCATGTGATGGGCAATGTGCTGCTGGGTACCTGGGTCCTGGCCTTATATACCACCTAGATAACATTGTACAGACAAGTCTCTCCTTCAGGCTAGCGGGGTTCCCTAATGACAGCGCCCCCTATCAGTAGGATAACGCGCCAGCTGCACTGCAGGAACGGTACAAAGATCGTGGTGGGCCGATCGAAAAGAACAAGTTTGACCGATCCATGGAGGCCGCACCAATCAGCTTAGTTCTGCTGCCAATACCACCGGACACTTCAGATGTCTGGTGGGGTTCAGGCCTCGAGGGGGGTCACCTCCACAATATTAGGGGTATTAATGTTAGGGCTGGTCGCGACAAGCGTTGTTCGTTTGCAGCTTTTTCCTTTTTTTTTTACTGTCGAAGGGAAACGGTGGCTCCTCGTTGGCGGCTGAACACCTGCACTCACTAATTCATTCATCCGCAGGCTGGTCAGGGACCAGCTTAATGACAAATCTGCCGCTGATCTCCGCGTAATAAGCGGTTGGTGTGCAAACACAAAGTCCCATTTAAATGTAAACGTTTAATTTGGGAATGCGCGGCGGCAGAGGAGGAGGGAGCGGCCACAATGTCATGGCTGGAGACACCGGCTGCCTCGACTGTATATGGCAGCAGCTCACACCAACAGCCTGTGTTATCAGTCTAAGAATCCAGGCAGCTGAGATAAGAGGTGCTGTTTGCAGGGTCCTCACACTGTAGAGCCACGGCCAGGTCTGCCCGTGACGGTGGGCGCCCTGTGACCTGCTGTCCCTGCGTACAGGCGTTAAAAACAATAAGATCGATTGTCAGCAATAATCTTTAACAGGTCCAGCTCCAGATTTAGGTAAGCCCTTCAGTGACAGAGTCACAGGGTGCCCCCTGAGTCATTTATAGGCCCCGCTGTGTCCCCTTTATATTTTATAGGCATCACTGTGCCCCCCCCCCAGTTACTTATAGATCATGCTGTGCCCCTTCAGTCACCTGTATCTGTGTCTTTAAGATAGTTACAATTCATCTCAAGGAATGAATGTTTTTGAATGTATGGCCCTTTAAAAGGGTTGTCAAAAATTCGGAAAACATGGCTGTTTTCTTCCAATCAATAAAAAAATCAATATAACATGCCACCTGTGACCAGGAGTGGCGCTATTTTTTTCAAATCCTGGACAACCCCTTTAATTACCAGCATCCTGTAACAAGTATTACAACTCAGGTTGGGTCAAGTGGGAATTTGATTTCTACAGGAAGCAGACATCTGTGTTCCCACTGCAGTGGCCAAGCTTGGTATTACAGGCCAAGTTCCTATTCATTTTATTTTTTTTTTTATAAATTCTTTATTTATTGCAGAAAGTTATTCAATACCAACTGGGTAACAACTTAAAGAATCAATCTCGTTCACCGTGCCTGTCCGTCTCAATGTTAAACAGATTAAGTTGCACAAATTTCCATGTAAACTTAGAAAACAAGTCAAACTACACAATAAATCAGGTCTCGCTTAACTTCCTGGCTCCGTCTGCAGCATTTTCCACATTACATTATGCCGAACTTCGTGGCTTTATGCATTGTGTAACATATTCACAAATAGCTACTGACACAGACTAGACACATAAGGGGTGCGTACAGGGTTGCGACTGGGCTTGTCGCTGCTGGGGTTATGGCAGGGGGGGGGGGGTGTGGTTGGGAGGGGGTGAGGGATGTTTTAGTTAACTTGGGGGATAAGTAGTTGGCGGTATTCTTCTGTGTTTTGGAAGTCTATCCAGTGGTACCATGTTTTCCGGAACTTTTCTTGCGTACCCTTTAGTGCTGCGGAGAGGTCCTCCATCTCCTTAATCCAGTTGACTGTATTTAGCCATAGAGCCAGTGAGGGTGGAGCTGTCTGTCTCCATCGCCTCGCTATACACGACCTCGCCGCGCTCACCAAGAAGCAGACCACAGATTTTTTATAAGACGCCAGTGGGATGTCATTATGCTGTAGGAGGAAGAACGCAGGCGTCCTCGGGATGGCGTAGTGGGTAAATTTAGAGGTAACCCGCCATACCTCTGACCAGTAGCCCGCCAGCACCGAACACTCCCAGAAGACGTGCAGCATGGTCCCCTGTTCCGCGCCGCATCTCCAGCACGTAGGGGAGACCGACGGGAATATCTTATTCAGAAGGGAGGGCACCCTGTACCATCTGGAGAGAATCTTAAAGCCAGATTCTTGTATTCTGCTGGAGATGGATGCCGAGTGTGTGATAGTGTATATTTTGTCTGTTTCTTCAGCGGTGAGGGTGATTCCCAATTCCCCTTCCCATTTTTCAATGTATTTTGGGGGGGCGGCTCCCGGCAGTGAGACGAGGATATTGTAGATTCTAGATAGCGTGTGTCTCGCGGGGCCCTCTCCAGTGCAGATTGCTTCAAATTGTGTTTTTGGGCGAGAAAACCTATTTGGCTGAGGTAGAGACTGTAAAAAGTGTCTTAGCTGCAGAATCTGCCAGAGTGGGAGAGGGGTTGGTACGGAGGGCCCTCTCAACGTGTCCACCGAAAGCCACTGGCCATTTTGTAGGAAGTGTTCTGCCCTATATCTGCCTTCTGTTATCCAAGTGTGGAACACTCCCTTCTCCCCCCCTGGGTGGAAATTCGGGTTTCCCAGGATCGGGAACATTGGGGATGGCCTGGGGGACACGTCTATCCTCTCTAGTATCTTGGCAGCCGTTGACAGTGTGGGTCCGATGGTGGGGTGTCTCATCACTTCTCTCAGGCTGGGTCCGTCCGACCAGGGAAGGGCCACCAGCGGCGCATGCGACGCCGTTTGCTCGATGGCTATCCACTGCTTGAGTGCAGCGTGCCGATGCCAGTCTATGATGCGTACCAGGTGTGCCGCTTGGTGGTACCTCACAAAGTCGGGCAAACCCAGGCCGCCCTCCTTTTTTGGTCTTGTCAGTGTATTACGTGCTATCCGGGATGTCTTTCCTGCCCATACAAATGTGGTGGTGAGAGATAGGAGGTGTTGGAAAAAGCTCATTGGGACATGTATGGGGAGGGCTTGGATTAGGTAGAGGACTCTAGGGAGGATATTCATTTTAATAATAGATCCTCTGCCAAACCAGGAAAACGTACCCTTGGTCCATTGGCTGAGGTCTTGTCTGACCCTGTTTAGGAGCGCTGGGAAGTTAGCCGCGTATAAGTCCTCGGTTCTCGGCGTTAAGTTTGTACCTAGATATTTAATATGGCCCCTTGCCCATGTGAAGGAGAAGAAGTCCTTGAGTTCCTCCACTAGGGGTTGTGTGAGTGAGACGTTGAGCGCAGCTGACTTATGGTAGTTGATCTTGAAGTTGGATAAAACTGAATAGTGTTTGAACTCGGCCATAAGGTTTGGTAGAGTAATTCGAGGGTCTGTGATAAAAAATAAAAGATCATCTGCGTAGGCCGCTATCTTGTGTTCGGTGACGCCTGTTGTGATCCCGTGTATATTTGGGTTGGCTCGAATTTTGGTCAATAGTGGCTCAAGGCACAGGATGAAAATCAGTGGAGACAGGGGACACCCCTGCCTCGTGCCGTTCGTAATGGGGAATGGTTCTGAGAGCTGACCGTTTACTCTTACTGATGCTGTTGGGTGGGAATATAGGCTCATAATCCATTGCAGCATGTTTGGCCCCATCCCCATCTGGGTCAACGTTGCAAACAGGAACTCCCACTCCACCCTGTCAAAAGCCTTATCTGCGTCTGTGGACAATAGGCACGTTGGCAGGGAGAGTTTGTGTGCTGCCTGGATAAGGTTAATGGCTTTGGTTGTATTATCCCTTGCCTCTCTCATAGGGACGAAGCCCACTTGGTCTGTGTGGATTATGGCTTGCAGGTAGGGGGAGATCCTGTTTGCAAGTATTTTGGCGAATAGTTTCAGGTCCGCGTTTAGCAGGGATATTGGGCGGTAACTTTGGCACTGTGAGGGGTCTTTGCCCTCTTTAGGAATGACCGAGATGTTAGCAGTTAGGGTGTCTCTGGGGATTTCGCTCCCGTTGGTTATGGAGTTAAATGCCTGGATAAAATGGGGGGCCAGCGTTTCCGCATATTTCTTATAGTACGTTAAAGTAATCCCGTCGGGTCCCGGGGCTTTTCCAGGCCTCGAGGCAGCGAGCGCTTCTGCCAGCTCGCTTGGCGAGATAGGTGATTCCATCCTGTCTATTGCCTGCTGCGGGAGTTTACAGAGGTTCGCCTGTTGCAGGTATTCTTGAATTGAGGCTCTCTTTTGCTCTCTCGTCTGAGTAGACTGTGGGGGGGCCAAGTTGTAAAGGGAGTGGTAGTATTCCCGAAAGGCACTGGCTATTTGTTGCGATGAGTGTTGTACGTGACCTTTGGAGTTATTGATGTGCGGGACGTATGTGCTGGCTCTAGTGGACCGCAGTGCTCGTGCCAATGTACGACTGGGTTTATCTCCGAACTCATAAAAATGCCGCCTGCATTTCGCTATGCCTGCTTTGGCCCTCTCCATGCAGTAAGAGCGGATCTTTTCCCTCAGTTGGAACAGTTCTGCCCCGCTAGCGCTGTCGTGGGTAGTTTTATGGCTAGACTCTAATTCCTGGACCCGGTCCAGGAGCTTTTTAAGGTGCGCGGCCCTTTCTTTTTTAATGCGGGAGCCTATTTTCACGCACTGACCACGGATTACGCACTTGTGCGCCTCCCAGATCGTTAGTGGGTCTACGTCCGGCGTTGTGTTGAAAGTGAAATAGTCTGTGATCGTTCTGTGTATTTCGTCCGAGACTACCGGATCTTGGAGGAAGGACTCATTGAACCGCCACTGCCAAGTCCTGTTATGTAGGGATGGTAATTTTACTGTTAGTGTAATCATGGCGTGGTCGGAAAAGGTAATATTATCTATTGTTGCTGATACCAGGGACGATAGTGTGGAATGTTGGAGGAGGAAATAGTCGATTCTCGAATACGTGTTGTGTGGGTGTGAGAAAAATGTGTAATCTTTGGTCGTAGGATGCAGTATTCTCCATGGATCAACCAGTTGGTGACTGTGTAGTGTACGCTTAATCCTACGGTGTGCGGAGACGGAGTGGCTGTCAGATCCTTTGGAAGTGTCAATCCGTGGGTCCAGGGGGACATTGAAGTCACCGCCTAGCACCAGGGTACCCTCTCTGAATTCGTCCAAGTCCTCCAGGAGCCTCTCAAGAAAGGCCACCTGGTCGGAGTTGGGGGAATAAACCGCGGCAAATGTGAATGGTGTGCTGGCGAGCTTACCTTTGATGAACAGGTACCTGCCACCCGGGTCGCAGCGCGTCTCCCCGTGCTCCCATGGAACGGAGTTGGCCAGGAGAATTGAGACCCCCTTAGACTTGGACTCTGCATTCGTACTGTGGTATGCCGTTGGGAATCTGGCGTCCGCGAGCCTCGGGCAGGCGTCCGTACGGAAATGGGTTTCCAGCACAAAGGCCACCTGCACCCTCTTCTTCCGGAGTAGATGGAGGATGGAGGACCTCTTCTCTGGCACGTTTAAGCCCTGCGCATTAATTGAAGATATCAAAAGGTTATTAGGATTCGTTGACATGGCACCTCAGGTCTTTGGGGTTGATACTAGGGGATTCACTCCGGGAAAGGAGGGAGGACGTATTGCGCAGACGGGATAGGTGGGGGAGGGTGTGGAGGGGGAGGGGCAGTTGGGGGGACACACGACACAATAGGGAAAACCAAATGACTAGAAGGTTAGCCTCTAACCAGCCCAGTGTTTGGCCGCTACAACTTAATCAGGGAGCCTGGTGCCCCCGAAACCACGGGGCCGGACCAGGTCCCCTGATACCCTACTGGGGGAAAACGTGGAAGTACACCGAATCAGCAAGGCCGCCTCCGGGCTCTCAAGTCTGTTGGCCAAGTCTGGAGAGAATATGGCCGCTTTCTTTTCTTTTGTAGGTTTCTTTCTTATACAATCTTGCCAGGGAACTCCAGGCCGCCGCCAATGAGGGATCTGCTGTGTGGGGGGACAATTGCGGGAACTGTTGAGGTTAGTGTCCTTTTTTGTAAGTCTGTCTTCGCTTGTGAGTACTTTCTGTCGAGCTGTCCGTGGCGGGAATAAATGGAAACATAACCAGTGAAAACATAACCAGTGAGACCCACGCTCTGCAAATGTGGTGTATCACTCTAATTCCAGGGCTGGGGTGTTGATGTCCTCCTCCTGGGGGACTCTTTTTGCTCAGGGGATTGCGGGGGCAAAGTCCATCGGTTCGGTCCAGTCCGGTATTGGCACCGCTGGGACCTCCAGGAATCTGAACGCCCCTTCTAGGTCTGCCGGGGATCTGACCGTAAAGATGCGCCCTCTTTTTCGTAGGATCAAATGGAAGGGATGTCCCCATTTATATGTGGCGTCTGCTCTGCGTGCTGCCTCGAGCAAGGGACGGATCAATCTCCTGCTGTTGAGAGTCAGCCTGGAGACGTCAGGCAAGATGGTGATCTCCGCTCCCTTGAATTTGATCGGTCCTCTTTCCCATGCCAGCCTTTGGATTTCTTCTTTCTGCCTGTAGAAATGCACCCGGCATATTACGTCCCTCGGCATATTGGCGTTCCGTGTTCTGCCTCCTAGCGTCCTGTGGACCCTGTCCAATTCTATTATGCGGTCCTCCGGGCGCTGCATTAATTTATTGAAGATGGCCGTGACGCAGTCATGCAGCGCATCTGGGGGAACGTCTTCTGGCAGGCCTCGCAGCTTTAAGTTGTTGCGGCGCCCCCTGTTCTCGATGTCGTCGAGATGAAAGGTCAGGTCTCTAATCTGTCTTTGCTGTCTTTCTATTGTTAGAGAAAGTTGTTGAAAGTCCGATGTCGAGACCTCTGGGTTTTCCTCAAGGGCCGCCACCCGCTCTGTGAGTGCCTGTACAGACTGACTGACTGTCGCGATAGCTTTGTCATGCTTTTCTTCAATGCGTCGCAGTTGCGTCTCGAGGTCTGTCTTGGTGGGTAACGCACGAATCATGACCCACAGGGCTTGCAATGTTTGAGAGTCATCTGCAGGCGGTGTTAATGGGTTGTCAGGGGTCGTCGTTGTCGGCGGCGGTATGAGGTAAGGGCCGGTTGGTGACTGGCTAGTGCGGGGGGGTCGGGGGCCCTCTTCTTCTCCTGTAGTGTGGGCTGCCTTGTCTTTTGTGTGTCGTGTGGAGACTTCTGCCTCGGTACCTCTAGACTGCGGCTGTCCCCTGCTGTCGTGCCCCATGTTGGGTGTTGCAGCCTCTCCTTTTCTCCCTGTGCAGTATATTGGGCTAGCTTGTTTCTCCTGTGGTGTCCCAGGGTCTGCTGCCCCCTTCCCCTTACTGACCTTCAAAGTTGTCCCTCCTGGGAGAAGCGTAAGCGTGTTTGTTGCATACCGGGATCCCTTCACCTCGTGGTGTCTCGGCGCCATGTTGTTTGGGGGAGAGGGGGGGGGGGATCTTCCTCCGTTCACCGGCTCCACGTGTGGAGCCTCTGCTCCCCGGTCCTGCCATGAGGTAAGTTCTTCTTCCCTGTGCAGGGGTATGAGGGTGTCTGTGCTGCACTCCGTCCCCTCTTCAGCCGGGTCCGGCGCCTCAGCCTCGCTGGCGGGCTTTCTGTGGGGACCCGGCGCCATGTTGGTCAGGCTTGTCAGCGCTCCCGCAGCGCCCGGCATCGGGGAGCTCTTCTCCTCTCTCCGAAGCTTCTGCAGCCCCTGGTTGCCTGGCGACGGCGTCCTCCTCGTGTCTGCCGCTACTGCGGGTGAGGGCACTTCTTCCTCTCTCCGGGGCTGCGGAGCCGGCTCCACGTGTGCGCCGGCGGGGTCCCGCTGAGTCCCGGCGCTCGCTCCGTTCAGGTAGCTGCTGATGGGAGGACCGCGGTGCTGCGGCTGGCTCCCCCTTCTCTTCCCTACCCTTGTCATGTTTCGTGGGTCTCGTTATCCAGATGATTCCCCGTTTTTTGGAGGCTAGCGGCGGCGGAGCTCCGGAGCCTGCGACCTCACGCTTCCATGGCTAGCCACGCCCCCAACTTGTGTTCCTATTCATTTTAATGCCTATAATACCAAGCCTGGCCACTGCAGTGAGAATGGAGCTGTCTGCCTCCTGCAGAAATCAGCTCCATGCATGAGCACACATGGCGGTGAACATCTGACTGGCAGGGGGTCTCTGGCTGCAGAGCCCCACCGATGTACTACTGACGGCCTATAACATCATGTGGATATGCCCTTATAGACATCTGTTGATGCAGAAAAGCAAAAAAGTACGCTGCTGAAAATCTGCAGCGAGTAAATAGAAAGCCCCGCCTACACCGAGCTTCATGGACACGGATTCCGGACCAAAATCAGTGTTGGAAACAGCGCCATTTTTGATTTTGGGGATCTGTGCCGAAGATCATATAGTGTGAAAAAAAAAACAATTGGCGCACTCGTTCTTGGCGTGGATTCCAGCGGGAAAACACACTTTTGGGCTCATCCGCCTCTGTAAGTTGAAAACTGCGTAGATTTCTGCTGCGTTTTTTCATTAAAAGATTTTTCTGATCCGGACTTCTGTTTGTGTGAAGAAGGCTAAAGCTGTTAACCCCTTAATGTCGCTGCCCTTTTTGGTTTCTGTCTCTCCTCTTCACTTTAAAAAAAAATCATAAAAACTTTTTAAAAAGTAAAGTGTAAAAAAAATGCAATTCGGCCATCTTTGGGGAGGGGTTCTTGTTTTCATGGTAAGTCACACTGTACTCTGCCGGTCCGTAGGATTCCAAATCGGGACCGTTTGGGAGTCCATATGACCTTTTTCACATTTGTTTCTTAGCGGGCAGCCAAAGAGGCGCAATTCTGGCGTTCTTTATTATTCCCCGTGTGGGATCAATCATGCGCTATTTGATAGATTGGACTTTTAAGGATGCGGTGAGACCAGATGTGGGTTTTTTGTTTTGATTTTATTGAAAAAGGGGCGGAGGTTAAACTTTTATTTTTTCTAATAATTTATAAAACTTATTTAAAAACTAATTTGCACACGTCTTTTTGTCCCCATAGGGGACTTGAACTTGCGATCACTCAGAGTATAATGCAATACCACGGTATTGCTTTATATTGCATTCTGATAGCCATGGTAACTCTGGGGAGATGCCATGGCAACTGAACGGCACCCCATGAGCTCATGGTGGGAGGGGTGTTCGCGTCCCTAGAATATTTAACTGTTCCTATCAGAATGGACATTGGCATTTAAAGGGTTATCAGCCACGGTCAGCGTTCACGCTTATCCTGGCAGCCGTGGGCAGTTATCAGCTGGCAACGACAGCCGGCACCCGCCATGTATGGAGGAGGATGAGCTGCCGCTGCCACTCCATACTGACCACTCAGATGTAGATGGAAGTCCTGGGGTGTGAAGGGGTTAAAAACTCCTGAGAACTATAAAATCTGCCGGAGGCGGGGCCACATCTTCATCCTCCTCGTTTCTTCCACGGATCATCATCTTTTAGGGTTAATAAAGTGCGGCGGATACAGATGTAATTTTGTTAATAAGGTTTTAATTATTCAGTCGGCGTCTGCGGGGGAGGGGGGGTACAATGGCCACCGGTTCGCGGCTCTGGCACGGTTATGAAGAGCGAGAGCTGATTAACTGATGAAATATTAACGGGTACAATGTGTACCGAGCGCCGGCGCCGCGCACAAGGCAGCAGGTTTACACGGAATACCAAGTATAAATTACCGCAACCGCCTCCATCTGCGCCACCGCCGTCCGCAGGGAGACAACATGGCCGCTACTGAGGAGATTTACTGCCCAACTTAAGCCCCTTTAATAATTAACGCCCCATAAAGACAAGCAATAGATGCATCATGGGGGATCGGGGGAGGGGTCTGATCGGCTTTTAAAGGGACAGTCCACCAGGAAAATACTGATTGTAAATCTGCCGTTGATAGCGCAGTAAGCTTACCAGGAGGGAAGGGGTTAACAGAGACAGTCAGCGTCCTGCACTACAATGCCCAGCATGTCCTGAGCTCTCTAGTTGTTGGTAAACTACAACTCCCAGCAGGCCGGGAGCCTCTCCATGTCCTGGGCGCCCCTTGAGCGCTCAGCATGGCGTGAAGCCAAAACAATGACCTGGGCAGCCTTTATAGCTGTCCTAGAACTACAACTCCCAGCATTCCCCAAGGACACCCCTTATAACAGATGTGCTCTTCAGCTGCTGCAGAACTACAACTCCCAGCAAGCATAGACCAAGACCGTCCACATGTCCTGGACACCCCCTTTAGTGCTTGTGTTCTTCAGCTAGTCCAAAACTACAACTCCCATCATTGCCTGAGGTCATATCTATGTTCTGCGCAGTACTGTTCCTTCCCCTGCCCCGGCAGATGCATGCTGGGAGTTGTAGTATTGCGGTGGGTTGGAGACCTCTGACCCAGCCTGCCCGACAGATGCATGCTGGGAGTTGTAGTACAGTCAGCGCACTCACTCCGGATCTTCTTCTGCCACTTCATCTCGTTGTAGAGGTCTTCCGTCTGCTGGAAGAAGTCGTTGACTTTGCTGCCCTGCTCGTCCCTCTCTGTGGAGTTAAACACCCGCCGCATGGACTCCCGGGTCAGATACTCGCAGATGTTCGGTACGGGGAACACGATCTGCTCCATGGTGCGATCATGGCGGACGATCTAAAGGAGAACAAGAGCGAATAGCAATGAGTCCTAGCGAGCCATACGCAAAACCTGCATAAATTATAGTACCAACTTATTGTGCACGCCCTCTAACACTAACTCCGCCCACTTTTAAAAAAAGGGGACGGGGTAACCATAGACCTTCAAAAAGTGGCAATTTTAGCACTTGTGCCAAAACTGCGACTTTTTGATGCCATAATTCTGGCGCAATTCAGATAAAAAATTCTGTCCCAAATGGCCTGCTTCACCTACGTAAACGAAGAGTGGGCGGAAACAATAAATTTGGCGCCAGTAACAAAAAATGTGAGAGATGACCACAAACCTGGCATTCCTTGAAAAAGAAAAAAACATGAAAAATTACCCTAAATATGGAATTAGCCTTAAAAAAACTCGAGAAATGACCCCAAACCTGGCAGTCGCGAAAACCGTATGAAAAATACTCGAAATAAAGGGCCAAGTAGAGCAATAACAAGATTACCCCAAATATGCAAGTGGGAAAAAAAAAACGAGAAAAACACCCACAATTAAGGTTTTAGTGAAAGTAAAAAAAATAAATAAAAATGTTACGTTCAATATAGCAAAGACATAAACAATAACCCGACTGCGGCTTTAGAGAAACCGTGAAAAACTACATAATTTATAGCTTTAGGGAAAAAAACTGGAAAAACAAAGCAATTATGGGGCTGTGAAAAAACATGAAAACTGACTGCACATGTAGGCCGAATATGGTATTAGAAAAAAATATAAAACATAATCCACAATGCATTAATAAAAACTGTGAATACTGAACCCAAATATTAAAAAAAACATGAAAAATCGCCTCAATTATAGCTTTATTGAAAGAAAAAGGTGAAAAATGACCTCTAATATCGGCCCAAATAGGGAAAAAATGTAAACAATTAACCAAGAAAAACTCTGAAAAATAACATCAAATATGGGCTCAAACAGAAGGGTAACAATAGCGCCATCAGGAGGCGTGTTTGGTTTTTTCCACCATTGACATCAAGGAGAGAAAAATTAAATTTGCAAGAAGGACTCAAAATGCACGAGCGACAACTGTGCGGAGAGTCGGGGGCTTCTGGCCGGCCCCTTACCTCAATCTGCGCCGTGTGGTTGGCGTAGTAGTTCAAGGCCTCCTCGCCCCCGTCCGGATCATTCCCAGGCTTCAGCATTTGCTGCAGAGTCTTGTAGTGGTGAGCCAGCTGAAAACAGAAAGAATCCCCCTTACTGAGGCGGACCACCTCCTCCACGGGGCGTCTTAGGTCAATTCCTCATCATTTCCAAGATCTCTGCTTGTTGTCAGTGAATTAACCAGGATGACACAAATGTGTGAGCCCTTCGATAAACTGAAACTAACCCTGCAGCTGTGTGAGGATCAGGTTTTATTTGCTGACCGCAAGCAGAGATCTTGAAGCAAATGTGAAGAATTGGAGCACAAGGTAGAATAAAAAGTTGCAGAAGGTTTCCTCATAGGAGTTTTCAGCTTCATTTACAAAAGACAGGATGATCCCTATAAACTAGATCGTAACAGAGTGGTCCAGAAACAGCGCACCCCTGTCCACAGGTCATGTGTGGTATTGCGGTCCAGCCACATTCACTTTGATGGAGCCAAGCAGCAATACCCATGGGGCAGGTATGGAGCCGTTTCTCGGATGACCCCTTCCAGCCTCATCTACACCCCCCCCAATGCTTGGTCCCCAAAGGGGCTCACAAGTAAACCCCCCCAGGGCAGGAGGTGGGTGATACACAACGCGATTCATAGCTACAGTGGTGGAAAGTGCGCAGAGACCTTCAGGTGACATCCATACACAAGGCTCATACAATCACTAATCAGCGTGCGGTCAGGGACAGGACAGTCAGTGACCGAAGCTACACGTCTGAACCCAAAGGCATAGTACCTCAAAAACAGAAAGTCCTCCAGCTCCTGCCGTCTCCACAATTAGGAAGTGAGAAGTACATGAAGACATTCAGTAGGAAGCTCCAGCCGGAGAAAACAGCTCATCACACTGAAAGACCCACCGGGTCTCTATAATCTTAGCGCCCCTCCGGGACGGCAGGACCAAAATCCAAAGCAGACTTTCCTCCCCGGAATATTCACATCGCCAGCCACCTACACTACATCCCATGTGGTTACACTGAATGGTCAGAGGATTCCTCTAGTGTGCCTTTTGGTCTAGTGTGGATAACAGATAATATCCCTGGTGGTCTAGTGTGGTTAACAGATATTATCCCTGGTGGTCTAGTGTGGTTAATAGATAATGTCACTGGGAGTCTAGTATGAATAATACATAATATCTCTGGTGGTCTAGTATGGATAATACATAATATCTCTGGCGGTCTACTATGGATAATATGTAATATCCCTGGTGGTCTAGTGTGGATAATACATAATATCTCTGATGGTCTAGTATGGATAATACATAATATCTCTGGTGGTCTAATATGGATAATAGGCAATTGTCTGGTGGTCTACTATGGATAATAGGTAATATCCCTGGTGGTCTAGTATGGATAATACATAATATTTCTGGTGGTCTAGTATGGATAATACATAATATCTCTGGCGGTCTACTATGGATAATATGTAATATCCCTGGTGGTCTAGTGTGGATAATACATAATATCTCTGATGGTCTAGTATGGATAATACATAATATCTCTGGTGGTCTAGTATGGATAATAGGTAATTGTCTGGTGGTCTAGTATGGATAATAGCTAATATCCCTGGTGGTCTAGTATGGATAATACATAATATCTCTGGTGGTCTAGTATGGATAATACATAATATCTCTGGTGGTCTAGAATTGTAAATGCAAACTATCCCAGGTGGCCTTGTGTGGTTAATAGATAATATCTATGGCGATCTACAGTGGTAAATATATACAGTCCCTGATAGTCTAAAACCGTTAATAAATAATATCTCTGGTGGTCTAGTATGGATAATACATAATATCTCTGGTGGTCTAATATGGATAATATGTAATATCCCTGGTGGTCTAGTGTGGATAATACATAATATCTCTGATGGTCTAGTATGGATAATACATAATATCTCTGGTGGTCTAGTATGGATAATAGGCAATTGTCTGGTGGTCTACTATGGATAATAGGTAATATCCCTGGTGGTCTAGTATGGATAATACATAATATCTCTGGTGGTCTAGTATGGATAATACATAATATCTCTAGTGTTCTAGAATTGTAAATGCAAACTATCCCAGGTGGCCTTGTGTGGTTAATAGATAATATCTATGGCGATCTACAGTGGTAAATATAAACAGTCCCTGATAGTCTAAAACCGTTAATAAATAATATCTCTGGTGGTCTAGTATGGATAATACATAATATCTCTGGTGGTCTAGTATGGATAATACAAAATATCCCTGGTGGTCTAGTGTGGTTAATAGGTAATATCTCTGGTGGTCTATCATGGATAATAGGTAATATCCTTGGTGGTCTAGTATGCATAATAGGTAATATCCCTGGTGGTCTAGTATGGATAATAGGTAATATCCCTGGTGGTCTAGTATGGATAATAGGTAATATTCCTGGTGGTCTAGTATGGATAATAGGTAATATCCCTGGTGGTCTAGTATGGATAATACATAATATCTGTGGTGCTCTAGTATGGATAATAGGTAATGTCTCTGGTGGTCTAGTATGGATAATACATAATATCTCTGGCGGTCTAGTGTGGATATTACATAATATCTCTGGTCATCTAGTATGGATAATAGGTAATGTCTCTGGTGGTCTAGTATGGATAATACATAATATCTCTGGTGGTCTATCATGGATAATAGGTAATATCCCTGGTGGTCTAGTGTGGATAATACATAATATCTCTGGTGGTCTAGTGTGGTTAATAGGTAATATCTCTGGTGGTCTAGTGTGGTTAATAGGTAATATCTCTGGTGGTCTAGTATGGATAATACATAATATCTCTGGTGGTCTAGTATGGATAATACATAATATCTCTGGTGGTCTAGTATGGATAATACAAAATATCCCTGGTGGTCTAGTGTGGTTAATAGGTAATATCTCTGCTGGTCTATCATGGATAATAGGTAATATCCTTGGTGGTCTAGTATGCATAATAGGTAATATCCCTGGTGGTCTAGTGTGGATAATAGGTAATGTCTCTGGTGGTCTAGTGTGGTTAATAGGTAATATCTCTGGTGGTCTAGTATGGATAATACATAATATCTCTGGCGGTCTAGTGTGGATATTACATAATATCTCTGGTCGTCTAGTATGGATAATAGGTAATGTCTCTGGTGGTCTAGTATGGATAATACATAATATCTCTGGTCGTCTAGTATGGATAATAGGTAATATCCCTGGTGGTCTAGTGTGGATAATACATAATATCTCTGGTGGTCTAGTATGGATAATACATAATATCTCTGGTCGTCTAGTATGGATAATAGGTAATATCCCTGGTGGTCTAGTGTGGATAATACATAATATCTCTGGTGGTCTAGTGTGGTTAATAGGTAATATCTCTGGTGGTCTAGTGTGGTTAATAGGTAATATCTCTGGTGGTCTAGTATGGATAATACATAATATTTTCTGTTCTAGTCTGCTGCGTTATCCCCTGTGTCAGAGAGACCTGTGAAACTGATGCTGGAAAAGCCGCTCCCACCATGAGTTTGCTGGATGCATCCCCAGAAGGAGTGGACAAGTCCTACACCCCCTTGAAGACTCTAAAACGGACCTTCAACGCGCTCCAGTTATAGGCTCACGCGCAGAGAACTGTGAAAATTAGATAGAAAGTTAGAGGATAGACATTTTAAGGGGGGATTGTGATAGACATGATGATTAGTCAGTGTAAAATGTCTATCGATTTGTATAAACCAAATGTATTATGCTATTGTAATGACTTTTAGCTCTGTGGAGTTTAATGGCCACATAATCTAATCATGGTATTTGCTAGACAATGGCAGGTTAAAGATGTGTGATGTAATGTTAGCTGAGTATAGAATTGCAAAAGAAGCCTCTAAGAGTTAAGGGTCATAGTGTTATATGTATATCTGTGTTCAACACTGAGTGTTTTCCTAGCTCTTTCCACCCTCCACACATAATCTATTTAAACAATGGGTTGCCACGCACACTGAAATGACTGGAGCTAGGACAAAGTCCAAGCTACATCCTGACTAGTAGAGGGTGGGCAGAGAGGCGGGGGATTCTATATGATCCGACAAATGAGAATCCTATATGTTACTGATGTAATCTGTTGCACGCCCATTGTATGTTTTGCAATAAAAGGGGCTGTCTGGGTGTTTCTGACCAGAGAGCCATTTTGGATATGAGACTGATCGCTTGTGTCTAATCTGCTCGATGATGTGTGCACACTATACAATTTGGAAGCTACAAAATACCCCGAAACCTGCTGGAGAAAATCATATTCCAGATCACCATTACTTGTAGTATGTAAGCTCGTTGGAGCCGGACCCGCACCCCTATTGTTTCCATCAATTGATTACTTTGTAACCGTGGTTCTGTAATGTTTGTATTTTTGTCTATCTGTATCCCCTGTCTATGTAAGCGCTGCGGAATATGTTGGCGCTATACAAATAAAGTTTATTATTATTATTATTAATATCTCTGGTGGTCTAGCATGGATAATACATAATATCCCTGGTGGTCTAGTGTGGATAATAGGTAATGTCTCTGGTCGTCTAGTATGGATAATAGGTAATATCTCTGGTGGTCTAGTGTGGATAATACATAATATCTCTGGTGGTCTAGTGTGGTTAATAGGTAATATCTCTGGTGGTCTAGTATGGATAATACATAATATCTCTGGTGGTCTAGTGTGGTTAATAGGTAATATCTCTGGTGGTCTAGCATGGATAATACATAATATCCCTGGTGGTCTAGTGTGATTAATAGGTAATATCTCTGGTGGTCTAGTATGGATAATACATATCTCTAGTGGTCTAGTATGGATAATACAAAATATCCTTGGTGGTCTAGTGTGGTTAATAAATAATATCTCTGGCGGTCTAGTATGGATAATACATAATATCCCTGGTGGTCTAGTATGAATAATACATAATAACTCTGGTGGTCTAGTATGGATAATACATAATATCCATGGTAGTCTAGGGTGGTTAATAAGTAATATCTCTTGTGGTCTAGTATGGATACTACATGATATCTCTGGTGGCCTAGAATGGATAATACATTATAATTCTGATGGTCTAGTATGGATAATATGTAATATCCCTGGTGGTCAAGTGTGGTTAATAGGTAATATCTCTGGTGGTCTAGTATGGATAATACATAATATCTCTGGCGGTCTAGTGTGGATAACAGGTAATGTCTCTGGTGGTCTACTATGGATAATAGGTAAAGTCTCTGGTGGTCCATTATGCATAATACATAATATCTCTGGTGGTCTAGTATGGATAATACATAATATCTCTGGCGGTCTAGTGTGGATAATAGGTAATGCCTCTGGTTGTCTAGTATGGATAATAGGTAACATTCCTGGTGGTCTAGTATGGATAATACATAATATCTCTGGTGGTCTAGTATGGATAATACAAAATATCTCTGGTGGTCTAGTATGGATAATAGGTAATGTCTCTGGTGGTCTAGTATGCATAATACATAATATCTCTGGCGGTCTAGTGTGGACAATAGGTAATGCCTCTGGTTGTCTAGTATGGATAATAGGTAACATTCCTGGTGGTCTAGTATGGATAATACATAACATCTCTGGTGGTCTAGTATGGATAATACAAAATATCTCTGGTGGTCTAGTATGGATAATAGGTAATGTCTCTGGTGGTCTAGTATGGATAATACATAATATCTCTGGTGGTCTAGTATGGATAATACATAATATCCCTGGTAGTCTAGGGTGGTTAATAAGTAATATCTCTTGTGGTCTAGTATGGATACTACATGATATCTCTGGTGGTCTAGAATGGATAATACATTATAATTCTGATGGTCTAGTATGAATAATATGTAATATCCCTGGTGGTCAAGTGCGGTTAATAGGTAATATCTCTGGTGGTCTAGTATGGATAATACATAATATCTCTGGCGGTCTAGTGTGGATAACAGGTAATGTCTCTGGTGGTCTACTATGGATAATAAGTAATGTCTCTGGTGGTCCATTATGCATAATACATAATATCTCTGGTGGTCTAGTATGGATAATACATAATATCCCTGGTTGTCTAGTATGGATAATAGGTAATGTCTCTGGTGGTCTAGTATGGATAAAACATAATATCCCTGGTGGTCTAGTGTGGTTAATAGGTAATATCTCTGGTGGTCTAGTATGGATAATACATAATATCCCTGGTAGTCTAGGGTGGTTAATAAGTAATATCTCTTGTGGTCTAGTATGGATACTACATGATATCTCTGGTGGTCTAGAATGGATAATACATTATAATTCTGATGGTCTAGTATGGATAATACATAATATCTCTGGTGGTCTAGTATGGATAAAACATAATATCCCTGGTGGTCAAGTGCGGTTAATAGGTAATATCTCTGGTGGTCTAGTATGGATAATACATAATATCTCTGGCGGTCTAGTGTGGATAACAGGTAATGTCTCTGGTGGTCTACTATGGATAATAGGTAATGTCTCTGGTGGTCTAGTATGCATAATACATAATATCTCTGGTGGTCTAGTGTGGTTAATACATAATATCTCTGGCGGTCTAGTGTGGATAATAGGTAATGCCTCTGGTTGTCTAGTGTGGTTAATAGGTAATATCCCTGGTGGTCTAGAATGGATAATACATTATATCTCTGGTGGTCTAGTATGGATAATACATATTATCCCTGGTGGTCTAGTGTGGTTAATAGGTAATGTCCCTGGTGGTCTAGTATGGATAATACATAATATCTCTGGTGGTCTAGTATGGATAATACATAATATCTCTGGTGGTCTAGTATGGAATATAGGTAATGTCTCGGGTGGTTTAGTATGGATAATACATAATATCCCTGGTGGTCTAGTATGGATAATACATAATATTCCTGGTGGTCTAGTATGGATAATAGGTAATATCCCTGGTGGTCTACTATGGATAATACATATCATCTCTGGTGGTCTAATATGGATAATACATAATATCTCTGGTGGTCTAGTATGGATAATACATATTATCCCTGGTGGTCTAGTGTGGTTAATACATAATATCCCTGGTGGTCTAGTGTGGTTAATACATAATATCTCTGGTGGTCTAGTATGGATAATACATAATATCTCTGGTGGTCTAGTATGGATAATACATAATATCTCTGGTGGTCTAGTATGGATAATACATAATATCTCTGGTGGTCTAGTATGGATAATACATATTATCCCTGGTGGTCTAGTGTGGTTAATACATAATATCACTGGTGGTCTAGTATGGATAATACATAATATCTCTGGTGGTCTAGTATGGATAATACATAATATCCCTGGTGGTCTAGTAGAATAATAATAATAAACTTTATTTGTATAGCGCCAACATATCCCGCACGCTTACATAGACAGGGGGGATACAGAAAGACAAAAGTACAAACATTACAGAACCACGGTTACATAGTAATCAGCTGATGGAAACAATAGTGGTGAGGGTCCTGCTGCAACGAGCTTACATACTACAAGTAATGGGGTGATACAGAAGGTAAAGGGGCTGGAGATGTGCGCGGTATGGGGGGGTGGAGATGTGCGCGGTATGGGGGGGTGGAGATGTGCACTGTATGGGGGGGTGGAGATGTGCGCGGTATGGGGGGGTGGAGATGTGCGCGGTATGGGGGGGTGGAGATGTGCGCGGTATGGGGGGGTGGAGATGTGCACTGTATGGGGGGGTGGAGATGTGCACGGTATGGCGGGGTGGAGATGTGCACGGTATGGCGAGGTGGAGAGTGAGGGGTGATATACACATAGACAATGGTCAGACATTTAGCTGTGTGACGGCAGAATCGGTATGACTGCAGGAGCGGTTTATGATGGCAGCTGGCAGGGATTGCAGTCAGTAGGTCGGGGAGCATGTTATCAGGCGGAGTACAGAGAGGTTTGTTTAGGGAATGCGGTATGCCTCCCTGAAGAGGTGCGTTTTTAGAGCACGCCTGAAGTTCTGCGAGTCCTGGATTGCCCGGGTAGTCTTTGGTAGTGCGTTCCAGAGGACCGGTGCTGCTCTGGAGAAGTCTTGGAGGCGGGAATGAGAAGTTTGAATTAAAGGGGCGCTCAATCTGGTTTCGTTAGCAGAGCGGAGAGCCCGGGCTGGGTGATGGATTGAGATGAGGGAGGCGATATAGGGGGGCGCTGCGCTGTGGATGAGGGATACAATATAGGGGGGCGCTGCACTGTGGATGAGGGATACAATATAGGGGGGCGCTGCGCTGTGGATGAGGGATACAATATAGGGGGCGCTGCGCTGTGGATGAGGGATACAATATAGGGGGCGCTGCGCTGTGGATGAGGGATACAATATAGGGGGGCGCTGCGTTGTGGATGAGGGATACAATATAGGGGGGCGCTGCGCTGTGGATGAGGGATACAATATAGGGGGCGCTGCGCTGTGGATGAGGGATACAATATAGGGGGGCGCTGCACTGTGGATGAGGGATACAATATAGGGGGGCGCTGCGCTGTGGATGAGGGATACAATATAGGGGGCGCTGCACTGTGGATGAGGGATACAATATAGGGGGCGCTGCGCTGTGGATGAGGGATACAATATAGGGGTGCGCTGCGCTGTGGATGAGGGATACAATATAGGGGGGTGCTGCGCTGTGGATGAGGGATACAATGTAGGGGGGCGCTGCGCTGTGGATGAGGGATACAATATAGGGGGGCGCTGCGCTGTGGAGGCTTTGTGGATGAAGGTAGTAAGTTTAAATTGAATTCTGTATGTAACGGGCAGCCAGTGCAGTGACCGGCACAGGGCAGAGGCGTCCGAGTAGCGGCTGGACAGGAAGATGAGCCTGGCTGCCGCATTCAGGATGGATTGGAGGGGGTAGAGTCTGGTGCGGGGGGCCGATCAGCAGCGGGTTGTAATAATCGAGCCGGGAGTGGATGAGGGCAACAGTGAGCGTTTTTAGCGTGTCCACAGTGAGAAAAGAGCGGATTCTTGTGATGTTCTTGAGGTGCAGCTGACATGTTCGGGCCAGAGATTGGATGTAGGGGGTAAAGGAGAGATCAGAATCAAATATGACCCCAAGGCAGCGGGCGTGCTGGGAGTTATGGTGCCACACACTGAGATGGAGATGTCAGGAGGAGGGCGGTTAGTGGAGGGTGGAAACACCAGCAGATCAGTTTTAGAGAGGTTTAGTTTTAGGTAGAGAGAGGACATGGTGTTAGGGACAGCGGACAGACAGTGATGTTTTGGAGGAAAGGTGCAGAGATGTCACGGGCAGAGGTGTATAGCTGGGTGTCATCAGCATAGAGGTGGTATTGGAGGCCGAATCTCCTGATGGTTTGTCCAATAGGGGCTGTGTAGATAGAGAAAAGAAGGGGGAGGAGGACCGAGCCCTGGGGGACCCCAACAGCAAGGGGAAGAGGAGGGGAGGTAGAGCCAGCAAAGGAGACGCTGAAAGAGCGGTCAGATAGGTAGGAAGAGAACCAGGAGAGGGCAGTGTCCTTTTGGATATGGATAATACATAATTTTAGTGTGGTTAATAGGTAATGTCCCTGGTGGTCTAGTGTGGTTAATAGGTAATGTCCCTGGTGGTCTAGTATGGATAATACGTATTATCTCTAGTGCTCTAGATTTGTAGAATCAGCCCCCGATTATGCAAAAGAAGTTCAGGCAGGTGTTGCCTAGCCTTTTCTTGCCTTACTAACTCTGCTGGTGTTCATTCTTTGTCCCAGAAGCCCCTCCTCCTTCCCTCTTCTAGTTCACCCTGGCAGCCAATCAAGCAGACACCAGCAGACAGTAGCCAACCTCTCCCCCAGCTTTGGATCCTGTAGAAATCAATGCTGCCATCGATCTCTAAAGCAGTGGTGGCCAAATATGGACCGTGTCCCTGAAACCAGGATCGGTGGACCTCCCAGCTGAGAGCCTGCAGTGGAGGAGGGGGGCAGAACATTAATGTGTGCCAAGGACATGGCTGAGGAGCAAGTGCGATAAGTGAGCCTGCTTGGACTATCGTGGGGCACTGGAGAAGCTACAAGAGGCACATAAGCCCCGTGGGCCGATCCCTGGTGACCTAGTAGGTCACACATGGTAGATTCCACCCACTCCCCATCTAACATGTGGAGCAAGTGCCGCTCCCTCATTGGCCACATCTTGGGGATTCAGTTGCTCCTCAGATATTTGTCATTACTCGCTGGGGAGCAACTGCTAAGAATTCTACTTGTTATTAACCCCTTGATGTGCGCATCTATCATCAGCAAGGGGGTAACACAAGACGGGGTGGGTGGGGGAGGGGTGGCCTCAGTAACACCTTTGGGCGAGATATTAATGAAGTGAGGCTGGTACGTGTTTACACATGAAACGGAGGTAAACAAGGTTCACATGGTAACATCCCTCGCAGCGTTAATGCTATTACTGGCTTCATTTCACCCTAATTCTGCAGGTTGCTGTTAATTATCTACTGGCAATTAAAGGGACAGTAACATATTTTACTGAAAGGGGTTCAAAAGGATTAGGAAAACATGGCTGATGTCTTCCACATACAGTGCCACAACCATCCGCAGGCTGCGCCTGGTACTGCAGCTCATTCACAACTCATGGACCTCCAAGAAAGCAGCCATGTTTTTCTAATGACCCCCTTCATTTCTTTCCGTGGCAGTAAGGGCAGATGTGCTATTATTGCTATAGGATGCTTGGTGCGCAGCGCCCCCTGGTGGCGGGTACTTGGTGTTCTTGTTCTGTGCCGGCTCCCGCTCTTATCTTATCCTCTGGGTTACAAATTATAAAGGTATTTTGAGAAAGCTCCGTGTTATTCAAGGTAAAGCACAACAGGGAACAGTCTAATCAGGTCTACCGGGACCCAACAGCTTCCAGCTCGCCGTCTACTCGGCAGAACTTTCAATTAGCTGAGCGGACTCTGTTCCTGCTAGAGAACGTCTGACACATGCCATCAAAATCCCGCTTTGTGAACGGCAGTACAGACAGCTGTGAAAGAGAACGCGCTGCGCCGAGATACAGGCGGGCGGCGAGCACGAGAGCCATTTATATACGGAACATGGGAGGTATGCGGCTCAGCGCTACAGGACACTGCAATTAAGGAACTGTCAAGATGGAACACAAGTTATAAAGCACTTCTGAACATTGAAGTTCTGGCCCTTTAAGAGAGAGAGAGGAGGTGGGGCTTCATATAAAATAAGGAAGGGCTTAAGCAGCTCAGTTCAACAGGACGTCCCAATGATAGGACTGTCCAAATGGTAGCATGTGATTTATAAGGCACTTATTAAAATTTAATAGCTGGCCCTTTAAGAGAGGAGGTGGAGCTTCACATGAAATAAGGAGGGGCTTAAAAGTTTTGGATTCACAGCCAACAATGTCAACACGATCTGCAGCACAGTTCAACAGGATGGTGCAATAAGGGAATGTCAAGATGGCAACACACAATTTAAGCTCTTGCCCTTTAAGACAGACAGAAGAGGCGGACTTCAAATAAAAAAAAGGCGGGGCTTAAAGGTTTTTGTTCCCGTCTAAACTCCAATAAAATAAAAAGTAAATGGCCACTAATATGGCGGCCATCACCACTGCGGCCACGGGCGGCTGGGTGACTTGTTTTGGCTTTTATATTTAGTGTCACTGAGATTTCTTAAAATGTAAGCAGGAAACTAAAAAAACACTTGGCAAAAATGTACTTCTTGCCCTTTAACAGATAGAGAAGAGGCGGGTCTTCGTGTAAAATAAGGAGGGGCTTAAAGGTTGTGGTTCACATCTAAATTTCAATAGGATAATTAGTCGATCTGTAAGAAATTTTACCCAATTGAACGAGCAATTTTGTCTAAAAAGTAATTAAAGGCGGCGTCTACAGGGGATCTATCCCTTTAAGGAGGTCTGGCCCTTTAAGTGCCTCCCTGCAGCGCACAGTTCTGGCTGTGATGGATGCAGTGTCAGTCGCTGCTTCAGTGACACTCCTGCATCATTACATGGGTTCCTGTTCCTTTAAAACCGACTGACACCATTTGTCATGCAGAGCCGAGTTTGTCATGTTGCAGTAGGACCCTCCGGCTCTGCTACATCACTATATTGGCACAGATGTGATAATTATCGGCTTTTCTCACTAGGGGGGAGTTTCTCGCGTGGGTCACGCCGCGGAGACACAATGTCCTGATTCTGGACGCTAATGAAGGCGTCACATGAGACGCTCTAGAACCGATCGAGATCCCGAGGTGTAATGATGGTCAGCGGAGGGGGCGCGGCGCTCTGCCTGCTGCGGCAGCGGTTTAATTAGGCGCTGTCATCTTGATTCCAGACTGTGAGTCACAGTGTACTAGACAGTCTGCCTCAGCCAGCGAGACGCGCGCTTCCAATGGCGAGATACCGAGCTGTCACACAACACCAACAAACCGGCGGGTTATAAATAGGCAGCGGCGGCGTTCACGGTCGCAAGTGACAATATAATACTGCGGAGGGGGAACCGGCTCCATCCGTAAACCTTCCCCTAGAAGTGCCAGGCACCAATGGCAGACGGCGCCCTGAATCACCACCCGGCTTTCCACTGACCCAGAGAGGCAAAAATATCTGCACTGCATTACCTTTTTCAACGTTCTGTGTGTCACGGTCAGTCCTTACTGCCAATCTGGCATTCTATTTGTGAACCCGGAAGCTCAGGATGAGCACATAGAGTTAGAATTGTATCACGAAGCTCAAACAGATCCCTACCCGGCTTTTTACAGACCCTGAAAACTGTATTCCGTGATTCTTTTCTTACACACCGCTCTTCCTTTGCATGTCAGTCCTCACTGCCAATCTGGCATTGCATTCTTGGACTAGGAGGCTCAGGGAGAACAGGCTTTACTGCATAGAGAGACAAATGTATCAGAATTGTATCACGGGTCCAGAGATTGTTACCCAGCTCTCCACTGACCCTGAGTGGCATGGAAACTTCACTGTGTCACTTTCTTTCGCACGGCGAACTCTTTGAGTGTCAGTCCTCACAGCCGATCTGGCATTCTATTCAGTGACCAAGAGACTGAAGATGAACAGCACTAAATGACGTTTCTACACAGAGAGTAAGAATTGTATTATGCAGATTGCTACCCAGCTTCACGCAGACCCTGAGTGGCAAGGACATTTGCACTCTATGACTTTCTTACTCCAAGCTCTCCCTGTGGGCACGATCCCGTTTTGCTGGGCTCACTCACCCGGCGGACATCTGCTCCACATCCGGGCGTTTCATGTCTGTGTTGCAGAGCTGACACAAATTACTGGGAGCGGAGCGCGAATGGACGCCATTATAGTCGATGGGGTCCGTCCGGCGCCGTTCAGTTCCGTCCTCAGATGGATCCGTTTGGCTGCGGACCCTTGATCGCCGCTGTGAACCCACCGTTAAGCGGATATTTTTCACGTACGTTTTGCGGCGTGCCGGACCCCCATTGATATGTATTGGGGTATTCAGACCCGCCGATCAACAGACCTGCTTACGGTTTTTCTCGCGAGTGAAGGCTGTTTATATTTCGGAGAGCGCCACAGAATTTTCCGTTTGACTTCAGCTATTACAGATCCGCGGCTTTCTGGTGCGTCTTTGGCGCAGATTATTGTCAATAGGCAAAGTCCATGGGCGGAGTTTTAATGCGAAAAATCGCGTTTCTGTTGGTTTCCACATCAAGAAATGACCTGTCGCGTTTCCGTGATAGAATTCGCCACGCGGGTTTTGTCCATCGACGGGGCTAAATCTACGAGATCTGCACTAAAAAACGCAGCAGAAAGCGGCAGTTTTTGACGTGGTTCCTAGAGGCGGAATTCGCCGTGTCAACATAAACAAACGCTGTTAATGCGTGCGCAAAAAAGAACCACAAGCAGGGGGGGCTGTACAGGGAATACACAGTGGGGCGGTCCGTGAATATGCTGCGGACCGAAGAATGCATACGTCGGTGTGAATGAGCCCCAAGACGCAATGGACAAAATGCGCATGCAGAAACCGGACACGGAAAGAGCGTTTACGCATCAAGACACGACGCTTTACTTATGGAAACGTTTGTTTCACGTGCGGAATATGCCCAACAATAGGGCAAAATCCGCGTGCAGATCCGCATCCGATCTTGACGCCGTAGAATTGGCGCACCCTAAAGCTCTTATCTACATTTTGCCCCTAATCGTACTACAAAGCCCACAGTGATTATTACCCAGCTTTCCACAGACCCTGAGTGGTATAGAAACGGGCACTGTAGTACTTCTGTTTGTCGCTCGCTTTAGGTTCGTGTCAGTCCTCACTGCTAATCTGACATTCTATTCATAAGCTAAGAATTTCAAGTATTGTTAATTTAGGCATTCGCTTCACAGATTTCCAATGTAATATGGATGGTATGTCGGATGAGGAGGCGGGCCGGACTACGGGATGCCGGACTACGGGATGCCGGATTACAGGACGCCCCCTCTACATGCAGGTAAAATACAGAGATGACAGAGGATGGCGGCACATACAAGGTGTGAGGGAGCTGACTAATCACCGGCCACGACCCTGCTGGCATATTTATGTCTGGGTGCCCACACCAGGTCAGGCATTTACAAGAATGCTGCTGGCTTCTGGTAATGTAACTCCCAGGTCGGCACGGGAAGAACCGGATCCCCCCAGAGAAGAAATGAAAGTCTGCGCCAAAAATACTCCGTCTGCACCAAACGTGAAAATAGAAAAGGGCAGTGAAACCGGATCTGGAGGTAAAACCGCCACGATGCAAAAAGGGGAAGAACGCTCAAAGTGGTGATGATACAAGAAGTGGGAAGTGGCGGGCACGCAGCTCCGGCATGGGTCACATCAGTGTAGGTCGGGCATGCAAGGTGCCACGCTCACCACAATGGTCATGTGTAGGAATATAGCTGAGATTAGCAGAGAGGAAACCGTGTAGGGAATCGCCGTGAAGTAACAGCGCCCTAAAGTGGCCGTCAAGTAACAGCGCCCTAAAGTGGCCGTCAAGTAACAGCGCCCTAAAGTGGCCGTCAAGTAACAGCGCCCTAAAGTGGCCGTCAAGTAACAGCGCCCTAAAGTGGCCGTGAAGTAACAGCGCCCTAAAGTGGCCGTCAAGTAACAGCGCCCTAAAGTGGCCGTCAAGTAACAGCGCCCTAAAGTGGCCGTCAAGTAACAGCGCCCTAAAGTGGCCGTGAAATAACAGCGCCCTAAAGTGGCCGTGAAATAACAGCGCCCTAAAGTGGCCGTCAAGTAGCAGCGCCCTAAAGTGGCCGTGAAGTAACAGCGCCCTAAAGTGGCCGTGAAGTAACAGCGCCCTAAAGTGGCCGTGAAGTAACAGCGCCCTAAAGTGGCCGTGAAGTAACAGCGCCCTAAAGTGGCCGTGAAGTAACAGCGCCCTAAAGTGGCCGTGAAGTAACAGCGCCCTAAAGTGGCCGTGAAGTAACAGCGCCCTAAAGTGGCCGTGAAGTAACAGCGCCCTAAAGTGGCCGTCAAGTAACAGCGCCCTAAAGTGGCCGTCAAGTAACAGCGCCCTAAAGTGGCCGTCAAGTAACAGCGCCCTAAAGTGGCCGTCAAGTAACAGCGCACTAAAGTGGCCGTCAAGTAACAGCGCCCTAAAGTGGCCGTCAAGTAACAGCGCCCTAAAGTGGCCGTGAAGTAACAGCGCCCTAAAGTGGCCGTCAAGTAACAGCGCCCTAAAGTGGCCGTCAAGTAACAGCGCCCTAAAGTGGCCGTCAAGTAACAGCGCCCTAAAGTGGCCGTGAAATAACAGCGCCCTAAAGTGGCCGTGAAATAACAGCGCCCTAAAGTGGCCGTCAAGTAGCAGCGCCCTAAAGTGGCCGTGAAGTAGCAGCGCCCTAAAGTGGCCGTGAAGTAACAGCGCCCTAAAGTGGCCGTGAAGTAACAGCGCCCTAAAGTGGCCGTGAAGTAACAGCGCCCTAAAGTGGCCGTGAAGTAACAGCGCCCTAAAGTGGCCGTGAAGTAACAGCGCCCTAAAGTGGCCGTGAAGTAACAGCGCCCTAAAGTGGCCGTGAAGTAACAGCGCCCTAAAGTGGCCGTCAAGTAACAGCGCCCTAAAGTGGCCGTCAAGTAACAGCGCCCTAAAGTGGCCGTCAAGTAACAGCGCCCTAAAGTGGCCGTCAAGTAACAGCGCACTAAAGTGGCCGTCAAGTAACAGCGCCCTAAAGTGGCCGTCAAGTACCAGCGCCCTAAAGTGGCCGTCAAGTACCAGCGCCCTAAAGTGGCCGTCAAGTACCAGCGCCCTAAAGTGGCCGTCAAGTACCAGCGCCCTAAAGTGGCCGTCAAGTACCAGCGCCCTAAAGTGGCCGTCAAGTACCAGCGCCCTAAAGTGGCCGTCAAGTACCAGCGCCCTAAAGTGGCCGTCAAGTACCAGCGCCCTAAAGTGGCCGTCAAGTACCAGCGCCCTAAAGTGGCCGTCAAGTACCAGCGCCCTAAAGTGGCCGTCAAGTACCAGCGCCCTAAAGTGGCCGTGAAGTAACAGCGTCCTAAAGTGGCCGTGAAGTAACAGCGTCCTAAAGTGGCCGTGAAGTAACAGCGCCCTAAAGTGGCCGTGAAGTAACAGCGCCCTAAAGTGGCCGTGAAGTAACAGCGCCCTAAAGTGGCCGTCAAGTAACAGCGCCCTAAAGTGGCCGTCAAGTAACAGCGCCCTAAAGTGGCCGTCAAGTAACAGCGTCCTAAAGTGGCCGTCAAGTAACAGCGTCCTAAAGTGGTCGTCAAGTACCAGCGCCCTAAAGTGGCCGTCAAGTAACAGCGCCCTAAAGTGGCCGTCAAGTAACAGCGTCCTAAAGTGGCCGTCAAGTAATAGCGCCCTAAAGTGGCCGTCAAGTAACAGCGCCCTAAAGTGGCCGTCAAGTAACAGCGCCCTAAAGTGGCCGTCAAGTAACAGCGCCCTAAAGTGGCCGTCAAGTAACAGCGCCCTAAAGTGGCCGTCAAGTAACAGCGCCCTAAAGTGGCCGTCAAGTACCAGCGCCCTAAAGTGGCCGTCAAGTACCAGCGCCCTAAAGTGGCCGTCAAGTACCAGCGCCCTAAAGTGGCCGTCAAGTACCAGCGCCCTAAAGTGGCCGTCAAGTACCAGCGCCCTAAAGTGGCCGTCAAGTACCAGCGCCCTAAAGTGGCCGTCAAGTACCAGCGCCCTAAAGTGGCCGTCAAGTACCAGCGCCCTAAAGTGGCCGTCAAGTACCAGCGCCCTAAAGTGGCCGTCAAGTACCAGCGCCCTAAAGTGGCCGTCAAGTACCAGCGCCCTAAAGTGGCCGTCAAGTAACAGCGCCCTAAAGTGGCCGTCAAGTACCAGCGCCCTAAAGTGGCGGTGAATTAACAGTGCCCTAAAGTGGCCGTGAAGTAACAGCGCCCTAAAGTGGCCATGAAGTAACAGCGCCCCTAGTGGCCATGAAGCATCAGTGCCCTAAAGTGGCCGTAAAGTAACAGCGCCCTAAATTGGTCGTGAAGTAAGAGCACTCCTAGTGGTCATGAAGTTAGAGCACCCTTAGTGGTTGTGAAGAAAGAGCGCCCCTAGTGGTCCTGAAGTAAGAGCACCCCTAGTGGTCATGAAGTAACAGCACCCCTAGTGTTCGTGAAGTAGCAGCGCCCTAAAGTGGTCATGAAGTAAGAGCTCCCTAAAGTGGCCGTGAAGTAAGAGCACTTCTAGTGGCCATGAAGTTAGAGCACCATAGCGGTCATGAAGTAAGAGCGCCCCCAGTAGTCATGAAGTAAGAGCGCCCCTAGCGGTCATGAAGTAAGAGCACCCCTAGTGGTCATGAAGTAAGAGCGCCCCCAGTAGTCATGAAGTAAAAGCACCCCCCTAGTGGTCATGAAGTAAGAGCGCCCCTAGTGGTCATGAAGTAAGGGCCCTTCTCACAGGTAGTACATGATCACACGGCTCCTACCTGGTGGGCCAGGATGTAGATGTTATGACCGACGGCTCTGGGCGACACCTGGTCATCGGGCCCGTGTTCGTCCTGGTCGCTCTCCAGGCCCTGGTTATAGGCCACCTTTATTACATCCACCTGGGAGTACAAGTAGTGGCAGCGGTTAGCGGTGGGCACAGTGCAGGCGCGGGTACATAGACGACGCTCTTTACCAGCTCTCCAGGCCTCATGTTGTACAGGATCCTCTCCGCGTTCTCACTGTCATGGCGGCTCTCCATGATGGCCAGCAGCAGCTTGGAGGCGTTGTTCTGGAAGAGAGGGAAGGCAGTCACATTTCTAGAATGATCCGCAATCCGCAGCACGTTCAACAGAATGGCATCTAATGTCAGCACCTTCAGCTGCAGCACCAGGTCCATGCGGTATTTGCCAAGCGGGTTGATGTCGTTCAGAATGAGGGCGATGATAATGTCAATTCCGTTGGACTCGTGAGTCGCGATACACGTCTGCGGGAGAAAAGAAAGACACGCACGTCCCTTAGTACAGTAACGGCCCTGAGATACAAGATATACACCCCTAGTGGTCATAAGGCATCAGCGCCCCTAGTGGTCATAAGGCAGCAGCGCCCCTAGTGGTCATAAGGCAGCAGCGCCCCTAGTGGTCATAAGGCATCAGCGCCCCTAGTGGTCAAAAAGCCTCAGCGCCCCTAGTGGTCAAAAAGCCTCAGCGCCCCTAGTGGTCAAAAAGCATCAGCGCCCCTAGTGGTCATAAGGCATCAGCGCCCCTAGTGGTCATAAGGCATCAGCGCCCCTAGTGGTCAAAAAGCATCAGCGCCCCTAGTGGTCAAAAAGCATAAGCGCCCCTAGTGGTCAAAAAGCATCAGCGCCCCTAGTGGTCATGAAGCATCAGCGCCCCTAGTGGTCATGAAGCATAAGCGCCCCTAGTGGTCAAAAAGCATAAGCGCCCCTAGTGGTCAAAAAGCATAAGCGCCCCTAGTGGTCAAAAAGCCTCAGCGCCCCTAGTGGTCAAAAAGCCTCAGCGCCCCTAGTGGTCAAAAAGCATAAGCGCCCCTAGTGGTCAAAAAGCATAAGCGCCCCTAGTGGTCAAAAAGCATAAGCGCCCCTAGTGGTCAAAAAGCATAAGCGCCCCTAGTGGTCAAAAAGCATAAGCGCCCCTAGTGGTCAAAAAGCATAAGCGCCCCTAGTGGTCAAAAAGTATAAGCGCCCCTAGTGGTCAAAAAGCATAAGCGCCCCTAGTGGTCAAAAAGCATAAGCGCCCCTAGTGGTCAAAAAGCCTCAGCGCCCCTAGTGGTCAAAAAGCCTCAGCGCCCCTAGTGGTCAAAAAGCCTCAGCGCCCCTAGTGGTCAAAAAGCCTCAGCGCCCCTAGTGGTCAAAAAGCCTCAGCGCCCCTAGTGGTCAAAAAGCCTCAGCGCCCCTAGTGGTCAAAAAGCCTCAGCGCCCCTAGTGGTCAAAAAGCATCAGCGCCCCTAGTGGTCAAAAAGCATCAGCGCCCCTAGTGGTCAAAAAGCATCAGCGCCCCTAGTGGTCAAAAAGCATCAGCGCCCCTAGTGGTCAAAAAGCATCAGCGCCCCTAGTGGTCATAAGGCATCAGCGCCCCCCGTGGTCATAAGGCATCAGCGCCCCCCGTGGTCATAAGGCATCAGCGCCCCCCGTGGTCATAAGGCATCAGCGCCCCCGGTGGTCATAAGGCATCAGCGCCCCTGGTGGTCATAAGGCATCAGCGCCCCTGGTGGTCATAAGGCATCAGCGCCCCTGGTGGTCATAAGGCATCAGCGCCCCTAGTGGTCATAAGGCATCAGCGCCCCTAGTGGTCATAAGGCATCAGCGCCCCTAGTGGTCATGAAGCATCAGCGCCCCTAGTGGTCATGAAGCATCAGCGCCCCTAGTGGTCATGAAGCATCAGCGCCCCTAGTGGTCATGAAGCATCAGCGCCCCTAGTGGTCATAAGGCATCAGCGCCCCTAGTGGTCATGAGGCATCAGCGCCCCTAGTGGTCATGAGGCATCAGCGCCCCTAGTGGTCATGAGGCACCAGCACCCCTAGTGGTCATAAGGCATCAGCGCCCCTAGTGGTCATAAGGCACCAGCGCCCCTGGTGGTCATGAGGCATCAGCGCCCCTGGTGGTCATGAGGCATCAGCGCCCCTGGTGGTCATGAGGCATCAGCGCCCCTAGTGGCCATGAAGCATCAGCGCTCCTAGTGGTCATAAGGCACCAGCACCCCTAGTGGTCATAAGGCACCAGCGCCCCTAGTGGTCATAAGGCACCAGCGCCCCTAGTGGTCATAAGGCATCAGCGCCCCTAGTGGTCATAAGGCACCAGCGCCCCTAGTGGTCATAAGGCACCAGCGCCCCTAGTGGTCATAAGGCATCAGCGCCCCTAGTGGTCATAAGGCACCAGCGCCCCTAGTGGTCATAAGGCACCAGCGCCCCTAGTGGTCATAAGGCACCAGCACCCCTAGTGGTCATAAGGCATCAGC
This sequence comes from Eleutherodactylus coqui, assembly GCA_035609135.1. Classification (NCBI taxonomy): domain Eukaryota; kingdom Metazoa; phylum Chordata; class Amphibia; order Anura; family Eleutherodactylidae; genus Eleutherodactylus; species Eleutherodactylus coqui. The sequence continues at coordinate 1,138,027 of CM069406.1, read as the reverse complement.
ACCCCTAGTGGTCATAAAGCACCAGCACCCCCAGTGGTCATAAGGCACCAGCACCCCTAGTGGTCATAAGGCACCAGCGCCCCTAGTGGTCATAAGGCATCAGCGCCCCTAGTGGTCATAAGGCACCAGCACCCCTAGTGGTCATAAGGCACCAGCGCCCCTAGTGGTCATAAGGCACCAGCGCCCCTAGTGGTCATAAGGCACCAGCGCCCCTAGTGGTCATAAGGCATCAGCGCCCCTAGTGGTCATAAGGCATCAGCACCCCTAGTGGTCATGAAGTAACAGCCCAGCATGTTCCCCTTATTACCTGGTTCTCATGGCACGGGCCCTGGCAGTATTCGGTCAGGCTCTCTAGGGTCTGCTTCACCAAAGCCACGTTCCTCTCATTGATGTAGAGCCCCAGGAGCCCCAGGCCGCCCGTTGTGCTCCCGCAGATACAGTCCAGGAACTGCAGCGTTTCACACACCAAGTTATAGTTGGTTTTGTTGTTCTGGTTCCTCAAAAAGTTCTAAAAGAGTGAAGTTTGGACACAACGTTAGCCGGGATGAGCAGAGCGCGCCCCTAACTTCTCAGAACCCCCTCATCGCGCTCCTCAACCATGATCATGGGGGCCGCCGTCAGGTCTTTATTGGAAGCACCGCAAATAAGAAAACGATCTATTGACTTCTATGGGAGGGAGGAGGAGAAACATCGTATCATCTACTACCAATGGTGTGATCCTGTGTGATCTACAACCATGGGGGCCGCCATCAGGGCTGCCGATACAAGAACAGCCAACTGACTTCTATGGGAGGGAGGAGGAGGAGAAACTGAGCTGTGCGTATCATCTACTACCAATGGTGTGATCTACAACCATGGGGGCCGCCATCAGGGCTGCCAATACAAGAACAGCCAACTGACTTCTATGGGAGGGAGGAGGAGGAGAAGCTGAGCTGTTCGTATCATCTACTACCATGGGGGCCGCCATCAGGGCTGCCAATACAAGAACAGCCAACTGACTTCTATGGGAGGGAGGAGGAGGAGAAGCTGAGCTGTTCGTATCATCTACTACCATGGGGGCCGCCATCAGGGCTGCCAATACAAGAACAGCCAACTGACTTCTATGGGAGGGAGGAGGAGGAGAAGCTGAGCTGTTCGTATCATCTACTATCAATGGTGTGATCCTGTGTGATCTACTACCATGGGGGCCGCCATCAGGGCTGCCAATACAAGAACAGCCAACTGACTTCTATGGGAGGGAGGAGGAGGAGAAGCTGAGCTGTTCGTATCATCTACTATCAATGGTGTGATCCTGGTGATCTACTATCATGGGGGCCGCCATCAGGGCTGCCAATACAAGAACAGCCAACTGACTTCTATGGGAGGGAGGAGGAGGAGAAGCTGAGCTGTTCGTATCATCTACTACCATGGGGGCCGCCATCAGGGCTTCCAATACAAGAACAGCCAACTGACTTCTATGGGAGAGTACTGTGAGCATGCTCAGTGTCATGTGCAGAGGGGGGAAGAGCTGCTGCTTCCCCTAGTATCCATAGTGTAATCCTATTATGTGAGCATACGGGCGGCCATCATGCCTTTACAGCAACCTCCTGGAAATATTAGGGAGCCGTTTACGGACACAATGTGTAGTGAGCATGCTCTGTGCGGCGGGGAGCGGTCACTCCCATCAGCCATTGTTCCTGTATTACCTGTCTACAATATATGGCCATGGGGCAACCTCCTGGAAATATTAGAGACCTATTGACTTCTACTGGAGAGTGCAGCCTGCTCTGTGTCATGTGACGGGGCGGGGCCTGACTACAAATCCACGAACCAAGCCATATTTTCTATTAACTCTTTCCTGCCCTAGCTTGTCCTGATCAAAAGGAATGAAGGTAGATTTTTAGATTTACTGACTATTATTGAAAAGTACTTCTTAAAGCCAACCTGCCCTTAGATTCCACGGGGCAGGAGGGGGCATCGATGGGCAAGCGTGGCAGAATACTGAAGGCTTCCATAGATGCCTACCAAATCTTGTCTGTAGCCAGGCTTTAAAGGCAACATTAAAAACAATCACTATATAATGCAATACTGAAGTACTGCAGTATACAAGTGAACAAACGATTTCCAGTTCAGGTCCCCCCGGGCACTAAATACAAGTGTACGGAAAAGGGTCCGTAAAAGGGTCCGCAAAAGGGTCCGTAAAAGGGTCCGTAAAAAGGGTCCGTAAAAGGTTCAGGAAAAGGGTCCGTAAAAGGGTCCGTAAAAGGTTCAGGAAAAGGGTCCGTAAAAGGGTCCGTAAAAAGGGTCCGTAAAAGGGTCCGCAAAAGGGTCCGCAAAAGGGTCCGCAAAAGGGTCCGCAAAAGGGTCCGCAAAAGGGTCCGCAAAAGGGTCATTTAAGGATTAATTTAGGGACTAAAACTGAAAAAAACCCACCTTTTCCCATATAAAACCTAACCCCCCCCCCCTCCTATTTGGTATCGGAGCGAACGTAAAGGATGGAACTATTAGGCATCACAACATTCATCCGGCTCAATAAACGCCGTTAAAAAAATGCAAAGACGGAATTTCAGACCTGGGATTTTTCTTGGTATCGGATTCCCAAAACGTTCCAATAAAAAGACGTAAGTTTCATAAATGGTGACAATAAAAGGCTCGGCGCACAACAAGTACCCCCCCCCCCACCGCCCGAATAAATGTGGAATCCCTGCGATCGCATCACCCGCCGCTCATGTGCCGCTGTTACTGCGGAGCGCTGCAGAAACTAAACCCACCAAAAATGGCGCAACTACATTTTTTCCGTCCATTATACCAGAAAAACCGCCGCATCAGTGAAAAAACGTTACAAAGTTCGGGCTCTTGGACGCAAAAATAAAAAAAATGTAAAATCTGTGGTCGTGAAGGGGCTAAAGTGGCGCGGCCCGTACGGTGGTCCCTCCTTACCTGTAGGCCGGGGTTATGGTTCTCGCAGAGGAGCTGCAGGAAGCGCAGGATGGGCTGCATGATGGCTATGACGGGGCTGACGGCCACCGCCTCCTCGGCGCTCTTCTCCTCCCCCCCGCCGTTCTCCGCCCCAGAAGCCATGAGGTCCAGGTCCGGGTCGATCTCCTTCCGGTAGACGCAGTACGCCTTGGACGTGGCTGTGGTCGCCTCGGCCAGCTGACCTTTCATCCCTTCCTTAAGATGCATCGGAGAATCCCGAACTGCAAGAAAACACAATGGTCCCATTTAACCTCCATTCCTAATGAGGAGAGCAGTGCATTGTGGGAACCTCTGGGGTTTGGTCACATGGAAGTCTAGATAAACGGTTGTCTGTTTCCAAATGCAGCTTTGGATGTGATTGGAGGAGCCCTTAGTGGCCACAATACGCCTTGTTACTGAGCTCACTACATCTATCCAGTCCTGACAGCGGGGCTCCTGCTCTAACAGCCAGGAACAGAGAAGCCGCAGATCCTGGCGGTTCAACCCCTCACATGCCACCACCAATACCCGCTGCTTCGGTCGCCCACGGGCACCCCGCAATGACATCCCATCCCGCCGCTCTCCTGGTTTCTCTCCACAATTCTTCAATAATAATCATCTCATTAAAAAAGGAAAATCACCTAATTTCCTCAAAAGCAGAATTTGCCGTCTCTGCGCCCAATTATTTCTATAATTGCAATGCGAGCTAATGATTGCTGGGTAATTAGTTCAACCAACGCAGAAAGGAAGCCGTCTACAAACTACCACCCTCATCATCTCCGGCCACACAGGTTTATGCTACCGTGTATTCAGGTGTGCGCAAAAGCCTTCTCTAGTAATGATTCCAACGCACGGAGGAGCAGCGGCTTGGGGGGTGAGTACAGGGGCGCACGGAGTTAATGAAGGGCACTCTGGCTCTGGGGGAGCTCTGTCATCAACGCACTGCACACTGGCATCAACGCACTGCACACTGGCATCACTGCACTGCACACTGGCATCACTGCACTGCACACTGGCATCAATGCACTGCACACTGGCATCAACGCACTGCACACTGGCATCACTGCACTGCACACTGGCATCAATGCACTGCACACTGGCATCAATGCACTGCACACTGGCATCAATGCATTACATACTGGCATCCCTGCACTGTACACTGTCAGCCCTGCACTGCACACTGGCATCAATGCACTGCACACTGGCATCCCTGCACACTGACATCCCTGCACTGTACACTGACATCCCTGCACTGCACACGGGCATCCCCGCACTGCACACGGGCATCCCCGCACTGCACACGGGCATCCCCGCCCTGCACACTGGCATCCCTGCACTGCACACTGTCATCCCTGCACTGCACGCTGGCATCCCTGCACTGCACGCTGGCATCCCTGCACTGCACACCGTCATCCCTGCACTGCACACCGTCATCCCTGCACTGCGCGCTGGCATCAACGCACTGCACACTGGCACCCATGTGTCCCCATCATCACCCATGTATTACACACTGTCACCCATATGTCCCCATCATCATCCATACATTACTTATGTCACCCATGCGTCCCCATCATCCATATATTACACACTGTCACCCATGTGTCCCCATCATCACCCATACATTATACTCTATCACCCATGTGTCCCCATCATCACCCATACATTACTTATGTCACCCATGTGTCCCCATCATCACCCAAGTATTACACACTGTCACCCATGTGTCCCCATCATCACCCATACATTACACTCTATCACCCATGTGTCCCCATCATCACCCATGTATTACATACTGTCAGCCATGTGTCCCCATCATCACCCATGTATTACACACTGTCACTCATGTGTCCCCATCATCACCCATACATTACTTACGTCACCCATGTGTCCCCATCATCACCCAAGTATTACACACTGTCACCCATGTGTCCCCATCATCACCCATACATTACTTATGTCACCCATGTGTCCCCATCATCACCCATGTATTACACACTGTCACCCATATGTCCCCATCATCACCCATGTACACTATCACCCATGTGTCCCCCATCATCACCCATGTATTACATACTGTCACCCATGTGTCCCCATCATCACCCATACATTACTTATGTCACCCATGTGTCCCCATCATCACCCAAGTATTACACACTGTCACCCATGTGTCCCCATCATCACCCATACATTACACTCTATCACCCATGTGTCCCCATCATCACCCATGTATTACACACTGTCACTCATGTGTCCCCATCATCACCCATACATTACTTACGTCACCCATGTGTCCCCATCATCACCCAAGTATTACACACTGTCACCCATGTGTCCCCATCATCACCCATACATTACTTATGTCACCCATGTGTCCCCATCATCACCCATGTATTACACACTGTCACCCATATGTCCCCATCATCACCCATGTACACTATCACCCATGTGTCCCCCATCATCACCCATGTATTACATACTGTCACCCATGTGTCCCCATCATCACCCATGTATTACACACTATCACCCATGTGTCCCCCATCATCACCCATACATTACTTATGTCCCCCATGTGTCCCCATCATCACCCATACATTACTTATGTCCCCCATGTGTCCCCATCATCACCCATGTATTACATACTTGTAACCCATGTGTCCCCATCATCACCCATGTATTACACACTATCACCCATGTGTCCCCCATCATCACCCATACATTACTTATGTTACCCATGTGTCCCCATCATCACCCATACATTACTTATGTCCCCCATGTGTCCCCATCATCACCCATGTATTAAATGTGCATGACCAAATGTAGCAATAAACATGCCGAAAATATGGCAGCCCCAGAGGTGAATGGAGCCCCCAGGGGGTCGCGCCCCGTTACCTCTGCGCTTTGGTAAGGTCATCGAATCGTAGTCATCGTCCTTCTTCTTGGTGCCCAGGTCGATGGTGGTTACGGTGACGGTGGCGCGGATCTCCAGTTGGGCGGCTTTCATCCTGTCGTAGAGAACCTTGAAAAACTTCTCAGACTTTTTCTGTTCGTTGAGCTGGTAGTAGAAGGAGCCCTGTGGGAGGAGTCCGGAGAGGGGGGAGGAGTCAGGTTGGACATACCCAACAGAACAGTGCAACCAGCTAATCATTCCCCCCGCCCCGTACCTGGATCTGCGTGTTCCCCCCTTCCAGTAGTGCGATCCCCAGTAGGATGCCTTCTGAAAATATGCGATCGTTCTTGGTGTTGACGATGACGTCGATGATCAGTTCCGAGGCTCCTTCCTTATCCAGAAGGCACTGGATGTCGGTCATGGATGCGCCCAACTTGCGGTCGTTCTCCTGCGCACTGTACCCTGCAGAGTCACAAGAGGGATGGTCCCCATCAGACAGGGTAGTTAGTGTGAGCCCAGTGGTGCGGGGAGTGGGGAGGAGGTAGTGTGAGCTGAAGTCAGATCTTTATTTGTACAACAACTGCGCATGGGATGTGAACGCGGCAGGGAAGGGTTAAACATGACGGTGACAGGCACAAGTGTGGAGAACGTCACCGTGTAGCCATAACCATGGTCTCCCTACAGCTACCACCAGGGGGAGCTTCTGAGCTTACTGTATACTGATCACACATTGAACTCTACAATAATTCTGTATGCAGTGAGCTCCCTCTAGTGGTGACTGCAGGTAGGCTCTCTATGAGGAAAATGCACTTGTGAAGGAAGGCCCCACTACCGCTGACATCACACTGTACCTCCAGAGGGTCCGGCTTTACTGAATCCCACAGGTCCGTTCACAGAGGTTCCGGACTCCCCCTTAAAGTAGCGCGTCAGGAGAATTCTCCGCAGTGTCATTCCCTGCACAACATTAAAAAAATGAGAAATTAACACATTTGGGGTAATTCCCTAAAAACTGGCACCAATAAACCCATCTTGAGAAACAGTGCCACACCTGATTATAGGCGGTGTCTCGTATTGCAGCTCGGTTCCAGTAAACTGAATGAGGTTGAGCTGCATTACCACACGCCACCAGTGAACAGGTTTGGCGCTGTTTACAGAAAAAACCCCAGCGGTATATCTTTAATTAGGTGTGACTGCTCTGGGCGATCTTCAGGCGGCGATTGGTGGATTTACACGGATGTTTGGCGCCGATCAGCCGCGGTAACGGTCGCAGATTCTCAGCCAGTCCAATGGAGCAAATCCATATTTTTACGTGCGTGAAAAAAACTGGCAGCGTGTCCCAGAGGAGCGAACCTTCTGCGAGAGATCTACGGAATGCGCCCTCCTGCGGAATAATCAGCGGCGAAACCCAACGGACAACGGCGGACTTTGATGCGGACAATAGCAGAATCCGTCCGGCAATCCGGCACCAAAATCCGCAGTTCGCGGCGCAGAATGGCCGGACCGCACTTTCTGGAGCGCTATTGCGCAATATCCGTCCCGTGGTAAAGATCCTTTAGGGGCAATACATTTTATCGCGCAAATCTCACTGCGGATTCCGCGTCTATGAAGACTACCTGGCCGTGCGAAGAGCGTCGGCGACCGAGACCCTGCCCAATACTAGCACTGATAATGCCGCCATGACTCTGATCATCGGCTGCCGCGGGTGGGCGGAGTCTTTCACTGGGTGGGACCGCCCCCTGGAAGGTATGTTCACGGCTTATGGCAATATTCACAGAGCAGAGGACGCCATGGAATTTTCCGCAGTGAATTCCACGTTATTTGCCGCGGATTCGCACGTGGAATGCGCGCCGTCAACGAGCAGAATCTGCGCACCGCTCCGTGACACGGAAATGCTACTTTTCCATAGATGTTCCACATTCAGATTTTGCTCTTTGACGGCGCAGATCGCGCCAAAATCTGCAGCAGGGAGTGGCGAATTCTGCTGTGTGAAGACCGTGTATTCGCTGCGGATCTGCGGTGGATCTCGCCGTGTTCTCTTACGTGGATCTGTGCGCACAATTTGCCCACGAGCCGCGGTAAATGTCGCACCAACATCCGCACGTTACCTGTGGATTCTGATGCACAATTTAAAATGGCGTAAAATCTGCGGCCAATTCCGCATGAATCTCTGCAGTTAGACGTGGGGATTCGCGTGGACATGCGCGGTTTTGGCTGCGTCCGGCGGCGTGATTCCGTGCCGTAACAAAAGTTTCCTTAATGGGCAAAATCTGGGTTCAGAATTCTGACATCGAAAATCATGTTTCTGCGAATTTGCGTATAAAGAAATGGCGCGTCATACCGCCGCGCTAACGGATCCGGGGCAAAAAGCCGTGGATTTCAGCGTGTATTCTGCGGTGGAATTTGGTGCGAATTCGTTGAGTGAGCTCTGCTGCGGCTCCGCCCCCATTCCATTCTGCGCTGACTGGAGAACGTTCTAACCGGACGCTACACCCGCTAGTTCGCCATTTGCCGCACAGTGGAATACCGTCTACCGCTCTCTGTTATCAGCCATTTTTAGCACGTTACCGGCCCTTTAACTTTCAGCGGTGCTGCGAGACTAGAGATATGTAAAGCTTTATTTAGAGGCACGATCCCAGACAATCAGCCATGAGATATTGCGCCGTTGTCTTACATTGTAGCCAGCAGACGTCTTTTTCCTCCAAGCTGCCGACTGCGGAGTCTGGAGGAACGACTCGGCTTCGTCTGCCGCTTCCCAAGGTCTGCCCTTTAAAGCATAATAAATGAAATCAGTTGCGGGGCGTGCGTCGCGCCTGACCTGTGTGGGCTGACTCCGCGGCGAGCGGCATGTAGGACACACGGTTACCATGGATACAGCACACGAGTTTAGGTGTAGGAGTCAGACATTGTAAACATGACGGAATATTCTGTCCCCCACTGCGCAGGGAGAGACGCCAGCCGCCGCAAAACCGGAGAATTAAAGGGCAACTCCGGCCGCGGAGGATATTAACATCACTGAGGGGGGCGTCCGCGGACAGCGGAGCCGCAAGGAGAAAACGCAGGAAAAACTCTACTAAATACATCCCCTCCCATCATGCCTGGGGGCGGAGCTCAGACCACTCATTCTGGGAGGAGCTATCTGCAGAGGAGGGTATGGTGTATAAGATTCCACGAGAGGGGGAGGGGCGCACAAGGGCAGCCGGAGTCACAGCGGCTATCTGAGCGCACGAAGCACGGATGATCGCGTGACGAATCGGGGGATTTAATGATTCCACGTGCAAAGAATGTCCACGGACAGCGCCGAAATACCAGAACACCGAAACCAGAGCAGGAGCCGGAAAACACAGGGATGTCAACAAACACAGCTCTATCCTCTGCCTATAAACACATACCCTGGGAATCCAGCCTGAGTCATGTATGTACAGCAGAACAGTGAGCGCAGCTCTGGGGGATAATACAGGATGAGTAATGTATGTACACAGTGACTCCACCAGCAGAATAGTGAGTGCAGCTCTGCAGTATAATACAGGATGTAACTCAGGGTCAGTACAGGATAAGTAATGTATGTACACAGTGACTCCACCTGCAGAATAGTGAGTGCAGCTCTGGAGCATAATACAGGATGTAACTCAGGATCAGTACAGGATAAGTAATGTATGTACACAGTGACTCCACCAGCAGAATAGTGAGTGCAGCTCTGGAGTATAATACAGGATGTAACTGAGGATCAGTACAGGATAAGTAATGTATGTACACAGTGACTCCACTACCATATAGTGAGTGCAGCTCTGGGGTATAATACAGGATGTAACTCAGGATCAGTGCAGGATAAGTAATGTATGTACTCAGTGACTCCACCAGCAGAATAGTGAGTGCAGCTCTGGAGTATAATAATGGATGTAACTCAGGGTCAGTACAGGATAAGTAATGTATGTACACAGTGACTCCACCGGCAGAATAGTGAGTGCAGCTCTGGGGTATAATACAGTATGTAACTCAGGAGCAGTACAGGATAAGTAATGTATGTACACAGTGACTCCACCAGTAGAATAGTGAGTGCAGCTCTGGAGTATAATACAGGATGTAACTCAGGAGCAGTACAGGATAAGTAATGTATGTACACAGTGACTCCACCAGTAGAATAGTGAGTGCAGCTCTGGAGTATAATACAGGATGTAACTCAGGACCAGTACAGGATAAGTAATGTATGTATACAGTAACTCCACCAGCAGAATAGTGAGTGCAGCTCTGGGGTATAATACAGGATGTAACTCAGGATCAGTACAGGATAAGTAATGTATGTACACAGTGACTCCACCAGCAGAATAGTGAGTGCAGCTCTGGAGTATAATAATGGATGTAACTCAGGGTCAGTACAGGATAAGTAATGTATGTACACAGTGACTCCACCGGCAGAATAGTGAGTGCAGCTCTGGGGTATAATACAGGATGTAACTCAGGATCAGTACAGGATAAGTAATGTATGTACACAGTGACTCCACCAGCAGAATAGTGAGTGCAGCTCTGGAGTATAATAATGGATGTAACTCAGGATCAGTACAGGATAAGTAATGTATGTACACAGTGACTCCACCAGCAGAATAGTGAGTGCAGCTCTGAAGTATAATACTGGATGTAACTCAGGATCAGTACAGGATAAGTAATGTATGTACACAGTGACTCCACCAGCAGAATAGTGAGTGCAGCTCTGGAGTATAATACAGGATGTAACTCAGGAGCAGTACAGGATAAGTAATGTATGTACACAGTGACTCCACCAGCAGAATAGTGAGTGCAGCTCTGGAGTATAATACAGGATGTAACTCAGGATCAGTACAGGATAAGTAATGTATGTACACAGTTACTCTACCAGCAGAATAGTGAGTGCAGCTCTGCAGTATAATACAGGATGGAACTCAGGGTCAGTACAGGATAAGTAATGTATGTACACAGTTACTCTACCAGCAGAATAGTGAGTGCAGCTCTGCAGTATAATACAGGATGGAACTCAGGGTCAGTACAGGATAAGTAATGTATGTACACAGTGACTCCACCAGCAGAATAGTGAGTGCAGCTCTGGAGTATAATACAGCATGTAACTCAGGATTGTAAGCAGTGAATTGATGAGCAGCCTGAGATTTCCATTTGCAGCCTCTTCAGGAAGCGTTACGTCTTTCCGTTGATCACATGACGGCTGGAAGAATCATTGCAATTAATGGCTTTTGCCGATCGCACCCGAAGTGCTTCATCATGAGCGGCGCTGTAAAGCGTCGGCTGCCGTGAAAAAAAAGTTCTCTGAATTTACAATTTACTAAAACAAGCGCTTCATTTTTCTGGGAAACATTATTCAATATAGATAAAACGCGGCACTTAATGTCATCTTTCCGGATTGTCTCTCGGTGATTTAGAGAGAGGGGAAAAAAATTGCGCTGCTTAACCCCTTGTTGGAGCATACTAAGCCAAACTCGCAGCACATTTGTGTGTCCCCCATCTCCCCCGGCAATCAGCCGCCCTCGTTAACCGGCGCCAATCACAAGGGAACCTGATGAATCTTCTATGCAGTGACATTAAGGTGGCTTTGTAGTACAATCAGACACAAGCACTTGGCTTTCTAATTGCGGCTCCGCGAATACGTATTCAAGAGGGCGAAATGAAGCGGCTACTGCTACTCAAAGAGGAACTTTTTTTAAACTTTCTAAACATCAGCGCCCCTGTAATCAGTTGTCGTTACTGACGGAGAAAAAGTGCGGCAAAGATGGAAGTGGGACCCCCGACTAACACAGATCACATGACGGGGGCATTTAAAGGGAAAGAAAATATTACTACTGTCCAAATTATTTGTTTCCTCGTTGCCCCCCCCACCACCACCAGTGGATGAGAGCCGCTGCAGCAGAGATGTGGCATCACACGTGGCCACTGAAAATAATGGCCATCCACGTAAGCCTCCCCTTAAAGGGGAGCAGGGCAGTGGACTCCCATTTTTAGCATCCAAACACTTGATAAATCGCATGATTTCCTACTTCTGGGACCGCTAGATCAACCACAATCGGTGGGAACAAGTGGTAGCAAGTGTTCGATTATCTTACAGCACCTCCACTGGACAAATAAAGTATTACATGCTTCCGATTGAAATCAGTAGTCCATCTCTATAATGTATGGATGCATTGGTGCCTGCAGGAAGGAGGACACACTCGCCTGGCTAGTAGATAAGAATTCTCAATTGGGGGCACCCTTTATTGACTGCCTTATTAAGGGAGTGTTAAAAAGGAGTTATATAAAAAAAACATCCCTTTAATAGAAAGAGTTCCCCTTTAATAGTATGAGCTCCACATCCACAATAATCCCTAATATTAAACTTAAGACCTTCAAGCAGTTGCCAGTACAGGGGACTTGTGATATTTCTTGAGGCCATTGAAACAAATGGCTGTCCATGTAAGATAAGGCAGCTCTCCACAATGGCTCAGAGGGGAAGGCACAGAGGGGTTCCCCACCTATCACATCCATATACTCCAAAAATCACATGACTTTTCACTACTGGGACCCAGAGATAAACTATAATCCGTGAAAACACATGGCACCAAGTTTCTACTTTTCCTACAGCACCTCCACAGGTGAACTGAAGTAATACACATTTCCCACTGAAATCTACAGTCTACGAAATGTATGGTTATACTCAGACCTCCAGAAATAGAGTTGATCTTTGCTGTCACTTTCCGCTCTGGCTAAGAGTCATGAATGGAGGGGCACCTTTATTAACTCTGCATTCCCTATTAGGAGTAATCAGCCCTCTGTCCATCAGGACAGGCCATCAGTGATTGATGGACAGGGGTCTGCTGCTTGGGACCTCCGCTTATCAGGATATACCATCAGTAATTGATAGGCAGGGGTCTGCTGCTTGGGACCTCCATCAGGACAGACCATCAGTAATTGATAGACAGGGCTCTGCTGCTTGGGACCTCCGTCCATTAGGACAGGTCATCAGTAATTGATGGGCTGGGGTCTGCTGCTCGGGACCTCCATCCATCAGGATAGGTTATCAGTAATTGATGGACTGGGGTCTGTTGCTTGGGACCTCCATCCATCAGGATAGGTTATCAGTAATTGATGGACTGGGGTCTGTTGCTTGGGACCTCAATCCATCAGGACAGGCCATCAGTAATTGATGGACGGGGGGGGGTCTGCTGCTCGAGACCTCCATCCATCAGGATAGGCCATCAGTAATTGATACAGGGGTCTCCTGCTTGGGATCTCCGTCCATCAGGATAGGCCATCAGTAATTGATAGACAGGGGTCTCCTGCTTGGGATCTCCGTCCATCAGGATAGGCCATCAGTAATTGATAGACTAGCGTCTGCTGCTCAAGACCTCCGTCCATCAGGACAGGCCATCAGTGATTGATGGACGGGGGTCTGCTGTTTGGGACCTCCGTCCATCAGGACAAGCCATCAGTGATTGATGGATTGGGGTCTGCTGCTCGAGACCTCCATCCATCAGGACAGGCCATCAGTGATTGATGGACTGGGGTCTGCTGCTCGAGACCTCCATCCATCAGGTCAGGCCATCATTAGTTGATGGACGGGGGGTCTGCTGCTTGGGTCTTCCGTCCATCAGGATAGGCCATCAGTAATTGATAGACTAGGGTCTGTTGCTTAGAACCTCCATCCATCAGGACAGGCCATCTGCGATTGATGGACAGGGGTCTGCTGCTTGGGACCTCCGTCCATCAGGATAGGCCATCAGTAGTTGATAGACAGGGGTCTGCTGGCCGGGTCCTCCGTCCATCAGGATAGGCCATCAGTAATTGATAGACTGGGGTCTGCTGCTCAGGACCTCCATCTATCAGGACAGGCCATCAGTAATTGATAGACTGGGGTCTGCTGCTTGGGACCTCCATCCTCCATCCATCAGGACAGGCCATCAGTAATTGATTGACAGGGGTCTGCTTCTTGGGACCTCCATCCATCAGGACAGACCATCAGTAGTTGATAGGCAGGGGTCTGCTGCTTGGGACCTCTGTCCACCTGGATAGGCCAACAGGGATTGATAGATGGGGGTCTGCAGCTTGGGACCTCCGTCCGTCAGGACAGTCCATCAGTAATTGATGGATGAGGGTCTGCTCCTTGGGACCTCCGTCCATCAGGATAGGCCATTATTAATTAATACACTAGGGTCTGCTGATCGGGACCGTCATCCATCAGGATAGGCCATCAGTAATTGATGGACTGAGGTCTGCTGAGCGGGACCTCCGTTCATCAGGACAGACCATCAGTAGTTGATAGACCAGGGTCTGCTGCTTGGAACCTCTGTCCACCAGGATAGGGCATCAGTGATTGATGGACGGGGGGTCTGCTGCTTGGGACCTCCGTCCATCAGGACAGGCCATCAGTAATTGATAGGCAGGGGTCTGCTGCTCTGGACCTCAATCCATCAGGACAGGCCATCAGTGATTGATGGACGGGGGTCTGTTGCTCAGGACCTCCATCCATCAGGATAGGCCATCAGTGATTGATGGATGGGGGTCTGCTGCTTGGGACCTCCATCCATCAGGACAGACCATCAGTAATTGTTAGGCAGGGGTCTGCAGCTCGGGACCTCCGTCCGTCAGGATAGGACATTAATAATTAATAGACTAGGGTCTGCTGCTTGGGACCTTCTTCCATCAGGATAGACCATCAGTAATTCATGGACTGAGGTCTGTTGCTTAGGATCTCCATCCATCAGGACAGGCCATCACTGATTGATGGACTAGGGTCTGCTGCTCGAGACCCCCATCCATCAGGACAGGCCATCATTAGTTGATGGGCGGGGGGTCTGCTGTTTGGGTCCTCCGTCCATCAGGATAGGCCATCAGTAATTGATAGACTAGGGTCTGCTGTTTGGGACCTCCATCCTTCAGTAATTGATGGACTGGGGCCTGTTGCTTAGGACCTCCATCCATCAGGACAGGCGATCTGGGATTGATGGATGGGGGTCTGCTGCTTGGGACCTCCGTCCATCAGAATAGGCCATCAGAACTTGATAGACGGGGGTCTGCTGGCCGGGTCCTCCGTCCATCAGGATAGGCCACCAGTAATTGAAAGACTGGGGTCGGCTACTCGAGACCTCCATCTATCAGTTGATCATCCGGCCTGCTATCAGTGCAGCAGGCCGGACGTTGTCATCACCCATCAGCACAGGAGGTGCGCACGCGGATCAGTCCCAATGAATTCAATGGGTGCGCTGCTACTCTGCTTCCTGCTACTCTGCGGGTCAGAACGTCACATCCAGTCCAACTAGGAGAGGGGAATGAAGTGAAATAGCAGAGCGACGCTACCATGAATTTCAATGGGAGTGAAGCCGACACGCACACTTCATTTCCTGTCCACTGATGACAATATCCTGCCCACTGCACTGGACAGCAGGCTGGACAATTAGCTGAAGGATGGGGTGGGGGGATGGCTGAGCGGTGGACCCCTGTCCATTAACTACTGATGACCTAGTACAACAGTAAGCCAGTGGCAGCATAAAGTGGTACAAGTAATGACCCGCCTTTATTCCTCTATATCCAAAACAGAAAATGCTACATTGCGACCCAATGGGAATGCTGCGGATACATTTGCTTATTAAATACTCTATGCAGAGGATAGGTCATCAGTGAAAAAGAGGGCAGACGACCCCTTTAAGTAAACCCAATATTTCATAATCTGTGGGGAGTTTTCAATTTCCCTGCAGCACCTCCGCAGGTGAAATGAAGTATTACACACTTTCCTTTAAAAATTAACAGTCTATCTAAGTAATGTGTGTATGGACATACTGGGACCTCTCGATAAAGAGACTCTCTTTGTCGCCACTGTCTGCTCTAGCTAAAGCATAAGGGACCTCTATGGGGGGCATGCTCTGTTAATTCAGAATTATCCCTAATTCTGAACTCAAAGCCTCCAACAAGGGAGGGCTTGCACATAACTCTCCCCTATAGTAGTTGCTAAGATGCCCAGATCAGTCTATGAATGCAAGCAATAAATGCGCCAATATCTCAAACAGTGAGGAATGTAACAAAAATATCAAAGGTTACAGAACTGATGTAAGATACAATATGATACGGACAGTTACTGGGGGAGTGAGGGGCCCTTTAAAGAATTCGGCAAGAACCTGACAAGATGATGACTATCATTGCCTCAGTCATCGACATCTCGGGAGCATCTGCTTGCAAATTCCTCTCCGAAAACATTTACCAACACAGGCCGCCAACGCGCTTCACTCAAGTACAATAACACCTGGACGTGGCGTGCGGGGAAGCGCGGTGGTGATGCAACAACGTGCCGAAACTGTCAGGCAGCACACAGATAGGAGGGAGCCAGGGAGGGGGTGCAGGAAGGAGCAGGGCGAAGCAGATGCCAATAATGAAGAGATTTATCATGGTGTTGGCAGCGAACGCGCTGGTCCTGGCAGGGCTGCATCACTAGCTGGCACAGGGAGGAGTCACCAAGGAGGGGAAGCGGTGATTTAGGATAGAAAAGAAGCACAATTTACTCCCAGCGGCTGCGGGAAGATGGAGAGCTTGGCGGACTGCGCTGCTGACTTTGAAAAATGTTCCTGTCCAAGCAGTGGCACAAAAAAGCCTGACTGCTGGATTTATGGCCGGGAGCGGCGAGGCGTTAATACCTCAGCGGGCCTGATATTTAAGAATGAAGAGCAGAGATGAAGACGACTCCAGACTGTGCAGAACCGCAGCAAGGGGCAGACGGGGAAAAGTTTTACATTGTGTTATGGAGAAGTTTAACATGAAGCGAGACGGGCGTGGGAATAAAAGTGGCCTGCGTGAAATTCAATTTTACATTACCTGAGGGGCGGAGGGAAGGGGTATACAGAGAGATGGCGGTATAACACATCAGGCAGGATATAACCCCCAGTACATATTACAGGACGATCATACAGCCAAGAAGGAGGATTACACAAAGAAGGCAGAATAGTAGTAGTTATATTCTTGTACACAGGGGGCAGTATTATAGTAGTTATATTCTTGTACATAGGGGCAGTATTATAGTAGTTATATTCTTGTACATAGGAGGCAGTATTATAGTAGTTATATTCTTGTACATAGAGGGCAGTATTATAGTAGTTATATTCTTGTACATAGGGGCAGTATTATAGTAGTTATATTCTTGTACATAGGAGGCAGTATTATAGTAGTTATATTCTTGTACATAGGAGGCAGTATTATAGTAGTTATATTCTTGTACATAGGGGGCAGTATTATAGTAGTTATATTCTTGTACATAGAGGGCAGTATTATAGTAGTTATATTCTTGTACATAGGGGGCAGTATTATAGTAGTTATATTCTTGTACGTAGGGAGCTGTATTATAGTAGTTATATTCTTGTACATAGGAGGCAGTATTATAGTAGTTATATTCTTGTACATAGGGGGCAGTATTATAGTAGTTATATTCTTGTACATAGGGGGCAGTATTATAGTAGTTATATTCTTGTACATAGGGGGCAGTATTATAGTAGTTATATTCTTGTACATAGGGGGCAGTATTATAGTAGTTATATTCTTGTACATAGAGGGCAGTATTATAGTAGTTATATTCTTGTACATAGGAGCAGTATTATAGTAGTTATATTCTTGTACATAGGGGGCAGTATTATAGTAGTTATATTCTTGTACATAGGAGGCAGTATTATAGTAGTTATATTCTTGTACATAGGGGGCAGTATTATAGTAGTTATATTCTTGTACAGAGGGGGGCAGTATTATAGTAGTTATATTCTTGTACATAGGGGGCAGTATTATAGTAGTTATATTCTTGTACATAGTGGGCAGTATTATAGTAGTTATATTCTTGTACATAGGAGCAGTATTATAGTAGTTATATTCTTGTACATAGGGGGCAGTATTATAGTAGTTATATTCTTGTACATAGGGGGCAGTATTATAGTAGTTATATTCTTGTACATAGGGGGCTGTATTATAGTAGTTATATTCTTGTACAGAGGGGGGCAGTATTATAGTAGTTATATTCTTGTACATAGGAGGCAGTATTATAGTAGATATATTCTTGTACATAGTGGGCAGTATTATAGTAGTTATATTCTTGTACAGAGGGGGGCAGTATTATAGTAGTTATATTCTTGTACATAGGGGCAGTATTATAGTAGTTATATTCTTGTACATAGGGGCAGTATTATAGTAGTTATATTCTTGTACATAGGGGGCAGTATTATAGTAGTTATATTCTTGTACATAGGGGGCAGTATTATAGTAGTTATATTCTTGTACATAGGGGGCTGTATTATAGTAGTTATATTCTTGTACAGAGGGGGGCAGTATTATAGTAGTTATATTCTTGTACATAGGGGCAGTATTATAGTAGTTATATTCTTGTACATAGGGGCAGTATTATAGTAGTTATATTCTTGTACATAGGGGGCAGTATTATAGTAGTTATATTCTTGTACATAGGGGGCAGTATTATAGTAGTTATATTCTTGTACATAGGGGGCTGTATTATAGTAGTTATATTCTTGTACAGAGGGGGGCAGTATTATAGTAGTTATATTCTTGTACATAGGAGGCAGTATTATAGTAGATATATTCTTGTACATAGTGGGCAGTATTATAGTAGTTATATTCTTGTACATAGGGGGGCAGTATTATAGTAGTTATATTCTTGTACATAGGGGGCAGTATTATAGTAGTTATATTCTTGTACATAGAGGGCAGTATTATAGTAGTTATATTCTTGTACATAGAGGGCAGTATTATAGTAGATATATTCTTGTACATAGGGGGCAGTATTATAGTAGATATATTCTTGTACATAGGGGGCAGTATTATAGTAGTTATATTCTTGTACAGAGGGGGGCAGTATTATAGTAGTTATATTCTTGTACATAGGAGCAGTATTATAGTAGTTATATTCTTGTACATAGAGGGCAGTATTATAGTAGATATATTCTTGTACATAGTGGGCAGTATTATAGTAGTTATATTCTTGTACATAGGGGGCAGTATTATAGTAGTTATATTCTAGTACATAGGGGGCAGTATTATAGTAGTTATATTCTTGTACATAGGAGCAGTATTATAGTAGTTATATTCTTGTACATAGGGAGCAGTATTATAGTAGTTATATTCTTGTACATAGGGGCAGTATTATAGTAGTTATATTCTTGTACATAGGGGCAGTATTATAGTAGTTATATTCTTGTACATAGGGGCAGTATTATAGTAGTTATATTCTTGTACATAGGGGCAGTATTATAGTAGTTATATTCTTGTACATAGGGGGCAGTATTATAGTAGTTATATTGTTGTACATAGGGGGCAGTATTATAGTAGTTATATTCTTGTACATAGGGGGCAGTATTATAGTAGTTATATTCTTGTACATAGGGGGCAGTATTATAGTAGTTATATTCTTGTACATAGGGGGCAGTATTATAGTAGTTATATTCTTGTATATAGGGGGTAGTATTATAGTAGTTATATTCTTGTACATAGGGGGCAGTATTATTGTAGTTATATTCTTGTACATAGGAGGCAGTATAATAGTAGTTATATTCTTGTACATAGGGGGCAGTATTATAGTAGTTATATTCTTGTACATAGGGGACAGTATTATAGTAGTTATATTCTTGTACATAGGGGGCAGTATTATAGTAGTTATATTCTTGTACATAGGGGGCAGTATTATAGTAGTTATATTCTTGTACATAGGGGGCAGTATTATAGTAGTTATATTGTTGTACATAGGGGGCAGTATTATAGTAGTTATATTCTTGTACATAGGGGGCAGTATTATAGTAGTTATATTCTTGTACAGAGGGGGGCAGTATTATAGTAGTTATATGCTTGTACATAGGGGCAGTATTATAGTAGTTATATTCTTGTACATAGGGGGCAGTATTATAGTAGTTATATTCTTGTACATAGGGGGCAGTATTATAGTAGTTATATTGTTGTACATAGGGGGCACTATTATAGTAGTTATATTCTTGTACATAGGGGGCAGTATTATTGTAGTTATATTCTTGTACATAGGAGGCAGTATAATAGTAGTTATATTCTTGTACATAGGGGGCAGTATTATAGTAGTTATATTCTTGTACATGGCGACAGTATTATAGTAGTTATATTCTTGTACATAGGGGGCAGTATTATAGTAGTTATATTCTTGTACATAGGGGCAGTATTATAGTAGTTATATTCTTGTACATAGGGGGCAGTATTATAGTAGTTATATTCTTGTACATAGGGGGCAGTATTATAGTAGTTATATTGTTGTACATAGGGGGCAGTATTATAGTAGTTATATTCTTGTACATAGGGGGCAGTATTATAGTAGTTATATTCTTGTACAGAGGGGGGCAGTATTATAGTAGTTATATGCTTGTACATAGGGGCAGTATTATAGTAGGAATATTCTTGTACATAGGAACAGTATTATAGTAGTTATATTCTTGTACATAGGGGGCAGTATTATAGTAGTTATATTCTTGTACATAGGAACAGTATTATAGTAGTTATATTCTTGTACATAGGGGCAGTATTATAGTAGTTATATTCTTGTACATAGGGGGCAGTATTATAGTAGTTATATTCTTGTACATAGGGGGCAGTATTATAGTAGTTATATTCTTGTACATAGGAGGCAGTATTATAGTAGTTATATTCTTGTACATAGGGGGCAGTATTATAGTAGTTATATTCTTGTACATAGGGGGCAGTATTATAGTAGTTATATTCTTGTACATAGGGGGCAGTATTATAGTAGTTATATTCTTGTACATAGGAGGCAGTATTATAGTAGTTATATTCTTGTACATAGGAGCAGTATTATAGTAGTTATATTCTTGTACATAGGGGGCAGTATTATAGTAGTTATATTCTTGTACATAGGGGGCAGTATTATAGTAGTTATATTCTTGTACATAGGGAGCAGTATTATAGTAGTTATATTCTTGTACATAGGGGCAGTATTATAGTAGTTATATTCTTGTACATAGGGGGCAGTATTATAGTAGTTATATTCTTGTACATAGGGGGCAGTATTATAGTAGTTATATTCTTGTACATAGGGGGCTGTATTATAGTAGTTATATTCTTGTACAGAGGGGGGCAGTATTATAGTAGTTATATTCTTGTACATAGGGAGCAGTATTATAGTAGTTATATTCTTGTACATAGGAGGCAGTATTATAGTAGTTATATTCTTGTACATAGGAGCAGTATTATAGTAGTTATATTCTTGTACATAGGGGGCAGTATTATAGTAGTTATATTCTTGTACATAGGAGCAGTATTATAGTAGTTATATTCTTGTACATAGGAGGCAGTATTATAGCAGTTATATTCTTGTACATAGGGGGCAGTATTATAGTAGTTATATTCTTGTACATAGGGGGCAGTATTATAGTAGTTATATTCTTGTACATAGGGGGCAGTATTATAGTAGTTATATTCTTGTACATAGGGGGCAGTATTATAGTAGTTATATTCTTGTACATAGGGGGCAGTATTATAGTAGTTATATTCTTGTACATAGGGAGCAGTATTATAGTAGTTATATTCTTGTACATAGGGGCAGTATTATAGTAGTTATATTCTTGTACATAGGGGGCAGTATTATAGTAGTTATATTCTTGTACATAGGGGGCAGTATTATAGTAGTTATATTCTTGTACATAGGGGGCTGTATTATAGTAGTTATATTCTTGTACAGAGGGGGGCAGTATTATAGTAGTTATATTCTTGTACATAGGGAGCAGTATTATAGTAGTTATATTCTTGTACATAGGGGGCAGTATTATAGTAGTTATATTCCTGTACATAGGGGGCAGTATTATAGTAGTTATATTCTTGTACATGGGGGTCAGTATTATAGTAGTTATATTCTTGTACATAGGAGGCAGTATTATAGTAGTTATATTCTTGTACATAGGAGCAGTATTATAGTAGTTATATTCTTGTACATAGGGGCCAGTATTATAGTAGTTATATTCTTGTACATAGGGAGCAGTATTATAGTAGTTATATTCTTGTACATAGGGAGCAGTATTACAGTAGTTATATTCTTGTACATAGGAGGCAGTATTATAGTAGTTATATTCTTGTACATAGGGGGCAGTATTATAGTAGTTATATTCTTGTACATAGGAGGCAGTATTATAGTAGTTATATTCTTGTACATAGGAGCAGTATTATAGTAGTTATATTCTTGTACATAGGAGCAGTATTATAGTAGTTATATTCTTGTACATAGGGGGCAGTATTATAGTAGTTATATTCCTGTACATAGGGGGCAGTATTATAGTAGTTATATTCTTGTACATGGGGGTCAGTATTATAGTAGTTATATTCTTGTACATAGGAGGCAGTATTATAGTAGTTATATTCTTGTACATAGGAGCAGTATTATAGTAGTTATATTCTTGTACATAGGGAGCAGTATTATAGTAGTTATATTCTTGTACATAGGGAGCAGTATTATAGTAGTTATATTCTTGTACATAGGGAGCAGTATTATAGTAGTTATATTCTTGTACATAGGGGGCAGTATTATAGTAGTTATATTCTTGTACATAGGGAGCAGTATTATAGTAGTTATATTCTTGTACATAGGAGGCAGTATTATAGTAGTTATATTCTTGTACATAGGGAGCAGTATTATAGTAGTTATATTCTTGTACATAGGAGGCAGTATTATAGTAGTTATATTCTTGTACATAGGAGCAGTATTATAGTAGTTATATTCTTGTACATAGGGAGCAGTATTATAGTAGTTATATTCTTGTACATAGGGGGCAGTATTATAGTAGTTATATTCTTGTACATAGGGGGCAGTATTATAGTAGTTATATTCCTGTACATAGGGGGCAGTATTATAGTAGTTATATTCTTGTACATAGGGGGCAGTATTATAGTAGTTATATTCTTGTACATAGGAGGCAGTATTATAGTAGTTATATTCTTGTACATAGGAGCAGTATTATAGTAGTTATATTCTTGTACATAGGGAGCAGTATTATAGTAGTTACATTCTTGTACATAGGGGGCAGTATTATAGTAGTTATATTCTTGTACATGGGGGGCAGTATTATAGTAGTTATATTCTTGTACATGGGGGTCAGTATTATAGTAGTTATATTCCTGTACATAGGGGGCAGTATTATAGTAGTTATATTCTTGTACATAGGGGACAGTATTATAGTAGTTATATTCTTGTACATGGGGGTCAGTATTATAGTAGTTATATTCTTGTACATAGGAGGCAGTATTATAGTAGTTATATTCTTGTACATAGGAGCAGTATTATAGTAGTTATATTCTTGTACATAGGGGCCAGTATTATAGTAGTTATATTCTTGTACATAGGGGGCAGTATTATAGTAGTTATATTCTTGTACATAGGGGGGCACTATTATAGTAGTTATATTCTTGTACATAGGGGCAGTATTATAGTAGTTATATTCTTGTACATAGGGGCAGTATTATAGTAGTTATATTCTTGTATATAGGAGGCAGTATTATAGTAGTTATATTCTTGTACATAGGGGGCAGTATTATAGTAGTTATATTCTTGTACATAGGGGGGCAGTATTATAGTAGTTATATTCTTGTACATAGGAGGCAGTATTATAGTAGTTATATTCTTGTACATAGGGGGCAGTATTATAGTAGTTATATTCTTGCACATAGGGGGCAGTATTATAGTAGTTATATCCTTGTACATAGGGGCAGTATTATAGTAGTTATATTCTTGTACATAGGGAGCAGTATTATAGTAGTTATATTCTTGTACATAGGAGCAGTATTATAGTAGTTCTATTTAAGTGTCTGCTAAAATATGCTCAGTGTTTGCTCGGGGGCAAAAAGTACACCTTCCGTGCGCTGAAACGTTGTGCAGGACTGAGTGTTTTTGCGCATATGCCTGTGTGCGGCCGCCGTACATCAGACAACCATTTTCACGGCTTGGATGTTTCCCCTTTAAGTCTATTCCGCTGCCTGTTTACTCCCCAGATCCCGGGGGATCGCCATCATGCAGGCAGGATGCGGGACGTGTTAACAGGACACTTGTGGGCCGCAGACTCCTGCTGCTACATCAAGGCTGCTGCCAAATCTGCCAAGAAAGGAGCCTTTTCTTCCTGCCGCAGGAACATGTCCCAGCCTGTAGGACACGAGGCCCAAACACACAGTGTAGGTCTCTGCACGGCGGCCGCTGGAATCACAAGGTCTACGGACTGAGCGCCAGCATGTGGAAGTAACCCTTTAGTGCCCAGTGGTTGGAAGCGCCTCGATTAAATCATAAAGTGATCACTGCAAATAAATTGTAACCCTTAGGGCTCAGTCACACGGGCGTTTATTGCCGCGATTTGCGCATGCGCATGCGTCCGGCGATTTTTTAAAACCATTGCTTTGCAATGGTATCGGACACATGAGCGCTTTTTATGTGCTCGTCCGATAAATTAGAGAACAGAAATCGCAGATCGCACCTATCTGCGATTTGCGATTCCTGTTCTCTTCTCTATATGCGCTCAATGGGGCCGGCGGCAGCAGCGCCGACCCCATTGAGAACATATAGAAGACAAATCATTCTTCTCTGCCACAGCTGGAACAGCTGTGGCAGAGAAGAACGATGTTTGCCCATTGAATTCAATGGAGACGGCAATACAGCCGACTCCATTGAAAGCAATGGGCTGCCGGCGTGCGCGGGATGAATTGTCGGGAAGGGGTTAAATATATAACCCCTTCCCTGCAATGCATCCTGAAAAGTGAAAAAATAAAAAAAAAGGATGTACTCACCTGCTCCCGGCAGCCTGAGATCCCCGCGGCCGTCCTGCAGTGGGTGTGAAGGGGGTGTGACTCAGGCTTGCCCCTGATTGGCTCAGCCTGAGCCAATCAGAGGCTGATCTCAGTCACACCCATTCATGAATTCATGAATGGGTGTGACTGAGACTTGCCTCTGATTGGCTCAGCGCTGAGCCAATCAGGGGCAAGCCTTAGTCACACCCCCTGCAGGACGGCTGCGGGGATCTCAGGCTGCCGGGAGCAGGTGAGTACATCCTTTTTTTTTATTTTTTCACTTTTCAGGATGCATTGCAGGGAAGGGGTTATATATTTAACCCCTTCCCGACAATTCATCCCACACTTGCCCGCAGCGCTTGCATTCAATGGAGCCGGCTGTATTGCCGTCTCCATTGAATGCAATGCGCTGGACAGCTCCGGCCCGTTTCTAATGAAACGCGGCTAGGAGCAGATTTTCGGGCGATTTTTCGGCTCCGGTCACGCGATTTGCGCATGCGCATCCGTCATGCGATGCGCAAATCGCGTGAAAAAACGCCCGTGTGACTAAGGCCTTAGGGTGACTACCCACTAGTGTCTGCAAATTTGCTGTGTTTTTTTTCCCATGTGTCTATGGGGCTTCCTAATGTTAAAACGCATTGCGGCAAAATCACAATTTAACGCGATGCGATTTTAACATTACAAAGCCCCATAGACACCTGGGAAAAAAAACACTGCGAATTTTGCAGTGAAAAAGAACTGTAGTGGGGAGTCCCCCTGATGTGCGAGTGCGGTAAGGGGGGGGCGGGGGGTATTATAGTATTGTACTCCGACATCAATGTGCCCGACTATTAGGTATTCCGGAATATCGGAGAGAACTAGATAAATAACGTCGAAGGGTAAGTTTACACATAGCAGGAATGGCGCAGGTTCTCCGCAGGCTCTCCGCAGGTTCGCCGCAGGTTCTCCGCAGGTTCCGCAGCAGATTTCACACTTTCAATTCAAATTGTGAACTCTGACACAGATCCGCGTCAAAATCTGCAATAATGGCGGATCGTGAGGCTTCTTTTACTTGGATTTGATACAGATTTTAGTGAACATTTGCGCCATCTATGGGGGGGGGGGCAAAAAACGCAGCGCACCCTCAAATCAATGTGATTTCTACAGTTTTACAAATGAAACAGCTGATTTTCATGAAGCGCTCGTGTGGGGACGCAGTTTTCTCTCTCAAACGCATTGGATCTTCATAGAAATTGCGAGTTTAAGAGTGTCACATGGGTCCGACATCGCACTCACTCCTGTCAATAGGGGGCGGTATATTCTGCAGGAACGCTGAGGAATATTCAGCCGTGCAGAAAAATCCACGCCAAAATCTAATGGATTGAGATGCGGAAATGAAAATGGCGGAATTCTGAAAGTACTTCTGTGTCTGCACATTTTGGCGCATGCTTTGACAGTGGAGCATTCTGTCCTCCGCAAGGCGGATAATCTACAGTCTGAACTTCTGTAACTTTCTAACAAACCGCTTCCATTTTGTCACCATTTCCAATATCTCTGCTTGCTGTCAGTCAATGGAAAGAATCTTATTAAGGCTGTATTTACACGTCCCATAGCAAGTTACGCCCGAGACGCCGCAGTCCTATTGCCGCGCCAGAATCACACAAAGAGAGGGCCTGCTTCAGATTTTCTGTCTCGGAATTGGTGCAAGAAAAAAAAAAAGCAACGCGCGTAAATGAACCCATCGGATACAACGTGCTACTACAAAGTGCGAGGCGTGTGCGATCGCAACCAACCTGTGCGTTTTTGTCGCCCTCGTAAACACGCCCGAGGAGCTAAAACAGACGTACGCAAAAACATGGCGAAATGAAGGCCAGGCACAAAAGGCCAGAGAAGTAAATAGGCTGCGTGGATACAGAGGCGACCTGCACAGCAGATCCACGGGCCCCTCTGCGCACTGCAGATCCACGGGCCTCTCTGCGCACTGCAGATCCACGGGCCCCTCTGCGCACTGCAGATCCACGGGCCCCTCTGCGCACTGCAGATCCACGGGCCCCTCTGCGCACTGCAGATCCACGGGGCCCTCTGGGCTCAGCAGATCCACGGGCCCCTCTGCGCACAGCAGATCCACGGGCCCCTCTGCGCACAGCAGATCCACGGGCCCCTCTGCGCACTGCAGATCCACGGGCCCCTCTGCGCACTGCAGATCCACGGGCCCCTCTGCGCACAGCAGATCCACGGGCCCCTCTGCGCACTGCAGATCCACGGGCCCCTCTGGGCTCGGCAGATCCACGGGCCCCTCTCGGCTCGGCAGATCCACGGGCCCCTCTGCGCACGGCAGATCCACGGGCCCCTCTGCGCACGGCAGATCCACGGGCCCCTCTGCGCACGGCAGATCCACGGGCCCCTCTGCGCACGGCAGATCCACGGGCCCCTCTGCGCACGGCAGATCAACGGGCCCCTCTGCGCACGGCAGATCCACGGGCCCCTCTGCGCACGGCAGATCCACGGGCCCCTCTGCGCACGGCAGATCCACGGGCCCCTCTGCGCACGGCAGATCCACGGGCCCCTCTGCGCACTGCAGATCCACGGGCCCCTCTGCGCACTGCAGATCCACGGGCCCCTCTCGGCTCAGCAGATCCACGGGCCCCTCTGCGCACAGCAGATCCACGGGCCCCTCTGCGCACTGCAGATCCACGGGCCCCTCGGCGCACTGCAGATCCACGGGCCCCTCGGCGCACTGCAGATCCACGGGCCCCTCGGCGCACTGCAGATCCACGGGCCCCTCGGCGCACAGCAGATCCACGGGCCCCTCTGCGCACTGCAGATCCACGGGCCCCTCTGCGCACTGCAGATCCACGGGCCCCTCTGCGCACAGCAGATCCACGGGCCCCTCTGCGCACAGCAGATCCACGGGCCCCTCTGCGCACAGCAGATCCACGGGCCCCTCTGCGCACAGCAGATCCACGGGCCCCTCTGCGCACTGCAGATCCACGGGCCCCTCTGCGCACTGCAGATCCACGGGCCCCTCTGCGCACTGCAGATCCACGGGCCCCTCTGGGCTCAGCAGATCCACGGGCCCCTCTGCGCACTGCAGATCCACGGGCCCCTCTGCGCACAGCAGATCCACGGGCCCCTCTGCGCACAGCAGATCCACGGGCCCCTCTGCGCACAGCAGATCCACGGGCCCCTCTGCGCACAGCAGATCCACGGGCCCCTCTGCGCACTGCAGATCCACGGGCCCCTCTGCGCACTGCAGATCCACGGGCCCCTCTGCGCACTGCAGATCCACGGGCCCCTCTGCGCACTGCAGATCCACGGGCCCCTCTGGGCTCAGCAGATCCACGGGCCCCTCTGCGCACAGCAGATCCACGGGCCCCTCTGCGCACAGCAGATCCACGGGCCCCTCTGCGCACTGCAGATCCACGGGCCCCTCTGCGCACTGCAGATCCACGGGCCCCTCTGCGCACTGCAGATCCACGGGCCCCTCTGCGCACTGCAGATCCACGGGCCCCTCTGCGCACAGCAGATCCACGGGCCCCTCTGCGCACAGCAGATCCACGGGCCCCTCTGCGCACAGCAGATCCACGGGCCCCTCTGGGCTCAGCAGATCCACGGGCCCCTCGGCGCACAGCAGATCCACGGGCCCCTCGGCGCACTGCAGATCCACGGGCCCCTCGGCGCACTGCAGATCCACGGGCCCCTCGGCGCACTGCAGATCCACGGGCCCCTCGGCGCACTGCAGATCCACGGGCCCCTCGGCGCACTGCAGATCCACGGGCCCCTCTGCGCACTGCAGATCCACGGGCCCCTCTCGGCTCAGCAGATCCACGGGCCCCTCTCGGCTCAGCAGATCCACGGGCCCCTCTCGGCTCAGCAGATCCACGGGCCCCTCTCGGCTCAGCAGATCCACGGGCCCCTCTCGGCTCAGCAGATCCACGGGCCCCTCTCGGCTCAGCAGATCCACGGGCCCCTCGGCGCACTGCAGATCCACGGGCCCCTCGGCGCACTGCAGATCCACGGGCCCCTCGGCGCACAGCAGATCCACGGGCCCCTCGGCGCACAGCAGATCCACGGGCCCCTCGGCGCACAGCAGATCCACGGGCCCCTCTGCGCACTGCAGATCCACGGGCCCCTCTGCGCACTGCAGATCCACGGGCCCCTCTGCGCACTGCAGATCCACGGGCCCCTCTGCGCACTGCAGATCCACGGGCCCCTCTGCGCACAGCAGATCCACGGGCCCCTCTGCGCACAGCAGATCCACGGGCCCCTCTGCGCACAGCAGATCCACGGGCCCCTCTGCGCACAGCAGATCCACGGGCCCCTCTGCGCACAGCAGATCCACGGGCCCCTCTGCGCACAGCAGATCCACGGGCCCCTCTGGGCTCAGCAGATCCACGGGCCCCTCTGGGCTCAGCAGATCCACGG
This sequence comes from Eleutherodactylus coqui, assembly GCA_035609135.1. Taxonomy (NCBI): domain Eukaryota; kingdom Metazoa; phylum Chordata; class Amphibia; order Anura; family Eleutherodactylidae; genus Eleutherodactylus; species Eleutherodactylus coqui. Next base: position 1,109,016 of record CM069406.1, on the reverse strand, counting down.
GCCCCTCTGCGCACAGCAGATCCACGGGCCCCTCTGCGCACAGCAGATCCACGGGCCCCTCGGCGCACTGCAGATCCACGGGCCCCTCGGCGCACTGCAGATCCACGGGCCCCTCGGCGCACTGCAGATCCACGGGCCCCTCGGCGCACAGCAGATCCACGGGCCCCTGTGCGCACAGCAGATCCACGGGCCCCTCTGCGCACTGCAGATCCACGGGCCCCTCTGCGCACTGCAGATCCACGGGCCCCTCTGCGCACTGCAGATCCACGGGCCCCTCTGCGCACTGCAGATCCACGGGCCCCTCTGCGCACTGCAGATCCACGGGCCCCTCGGCGCACTGCAGATCCACGGGCCCCTCGGCGCACTGCAGATCCACGGGCCCCTCGGCGCACTGCAGATCCACGGGCCCCTCTGCGCACTGCAGATCCACGGGCCCCTCTGCGCACAGCAGATCCACGGGCCCCTCTGCGCACAGCAGATCCACGGGCCCCTCTGCGCACAGCAGATCCACGGGCCCCTCTGCGCACAGCAGATCCACGGGCCCCTCTGCGCACAGCAGATCCACGGGCCCCTCTGCGCACAGCAGATCCACGGGCCCCTCTGGGCTCAGCAGATCCACGGGCCCCTCTGGGCTCAGCAGATCCACGGGCCCCTCTGCGCACTGCAGATCCACGGGCCCCTCTGCGCACTGCAGATCCACGGGCCCCTCTGCGCACTGCAGATCCACGGGCCCCTCTGCGCACTGCAGATCCACGGGCCCCTCTGGGCTCAGCAGATCCACGGGCCCCTCTGCGCACAGCAGATCCACGGGCCCCTCTGGGCTCAGCAGATCCACGGGCCCCTCTGCGCACAGCAGATCCACGGGCCCCTCTGCGCACTGCAGATCCACGGGCCCCTCTGCGCACTGCAGATCCACGGGCCCCTCTGCGCACTGCAGATCCACGGGCCCCTCTGCGCACTGCAGATCCACGGGCCCCTCTGCGCACAGCAGATCCACGGGCCCCTCTGCGCACAGCAGATCCACGGGCCCCTCTGCGCACAGCAGATCCACGGGCCCCTCTGCGCACAGCAGATCCACGGGCCCCTCTGCGCACAGCAGATCCACGGGCCCCTCTGCGCACAGCAGATCCACGGGCCCCTCTGCGCACAGCAGATCCACGGGCCCCTCTGCGCACAGCAGATCCACGGGCCCCTCTGCGCACAGCAGATCCACGGGCCCCTCTGCGCACAGCAGATCCACGGGCCCCTCTGCGCACAGCAGATCCACGGGCCCCTCTGCGCACAGCAGATCCACGGGCCCCTCTGCGCACAGCAGATCCACGGGCCCCTCTGCGCACAGCAGATCCACGGGCCCCTCTGCGCACAGCAGATCCACGGGCCCCTCTTAACGATTTATGGTGGCTTAAATAGGCAGTGTATTTACGTGACGAGCCCAGAAGCGGAACTTCTCACAGCTGAAGGTTTGCTACAATTGTATGCTCTGGGGTCCAGACTGATACGTTACCTGCACTGACACATTGTAACAAACTATCTCTGTCTTGGTGATACATTCCCTCCCCAGAAGATTGTCTGGGCACAACTGTAACAAACCCTCAGCTGTGAGCAGGATTAGCTTCTGGATATGAACGTTTCTGTTCACCGACTGCAAGCAGAGATCTTTAAAATGAGGGATGACTGAAATGCGAAGAGAAAAACCTAACAAGTGTTTCGACCTGGTGTTACGGCAATGAAAACTCATGGCGGATGGTTTACCGATTTTTCTTGGCAGTTTACACTTTTGTAAAGTGACAAGACAAGTAGGCGGGATTAACCTGAAGGGGCGTGGTCAGCAATGATCAGGCAGATTGATCATTGGGAGAAAATGGGGTAAATGAAGTGAATCTACGGCTACTCTTGGGGACCTTTAAAGAAACACTACCTATTAACGTGCGTACATCACCTCTCAGGGGGCGGGGCTTGGGACGATCCACTCCCACCCCAGCGCCAGCAGGACACTTGTTCTAGGGGAAATGTAGTATTACAGGGCGGCCATTCACTTGGTTTGCAAGGAGGGCATGCGATCTCTTAAAGAGTTAGGTCCGAGGCAGCTGACTTTCAAATAACCAAAGAGGGCACATGGACAGGGGATGCCATCTTGGCACAACGCCTTCAGCAGAGGTCTTTAGAACACCGAGGGACCGACAGACAAGGTAGACCAGTTGCAGCCTGCGGGTGTCAGGGCATACTGACCAATATGCCTTAGCTTAGCCATGCAGCCCCTTGAGGGCCGACCACCAGTATGTAGCAGGGGCGCCATGCAGATGCAGGCTGACAGCAATCAGCTACACAAGGCCGCCCGGCCGGATCAACTTCTTCGTCCGTGCAGCTACATCTTGTACATGGATCATCCTCCTCCAGGCACCGTCTGTCAGCCCATCAGTCCTCCCAACACAGTTTCTTAGTTCTGCAATTGTATTTATGTACTGAGTTTCGTTCTAGTGCTGCATGTATAGGCTTGGTTCTGGTGCTGTATTTATGTTATGACCTTGGCTATGAGCTTGGCACTATATTTATGTGCTGAGCTTGTGTCTGGGACTGTATTTATGTTATGAGCTTGGTACTGGTATTGCATCTATGCACTGAGCATAGTTCTGCCATTGAAATGTACCGAGCTTGGTCCTTGTGCTGTATGTATGGGTTTGCACTTATATCATCATGTGATTGATACGGAGTAGCTTGTTAACACGTTGGTACTGTGGACATTTGTGGATCATATTTTTTAAAGAACATTTGTCTGGTGCTGGAATATACCTTATTGGGGCAATACTGATGTAGTGAGCTTGGTTCTGTTATTGAATCTATGTGTTGAGCTGTAATTATGTTATGAGCTTTTTTTGGTGCTGATTTATCTGCTGAGCTTGGTTCCAGTGCTGTATTTATGTTATGGCTGGGCTCTTGAATTCTATTTATGCACTGAGCTTGGTTCTGATATTGTATCCATGAGCTAAGCTTGCTCTGGGTCTGCGGTTGCATTTATGTTCTGATGCTGTATTAATGTTATGTGCTGAGCTTGGGTCTGGGGCTGTATTTATGCTATGAGTTTGGTTCTGGCACTGTATCCATGTATAGAGCTGTATTCATATTATGAGTTTGGTTCTGGCACTGTATTTATGTATGAAGCTTGGTCCTGGTATCATATTTATGAGTTTTGTTTTGGTGCTGTATTTATGTACTGAGCTTGGTTCTGGTACTGTATCCCGGTGATGAGCTTGGTCTGTGGCTGTATGTGATTTTGGTACCATATTTAATTACTGAACTGTTCTGTTGTGAACATGCTGCCTACTTTACTGCTTGCCGTACAAGCACAATCAGGTAGACGGCCTATCGGTGCTATATATATTTTTTTATGACAAGGGTGAAACATAAAGCTGGCACTGGCTGGGAGTTGTAGTCTGCACCAGCCGGGGACCCACATGTTGGAGACTTCATCTAGGCTATAGCCGGGTAAGATATTATCTCGGAGGTAGATGTAATAACAGCCATATTGGTAGCCACCCAGCTTTCCCGGGAGCAGACAAACCAGGAATAACTGTGGCTGATAGCAGAGAAAAGTACTTCAGGTGACACAGACTATTATTTAAGTTTGTGCACCCTTTAAAAAGCTGCAGAGAAGCGAATTTTCTGTAGAAAAAGGTTATTTGTGAGCCGGTCAGACGGTTACATAAGACGTGCGCGGCGTTCTCGCTGACTCGGGGATGTATACACAAAGCTCACCGTCTCAGCAACAATTCATCAATTCATGTGCAGCTAATCAAGCCATTTGCTTTCGAGCGTGGACCAGGAGAGGATCTCATGCGGAGTCACGATCGTTCAAAGCAATCTAATTGAATTTCAGGGCCAGGAGCGTTGCACGCCACGTGACGCGTCTCCAGCGAGGCGCAGTGCCAGACACTGCGGGCGTTACATAATCACATGCTGTTGCTGGCTGATCAGGGCTGCGCTCTCTCGCTCCGCTCATCGACTTGGCAGTCTGTGTCTCCTCCAATCATTTCCCTGCAGACCCAAAAGCCCGCACACCCTCTTCACATGTGCGGTCACATGGCGGCGGCGGCGGCGGCGGATGAGAACAAGTCTGATGGATTTTTCAATGGAGTGACAAAACATGAAAAAAAGTTTTGTGTAATCGCTCAGAAAGCTTCGCATCCGCCATCAGCGGGCCATCAGCGGGCGCAAGACAGCGCGGCAGAATGTAGGGTGGAGGACCGAGAAGAAAGAGGGAGGGGGTGAAAAAAAGCCAGACACGGAGACAGCCTGCCGCTAAACAGCTGTTGTGGAACTACACATCTCAGCATGCCCGAGCCAGAACCCATAGAGAGAACAGGTGGAGAACCGCAGGTGTCCCCACAGCAAGGAAAGGCAGAGACTACTAATACGGCGAAAAAGTAGGGGGAGCCGGAGCCAAGTAATCAGGAGAGCGGCGCAGCAATGGGGGACCAAAAACAGTGTCTACACTACAAACACCCCTGCTAATATACAGCATATAACCACATAGGAGGCAGTATTATAGTAGTTATATTCTTGTACATAGGAGGCAGTATTATAGTAGTTATATTCTTGTACATAGGAGGCAGTATTATAGTAGTTATATTCTTGTACATAGGGGGCAGTATTATAGTAGTTATATTCTTGTACATAGGGGGCAGTATTATAGTAGTTATATTCTTGTACATAGGGAGGCAGTATTATAGTAGTTATATTCTTGTACATAGGGGGCAGTATTATAGTAGTTATATTCTTGTACATAGGGGGCAGTATTATAGTAGTTATATTCTTGTACATAGGGGGCAGTATTATAGTAGTTATATTCTTGTACATAGGGGGCAGTATTATACTAGTTATATTCTTGTACATAGGGGGCAGTATTATAGTAGTTATATTCTTGTACATAGGGGGCAGTATTATAGTAGTTATATTCTTGTACATAGGGGGCAGTATTATAGTAGTTATATTCTTGTACATAGGAGGCAGTATTATAGTAGTTATATTCTTGTACATAGGGGGCAGTATTATAGTAGTTATATTCTTGTACATAGGAGGCAGTATTATAGTAGTTATATTCTTGTATATAGGGGCAGTATTATAGTAGTTATATTCTTGTACATAGGAGGCAGTATTATAGTAGTTATATTCTTGTACATAGGGGGCAGTATTATAGTAATTATATTCTTGTATATAGGGGCAGTATTATAGTAGTTATATTCTTGTACATAGGAGGCAGTATTATAGTAGTTATATTCTTGTACACAGGGGGCAGTATTATAGTAGTTATATTCTTGTACATAGGGGGCAGTATTATAGTAGTTATATTCTTGTACATAGGGGACAGTATTATAGTAGTTATATTCTTGTACATAGGGGGCAGTATTATAGTAGTTATATACTTGTACATAGGGGGCAGTATTATAGTAGTTATATTCTTGCACATAGGGGGCAGTATTATAGTAGTTATATTCTTGTACATAGGAGCAGTATTATAGTAGTTATATTCTTGTACATAGGGGGCAGTATTATAGTAGTTATATTCTTGTACATAGGGGGCAATATTATAATAGTTATATTCTTGTACATAGGAGCAGTATTATAGTAGTTATATTCTTGTACATAGGGGGCAGTATTATAGTAGTTATATTCTTGTACATAGGGGGCAATATTATAATAGTTATATTCTTGTACATAGGAGGCAGTATTATAGTAGTTATATTCTTGTACATAGGGGACAGTATTATAGTAGTTATATTCTTGTACATAGGGGGCAGTATTATAGTAGTTATATTCTTGTACATAGGGGGCAGTATTCTAGTAGTTATATTCTTGTACATAGTGGGGCAGTATTATAGTAGTTATATTCTTGTACATAGGGGAGCTGTATTATAGTAGTTATATTCTTGTACATAGGGGGCAGTATTATAGTAGTTATATTCTTGTACATAGGGGGCAGTATTATAGTAGTTATATTCTTGTACATAGGGGGCAGTATTATACTAGTTATATTCTTGTACATAGGGGGCAATATTATAATAGTTATATTCTTGTACATAGGGGGCAGTATTATAGTAGTTATATTCTTGTACATAGGGGAGCTGTATTATAGTAGTTATATTCTTGTACATAGGGGGCAGTATTATAGTAGTTATATTCCTGTACATAGGGGGCAGTATTATAGTAGTTATATTCTTGTACATAGGGGGCAGTATTATAATAGTTATATTCTTGTACATAGGGGGCAGTATTATAGTAGTTATATTCTTGTACATAGGGGAGCTGTATTATAGTAGTTATATTCTTGTACATAGGAGGCAGTATTATAATAGTTATATTCTTGTACATAGGGGGCAGTATTATAGTAGTTATATTCTTGTACATAGGGAGCAGTATTATAGTAGGTATATTCTTGTACATAGGGGCAGTATTATAGTAGTTATATTCTTGTACATAGGGAGCAGTATTATAGTAGTTATATTCTTGTACATAGGAGGCAGTTTTATAGTAGTTATATTCTTGTACATAGGAGGCAGTATTATAGTAGTTATATTCTTGTACATAGGGGGCAGTATTATAGTAGTTATATTCTTGTATATAGGGGGCAGTATTATAGTAGTTATATTCTTGTACATAGGAGGCAGTATTATAGTAGTTATATTCTTGTACATAGGGGGCAGTATTATAGTAGTTATATTCTTGTACATAGGGGGCAGTATTATAGTAGTTATATTCTTGTACATAGGGGGCAGTATTATAGTAGTTATATTCTTGTACATAGGGGGCAGTATTATACTAGTTATATTCTTGTACATAGGGGGCAATATTATAATAGTTATATTCTTGTACATAGGGGGCAGTATTATAGTAGTTATATTCTTGTACATAGGGGAGCTGTATTATAGTAGTTATATTCTTGTACATAGGGGGCAGTATTATAGTAGTTATATTCCTGTACATAGGGGGCAGTATTATAGTAGTTATATTCTTGTACATAGGGGGCAGTATTATAATAGTTATATTCTTGTACATAGGGGGCAGTATTATAGTAGTTATATTCTTGTACATAGGGGAGCTGTATTATAGTAGTTATATTCTTGTACATAGGAGGCAGTATTATAATAGTTATATTCTTGTACATAGGGGGCAGTATTATAGTAGTTATATTCTTGTACATAGGGAGCAGTATTATAGTAGGTATATTCTTGTACATAGGGGCAGTATTATAGTAGTTATATTCTTGTACATAGGGAGCAGTATTATAGTAGTTATATTCTTGTACATAGGAGGCAGTTTTATAGTAGTTATATTCTTGTACATAGGAGGCAGTATTATAGTAGTTATATTCTTGTACATAGGGGGCAGTATTATAGTAGTTATATTCTTGTATATAGGGGGCAGTATTATAGTAGTTATATTCTTGTACATAGGAGGCAGTATTATAGTAGTTATATTCTTGTACATAGGGGGCAGTATTATAGTAGTTATATTCTTGTACATAGGGGGCAGTATTATAGTAGTTATATTCTTGTACATAGGGGGCAGTATTATAGTAGTTATATTCTTGTACATAGGGGGCAGTATTATAGTAGTTATATTCTTGTACATAGGAGCAGTATTATAGTAGTTATATTCTTGTACATAGGAGGCAGTATTATAGTAGTTATATTCTTGTACATAGGGGGCAGTATTATAGTAGTTATATTCTTGTACATAGGGGGCGGTATTATAGTAGTTATATTCTTGTACATAGGGGGCGGTATTATAGTAGTTATATTCTTGTACATAGGGAGCAGTATTATAGTAGTTATATTCTTGTACATAGGGGCAGTATTATAGTAGTTCTATTCTTGTACATAGGAGGCAGTATTATAGTAGTTATATTCTTGTACATAAGGGGCAGTATTATAGTAGTTATATTCTTGTACATAGGAGGCAGTATTATAGTAGTTATATTCTTGTACATAAGGGGCAGTATTATAGTAGTTATATTCTTGTACATAGGGGGCAGTATTATAGTAGTTATATTCTTGTAAATAGGGGGCAGTATTATAGTAGTTATATTCTTGTACATAGGGGGCAGTATTATAGTAGTTATATTCTTGTACATAGGGGGCAGTAGTATAGTAGTTATATTCTTGTACATAGGGGGCAGTATTATAGTAGTTATATTCTTGTACATAGGGGGCAGTAGTATAGTAGTTATATTCTTGTACATAGGGGGCAGTATTATAGTAGTTATATTCTTGTACATAGGGGACAGTATTATAGTAGTTATATTCTTGTACATAGGGGGCAGTATTATAGTAGTTATATTCTTGTACATAGGGGGCAGTATTATAGTAGTTATATTCTTGTACATAGGAGGCAGTATTATAGTAGTTATATTCTTGTACATAAGGGGCAGTATTATAGTAGTTATATTCTTGTACATAGGGGGCAGTATTATAGTAGTTATATTCTTGTACATAGGGGGCAGTATTATAGTAGTTATATTCTTGTACATAGGGGGCAGTATTATAGTAGTTATATTCTTGTACATAGGGGGCAGTATTATAGTAGTTATATTCTTGTACATAGGGGGCAGTATTATAGTAGTTATATTCTTGTACATAGGGGGCAGTAGTATAGTAGTTATATTCTTGTACATAGGGGGCAGTATTATAGTAGTTATATTCTTGTACATAGGGGGCAGTAGTATAGTAGTTATATTCTTGTACATAGGGGGCAGTATTATAGTAGTTATATTCTTGTACATAGGGGGCAGTATTATAGTAGTTATATTCTTGCACATAGGGGGCAGTATTATAGTAGTTATATTCTTGTATATAGGAGCAGTATTATAGTAGTTATATTCTTGTACATAGAGGGCAGTATTATAGTAGTTATATTCTTGTACATAGAGGGCAGTATTATAGTAGTTATATTCTTGTATATAGGAGCAGTATTATAGTAGTTATATTCTTGTACATAGAGGGCAGTATTATAGTAGTTATATTCTTGTACATAGGGGGCAGTATTATAGTAGTTATATTCTTGTACATAGGGGGCAGTATTATAGTAGTTATATTCTTGTACATAGGGGGCAGTATTATAGTAGTTATATTCTTGTACATAGGGGGCAGTATTATAGTAGTTATATTCTTGTACATAGGGGGCAGTATTATAGTAGTTATATTCTTGTACATAGAGGGCAGTATTATAGTAGTTATATTCTTGTACATAGGAGGCAGTATTATAGTAGTTATATTCTTGTACATAGGGAGCAGTATTATAGTAGTTATATTCTTGTACATAGGGGACAGTATTATAGTAGTTATATTCTTGTACATAGGGGGCAGTATTATAGTAGTTATATTCTTGTACATAGGGGGCAGTATTATAGTAGTTATATTCTTGTACATAGGGGGCAGTATTATAGTAGTTATATTCTTGTACACAGGAGGCAGTATTATAGTAGTTATATTCTTGTACATATGAGGCAGTATTATAGTAGATATATTCTTGTACATAGGAACAGTATTATAGTAGTTATATTCTTGTACATAGGGGGCAGTATTATAGTAGTTATATTCTTCTACATAGGAGGCAGTATTATAGTAGTTATATTCCTGTACATAGGTGGCAGTATTATAGTAGTTATATTCTTGTACATAGGGGCAGTATTATAGTAGTTATATTCCTGTACATAGGGGGCAGTATTATAGTAGTTATATTCTTGTACATAGGGGCAGTATTATAGTGGTTATATTCTTGTACATAGGGGGCCGTATTATAGTAGTTATATTCTTGTACATAAGGGCAGTATTATAGTAGTTATATTCTTGTACATAGGGGGCAGTATTATAGTAGTTATATTCTTGTACATAGGGGGCAGTATTATAGTAGTTATATTCTTGTACATAGGGGGCAGTATTATAGTAGTTATATTCTTGTACATAGGGGGCAGTATTATAGTAGTTATATTCTTGTACATAGGAGGCAGTATTATAGTAGTTATATTCTTGTACATACGGGGCAGTATTATAGTAGTTATATTCTTGTACATAGGGAGCAGTATTATAGTAGTTATATTCTTGTACAGAGGGGGCAGTATTATAGTAGTTATATTCTTGTACATAGGAGCAGTATTATAGTAGTTATATTCTTCTACATAGGGGGCAGTATTATAGTAGTTATATTCTTGTACATAGGGGACAGTATTATAGTAGTTATATTCTTGTACACAGGGGGCAGTATTATAGTAGTTATATTCTTGTACATAGGGGGCAGTATTATAGTAGTTATATTCTTGTACATAAGGGCAGTATTATAGTAGTTATATTCTTGTACATAGGGGGCAGTATTATAGTAGTTATATTCTTGTACATAGGGGGCAGTATTATAGTAGTTATATTCTTGTACATAGGGGGCAGTATTATAGTAGTTATATTCTTGTACATAGGAGGCAGTATTATAGTAGTTATATTCTTGTACATACGGGGCAGTATTATAGTAGTTATATTCTTGTACATAGGGAGCAGTATTATAGTAGTTATATTCTTGTACATAGGGGGCAGTATTATAGTAGTTATATTCTTGTACATAGGAGCAGTATTATAGTAGTTATATTCTTGTACATAAGGGCAGTATTATAGTAGTTATATTCTTGTACATAGGGGGCAGTATTATAGTAGTTATATTCTTGTACATAGGGGGCAGTATTATAGTAGTTATATTCTTGTACATAGGGGAGCAGTATTATAGTAGTTATATTCTTGTACATAGGGGGCAGTATTATAGTAGTTATATTCTTGTACATAGGGGACAGTATTATAGTAGTTATATTCTTGTACATAGGGGACAGTATTATAGTAGTTATATTCTTGTACACAGGGGGCAGTATTATAGTAGTTATATTCTTGTACATAGGGGACAGTATTATAGTAGTTATATTCTTGTACATAAGGGCAGTATTATAGTAGTTATATTCTTGTACATAAGGGCAGTATTAAAGTAGTTATATTCTTGTACATAGGGGACAGTATAATAGTAGTTATATTCTTGTACATAGGAGGCAGTATTATAGTAGTTATATTCTTGCACATAGGAGGCAGTATTATAGTAGTTATATTCTTGTACATAGGGGACAGTATTATAGTAGTTATATCCTTGTACATAGGGGGCAGTATTATAGTAGTTATATTCTTGTACATAGGGGTAGTATTATAGTAGTTATATTCTTGTACATAGGGGGCAGTATTATAGTAGTTATATTCTTGCACATAGGAGGCAGTATTATAGTAGTTATATTCTTGTACATAGGGGACAGTATTATAGTAGTTATATCCTTGTACATAGGGGGCAGTATTATAGTAGTTATATTCTTGTACATAGGGGGCAGTATTATAGTAGTTATATTCTTGTACATAGGGGACAGTATTATAGTAGTTATATTCTTGTACACAGGGGGCAGTATTATAGTAGTTATATTCTTGTACATAGGGGACAGTATTATAGTAGTTATATTCTTGTACATAAGGGCAGTATTATAGTAGTTATATTCTTGTACATAAGGGCAGTATTATAGTAGTTATATTCTTGTACATAGGGGGCAGTATTATAGTAGTTATATTCTTGTACATAGGGGGCAGTATTATAGTAGTTATATTCTTGTACATAGGGGGCAGTATTATAGTAGTTATATTCTTGTACATAGGGGGCAGTATTATAGTAGTTATATTCTTGTACATAGGAGGCAGTATTATAGTAGTTATATTCTTGTACATACGGGGCAGTATTATAGTAGTTATATTCTTGTACATAGGGAGCAGTATTATAGTAGTTATATTCTTGTACATAGGGGGCAGTATTATAGTAGTTATATTCTTGTACATAGGAGCAGTATTATAGTAGTTATATTCTTCTACATAGGGGGCAGTATTATAGTAGTTATATTCTTGTACATAGGGGACAGTATTATAGTAGTTATATTCTTGTACACAGGGGGCAGTATTATAGTAGTTATATTCTTGTACATAGGGGACAGTATTATAGTAGTTATATTCTTGTACATAAGGGCAGTATTATAGTAGTTATATTCTTGTACATAGGGGGCAGTATTATAGTAGTTATATTCTTGTACATAGGGGGCAGTATTTTAGTAGTTATATTCTTGTACATAGGGGGCAGTATTATAGTAGTTATATTCTTGTACATAGGAGGCAGTATTATAGTAGTTATATTCTTGTACATACGGGGCAGTATTATAGTAGTTATATTCTTGTACATAGGGAGCAGTATTATAGTAGTTATATTCTTGTACATAGGGGGCAGTATTATAGTAGTTATATTCTTGTACATAGGAGCAGTATTATAGTAGTTATATTCTTGTACATAAGGGCAGTATTATAGTAGTTATATTCTTGTACATAGGGGACAGTATTATAGTAGTTATATTCTTGTACATAGGGGGCAGTATTATAGTAGTTATATTCTTGTACATAGGGGACAGTATTATAGTAGTTATATTCTTGTACACAGGGGGCAGTATTATAGTAGTTATATTCTTGTACATAGGGGACAGTATTATAGTAGTTATATTCTTGTACATAAGGGCAGTATTATAGTAGTTATATTCTTGTACATAAGGGCAGTATTATAGTAGTTATATTCTTGTACATAGGGGGCAGTATTATAGTAGTTATATTCTTGTACATAGGGGGCAGTATTATAGTAGTTATATTCTTGTACATAGGGGGCAGTATTATAGTAGTTATATTCTTGTACATAGGAGGCAGTATTATAGTAGTTATATTCTTGTACATACGGGGCAGTATTATAGTAGTTATATTCTTGTACATAGGGAGCAGTATTATAGTAGTTATATTCTTGTACATAGGGGGCAGTATTATAGTAGTTATATTCTTGTACATAGGAGCAGTATTATAGTAGTTATATTCTTGTACATAGGGGGCAGTATTATAGTAGTTATATTCTTGTACATAGGGGGCAGTATTATAGTAGTTATATTCTTGTACATAGGGGGCAGTATTATAGTAGTTATATTCTTGTACATAGGGAGCAGTATTACAGTAGTTATATTCTTGTACATAGGGGGCAGTATTATAGTAGTTATATTCTTGTAAATAGGGGAGCAGTATTATAGTAGTTATATTCTTGTACATAGGGGGCAGTATTATAGTAGTTATATTCTTGTACATAGGGGGCAGTATTATAGTAGTTATATTCTTGTACATAGGGGGCAGTATTATAGTAGTTATATTCTTGTACATAGGGGGCAGTATTATAGTAGTTATATTCTTGTACATAGGGGGCAGTATTATAGTAGTTATATTCTTGTACATAGGGAGCAGTATTACAGTAGTTATATTCTTGTACATAGGGGGCAGTATTATAGTAGTTATATTCTTGTAAATAGGGGAGCAGTATTATAGTAGTTATATTCTTGTACATAGGGGGCAGTATTATAGTAGTTATATTCTTGTACATAGGGGGCAGTATTATAGTAGTTATATTCTTGTACATAGGGGCAGCATTATAGTAGTTATATTCTTGTACATAGGGGGCAGTATTATAGTAGTTATATTCTTGTACATAGGAGGCAGTATTATAGTAGCTATATTCATGTACATGGGGGCAGTATTATACTAGTTATATTCTTGTACATAGCAGTATTATAGTAGTTATATTCTTGTACATAGGGGGCAGTATTATAGTAGTTATATTCTTGTACATAGGGGGCAGTATTATAGTAGTTATATTCTTGTACATAGGGGCAGTATTATAGTAGTTATATTCTTGTACATAGGGGGCAGTATTATAGTAGTTATATTCTTGTATATAGGAGCAGTATTATAGTAGTTATATTCTTGTACATAGGGGGCAGTATTATAGTAGTTATATTCTTGTACATAGGGGGCAGTATTATAGTAGTTATATTCTTGTACATAGGGGGCAGTATTATAGTAGTTATATTCTTGTACATACGGGGCAGTATTATAGTAGTTATATTCTTGTACATAGGGAGCAGTATTATAGTAGTTATATTCTTGTATATAGGGGGCAGTATTATAGTAGTTATATTCTTGTACATATGAGGCAGTATTATAGTAGTTATATTCCTGTACATAGGTGGCAGTATTATAGTAGTTATATTCTTGTACATAGAGGGCTGTATTATAGTAGTTATATTCTTGTACATAGAGGGCAGTATTATAGTAGTTATATTCTTGTACATAGGAGCAGTATTATAGTAGTTATATTCTTGTACATAGGGGGCAGTATTATAGTAGTTATATTCCTGTACATAGGTGGCAGTATTATAGTAGTTATATTCTTGTACATAGGGGCAGTATTATAGTGGTTATATACTTGTACATATGGGCAGTATTATAGTAGTTATATTCCTGTACATAGGGGGCAGTATTATAGTGGTTATATTCTTGTACATAGGGGCAGTATTATAGTGGTTATATTCTTGTACATAGGGGGCCGTATTATAGTAGTTATATTCTTGTACATAAGGGCAGTATTATAGTAGTTATATTCTTGTACATAGGGGACAGTATTATAGTAGTTATATTCTTGTACATAGGGGACAGTATTATAGTAGTTATATTCTTGTACATAGGAGGCAGTATTATAGTAGTTATATTCTTGTACATAGGGGACAGTATTATAGTAGTTATATTCTTGTACATAGGAGGCAGTATTATAGTAGTTATATTCTTGTACATAGAGGGCAGTATTATAGTAGTTATATTCTTATACAAAGGAGGCAGTATTATAGTAGTTATATTCTTGTACATAGGAGCAGTATTATAGTAGTTATATACTTGTACATAGAGGCAGTATTATAGTAGTTATATTCTTGTACATAGGGGACAGTATTATAGTAGTTATATTCTTGTACACAGGGGGCAGTATTATAGTAGTTATGTTCTTGTACATAGGGGACAGTATTATAGTAGTTATATTCTTGTACATAAGGGCAGTATTATAGTAGTTATATTCTTGTACATAAGGGCAGTATTATAGTAGTTATATTCTTGTACATAGGGGGCAGTATTATAGTAGTTATATTCTTGTACATAGGGGGCAGTATTATAGTAGTTATATTCTTGTACATAGGGGGCAGTATTATAGTAGTTATATTCTTGTACATAGGAGGCAGTATTATAGTAGTTATATTCTTGTACAAACGGGGCAGTATTATAGTAGTTATATTCTTGTACATAGGGAGCAGTATTATAGTAGTTATATTCTTGTACATAGGGGGCAGTATTATAGTAGTTATATTCTTGTACATAGGAGCAGTATTATAGTAGTTATATTCTTCTACATAGGGGGCAGTATTATAGTAGTTATATTCTTGTACATAGGGGACAGTATTATAGTAGTTATATTCTTGTACACAGGGGGCAGTATTATAGTAGTTATATTCTTGTACATAGGGGACAGTATTATAGTAGTTATATTCTTGTACATAAGGGCAGTATTATAGTAGTTATATTCTTGTACATAAGGGCAGTATTATAGTAGTTATATTCTTGTACATAGGGGGCAGTATTATAGTAGTTATATTCTTGTACAGAGGGGGCAGTATTATAGTAGTTATATTCTTGTACATAGGGGGCAGTATTATAGTAGTTATATTCTTGTACATAGGAGGCAGTATTATAGTAGTTATATTCTTGTACATACGGGGCAGTATTATAGTAGTTATATTCTTGTACATAGGGAGCAGTATTATAGTAGTTATATTCTTGTACATAGGGGGCAGTATTATAGTAGTTATATTCTTGTACATAGGAGCAGTATTATAGTAGTTATATTCTTGTACATAAGGGCAGTATTATAGTAGTTATATTCTTGTACATAGGGGACAGTATTATAGTAGTTATATTCTTGTACATAGGGGGCAGTATTATAGTAGTTATATTCTTGTACATAGGGGAGCAGTATTATAGTAGTTATATTCTTGTACATAGGGGGCAGTATTATAGTAGTTATATTCTTGTACATAGGGGACAGTATTATAGTAGTTATATTCTTGTACATAGGAGGCAGTATTATAGTAGTTATATTCTTGTACATAGGGGACAGTATTATAGTAGTTATATTCTTGTACACAGGGGGCAGTATTATAGTAGTTATATTCTTGTACATAGGGGACAGTATTATAGTAGTTATATTCTTGTACATAAGGGCAGTATTATAGTAGTTATATTCTTGTACATAAGGGCAGTATTATAGTAGTTATATTCTTGTACATAGGGGGCAGTATTATAGTAGTTATATTCTTGTACATAGGGGGCAGTATTATAGTAGTTATATTCTTGTACATAGGGGGCAGTATTATAGTAGTTATATTCTTGTACATAGGGGGCAGTATTATAGTAGTTATATTCTTGTATATAGGAGCAGTATTATAGTAGTTATATTCTTGTACATAGGGGGCAGTATTATAGTAGTTATATTCTTGTACATAGGGGGCAGTATTATAGTAGTTATATTCTTGTACATAGGGGGCAGTATTATAGTAGTTATATTCTTGTACATAGGGGGCAGTATTATAGTAGTTATATTCTTGTACGTAGGAGCAGTATTATAGCAGTTATATTCTTGTACATAGGGAGCAGTATTATAGTAGTTATATTCTTGTGCATAGGGGGCAGTATTATAGTAGTTATATTCTTGTACATAGGGGGCAGTATTATAGTAGTTATATTCTTGTACATAGGGGGCAGTATTATAGTAGTTATATTCTTGTACATAGGGGGCAGTATTATAGTAGTTATATTCTTGTACATAGGGGGCAGTATTATAGTAGTTATATTCTTGTACATAGGAGGCAGTATTATAGTAGTTATATTCTTGTACATAGGGGGCAGTATTATAGTAGTTATATTCTTGTACATAGGGAGCAGTATTATAGTAGTTATATTCTTGTACATAGGGAGCAGTATTATAGTAGTTATATTCTTGTACATAGGGGGCAGTATTATAGTAGTTATATTCTTGTACATAGGAGGCAGTATTATAGTAGTTATATTCTTGTACATAGGAGGCAGTATTATAGTAGTTATATTCTTGTACATAGGGGGCAGTATTATAGTAGTTATATTCTTGTACATACGGGGCAGTATTATAGTAGTTATATTCTTGTACATAGGGGGCAGTATTATAGTAGTTATATTCTTGTACATAGGGGGTAGTATTATAGTAGTTATATTCTTGTACATAGGGGGCAGTATTATAGTAGTTATATTCTTGTACATAGGGAGCAGTATTATAGTAGTTATATTCTTGTACATACGGGGCAGTATTATAGTAGTTATATTCTTGTACATAGGGGGCAGTATTATAGTAGTTATATTCTTGTACATAGGGGGTAGTATTATAGTAGTTATATTCTTGTACATAGGGGGCAGTATTATAGTAGTTATATTCTTGTATATAGGAGCAGTATTATAGTAGTTATATTCTTGTACATAGGGGGCAGTATTATAGTAGTTATATTCTTGTACATAGGAGCAGTATTATAGTAGTTATATTCTTGTACATAGGGGGCAGTATTATACTAGTTATATTCTTGTACATAGGGGGCAGTATTATACTAGTTATATTCTTGTACATAGAGGGCAGTATTATAGTAGTTATATTCTTGTACATAGGGGGCAGTATTATAGTAGTTATATTCTTGTACATAGGGGGCAGTATTATAGTAGTTATATTCTTGTACATAGGGGGCAGTATTATAGTAGTTATATTCTTGTACATAGGGGGCAGTATTATAGTAGTTATATTCTTGTACATAGGGGACAGTATTATAGTAGTTATATTCTTGTACGTAGGAGCAGTATTATAGCAGTTATATTCTTGTACATAGGGGGCAGTATTATAGTAGTTATATTCTTGTACATAGGGGGCAGTATTATAGTAGTTATATTCTTGTACATAGGGGGCAGTATTATAGTAGTTATATTCTTGTACATAGGGGGCAGTATTATAGTAGTTATATTCTTGTACATAGGGGGCAGTATTATAGTAGTTATATTCTTGTACATAGGGGGCAGTATTATAGTAGTTATATTCTTGTACATAGGGGGGCAGTAT
Organism: Eleutherodactylus coqui; assembly: GCA_035609135.1. Lineage (NCBI taxonomy): Eukaryota > Metazoa > Chordata > Amphibia > Anura > Eleutherodactylidae > Eleutherodactylus > Eleutherodactylus coqui. Next base: position 1,090,878 of record CM069406.1, on the reverse strand, counting down.
TATAGTAGTTATATTCTTGTATATAGGGGGCAGTATTATAGTAGTTATATTCTTGTACATAGGGGGCAGTATTATAGTAGTTATATTCTTGTACATAGGAGGCAGTATTATAGTAGTTATATTCTTGTACATAGGAGGCAGTATTATAGTAGTTATATTCTTGTACATAGGGGGGCAGTATTATAGTAGTTATATTCTTGTACATAGGGGGCAGTATTATAGTAGTTATATTCTTGTACATAGAGGGCAGTATTATAGTAGTTATATTCTTGTACATAGGGGGCAGTACTATAGTAGTTATATTCTTGTACATAGGGGGCAGTATTATAGTAGTTATATTCTTGTACATAAGGAGCAGTATTATAGTAGTTATATTCTTGTACATAGGAGCAGTATTATAGTAGTTATATTCTTGTACATAGGGGGCAGTATTATAGTAGTTATATTCTTGTACATAGAGGGCAGTATTATAGTAGTTATATTCTTGTACATAGGAGGCAGTATTATAGTAGTTATATTCTTGTACATAGGAGGCAGTATTATAGTAGTTATATTCTTGTACATAGGGGGGCAGTATTATAGTAGTTATATTCTTGTACACAGGAGCAGTATTATAGTAGTTATATTCTTGTACATAGGGGGCAGTATTATAGTAGTTATATTCTTGTACATAGAGGGCAGTATTATAGTAGTTATATTCTTGTACATAGGGGGCAGTACTATAGTAGTTATATTCTTGTACATAGGGGGCAGTATTATAGTAGTTATATTCTTGTACATACTGGGCAGCACTATAGTAGTTATATTCTTGTACATAGGGGGCAGTATTATAGTAGTTATATTCTTGTACATAAGGAGCAGTATTATAGTAGTTATATTCTTGTACATAGGGGCAGTATTATAGTAGTTATATTCTTGTACATAGGAGGCAGTATTATAGTAGTTATATTCTTGTACATAGGGGGCAGTATTATAGTAGTTATATTCTTGTACATGGGGCAGTATTATAATAGTTATATTCTTGTACATAGGAGGCAGTATTATAGTAGTTATATTCTTGTACATAGGGGGCAGTATTATACTAGTTATATTCTTGTACATAGGGGGCAGTATTATAGTAGTTATATTCTTGTACATAGGGGGCAGTATTATAGTGGTTATATTCTTGTACATAGGGGAGCAGTATTATAGTAGTTATATTCTTGTACATAGGGGGCAGTATTATAGTAGTTATATTCTTGTACATAGGTGCAGTATTATAGTAGTTATATTCTTGTATATAGGGGGCAGTATTATAGTAGTTATATTCTTGTACATAGGGGGCAGTATTATAGTAGTTATATTCTTGTACATAGGAGCAGTATTATAGTAGTTATATTCTTGTACATAGGGGCAGTATTATAGTAGTTATATTCTTGTACATAGGGAGCAGTATTATAGTAGTTATATTCTTGTACACAGGGGGCAGTATTATAGTAGTTATATTCTTGTACATAGGGGGCAGTATTATAGTAGTTATATTCTTGTACATAAGAGTAGTATAATAGTAGTTATATTCTTGTACATAGGGGGCAGTATTATAGTAATTATATTCTTGTACATAGGGGGCAGTATTATAGTAGTTATATTCTTGTACATAGGGGGCAGTATTATAGTAGTTATATTCTAGTACATAGGGGGCAGTATTATAGTAGTTATATTCTTGTACATAGGGGGCAGTATTATAGTAGTTATATTCTTGTACATAGGGGCAGTATTATAGTAGTTATATTCTTGTACATAGGGGGCAGTATTATAGTAGTTATATTCTTGTACATAGGGGAGCAGTATTATAGTAGTTATATTCTTGTACATAGGGGGCAGTATTATAGTAGTTATATTCTTGAACATAGGGGGCAGTATTATAGTAGTTATATTCTTGTACATAGGGGGCAGTATTATAGTAGTTATATTCTTGTACAAAGGAGCAGTATTATAGTAGTTATATTCTTGTACATAGGGGGCAGTATTATAGTAGTTATATTCTTGTACATAGGGGGCAGTATTATAGTAGTTATATTCTTGTACATAGGGGGCAGTATTATAGTAGTTATATTCTTGTACACAGGAGCAGTATTATAGTAGTTATATTCTTGTACATAGGGGGCAGTATTATAGTAGTTATATTCTTGAACATAGGGGGCAGTATTATAGTAGTTATATTCTTGTACATAGGGGGCAGTATTATAGTAGTTATATCCTTATACATAGGGGGCAGTATTATAGTAGTTATATTCTTGTACATAGGGGGCAGTATTATAGTAGTTATATTCTTGTATATAGGGAGCAGTATTATAGTAGTTATATTCTTGTACATAGGAGGCAGTATTATAGTAGTTATATTCTTGTACATAGGGGGCAGTATTATAGTAGTTATATTCTTGTACATAGGGGGCAGTATTATAGTAGTTATATTCTTGTACATAGGGGGCAGTATTATAGTAGTTATATTCTTGTACACAGGAGCAGTATTATAGTAGTTTATATTCTTGTACATAGGAGCAGTATTATAGTAGTTATATTCTTGTAAACAGGAGCAGTATTATAGCAGTTTATATTCTTGTACATAGGAGCAGTATTATAGTAGTTATATTCTTGTACATAGGGGGCAGTATTATAGTAGTTATATTCTTGTACATAGGGGCAGTATTATAGTAGTTATATTCTTGTACATAGGGGGCAGTATTATAGTAGTTATAGTCTTGTACATAGGGGAGCAGTATTATAGTAGTTATATTCTTGTACATAGGGGGGCAGTATTATAGTAGTTATAGTCTTGTACATAGGGGAGCAGTATTATAGTAGTTATATTCTTGTACATAGGGGAGCAGTATTATAGTAGTTATATTCTTGTACATAGGGGGCAGTGTTATAGTAGGTATATTCTTGTACATAGGGGGCAGTATTATAGTAGTTATATTCTTGTACATAGGGGGCAGTATTATAGTAGTTATATTCTTGAACATAGGGGGCAGTATTATAGTAGTTATATTCTTGTACATAGGGGGCAGTGTTATAGTAGGTATATTCTTGTACATAAGGAGCAGTATTATAGTAGTTAAATTCTTGTACATAGGGGGCAGTATTATAGTAGTTATATTCTTGTACATAGGGGGCAGTATTATAGTAGTTATATTCTTGTACATAGGGGGCAGTATTATAGTAGTTATATTCTTGTACATAGGGGGCAGTATTATAGTAGTTATATTCTTGTACATAGGAGGCAGTATTATAGTAGTTATATTCTTGTACATAGGGGGCAGTATTATAGTAGTTATATTCTTGTACATAGGGGGCAGTATTATAGTAGTTATATTCTTGTACATAGGGGGCAGTATTATAGTAGTTATATTCTTGTACAGAGGGGGCAGTATTATAGTAGTTATATTCTTGTACATAGGGGGCAGTATTATAGTAGTTATATTCTTGTACATAGGGGGCAGTATTATAGTAGTTATATTCTTGTACATAGGGGGCAGTATTATAGTAGTTATATTCTTGTACATAGGGAGCAGTATTATAGTAGTTATATTCTTGTACATAGAGGGCAGTATTATAGTAGTTATATTCTTGTACATAGGGGCAGTATTATAGTAGTTATATTCTTGTACATAGTGGACAGTATTATAGTAGTTATATTCTTGTACATAGGGGCAGTATTATAGTAGTTATATTCTTGTACATAGGGGGCAGTATTATAGTAGTTATATTCCTGTACATAGGGGGCAGTATTATAGTAGTTATATTCTTGTACATAGGGGGCAGTATTATAGTAGTTATATTCTTGTACATGGTAGCAGTATTATAGTAGTTATATTCTTGTACATAGGGGCAGTATTATAGTAGTTATATTCTTGTACATAGGGGGCAGTATTATAGTAGTTATATTCTTGAACATAGGGGGCAGTATTATAGTAGTTATATTCTTGTACATAGGAGGCAGTATTATAGGAGTTATATTCTTGTACATACTGGGCAGTACTATAGTAGTTATATTCTTGTACATAGGAGGCAGTATTATAGTAGTTATATTCTTGTACATACTGGGCAGTACTATAGTAGTTATATTCTTGTACATAGGGGGCAGTATTATAGTAGTTATATTCTTGTACATAGGGGGCAGTATTATAGTAGTTATATTCTTGTACATAGGGGGCAGTATTATAGTAGTTATATTCTTGTACATAGGAGGCAGTATTATAGTAGTTATATTCTTGTACATAGGAGGCAGTATTATAGTAGTTATATTCTTGTACATAGGGGGCAGTATTATACTAGTTATATTCTTGTACATACGGGGCAGTATTATAGTAGTTATATTCTTGTACATACGGGGCAGTATTATAGTAGTTATATTCTTGTACATAGGGGGTAGTATTATAGTAGTTATATTCTTGTACATAGGGGGCAGTATTATAGTAGTTATATTCTTGTACATAGGGGGCAGTATTATAGTAGTTATATTCTTGTACATAGGGAGCAGTATTATAGTAGTTATATTCTTGTCCATAGGGAGCAGTATTATAGTAGTTATATTCTTGTCCATAGGGAGCAGTATTATAGTAGTTATATTCTTGTACATAGGGGGCAGTATTATAGTAGTTATATTCTTGTACATAGGGGGCAGTATTATAGTAGTTATATTCTTGTACATAGGGGGCAGTATTATAGTAGTTATATTCTTGTACATAGGAGGCAGTATTATAGTAGTTATATTTTTGTACATAGGGGGCAGTATTATAGTAGTTATATTCTTGTACATAGGGGGCAGTATTATAGTAGTTATATTCTTGTACATAGGGGCAGTATTATAGTAGTTATATCCTTGTACATAGGGGGCAGTATTATAGTAGTTATATTCTTGTACATAGGGGGCAGTATTATAGTAGTTATATTCTTGTACATAGGGGGCAGTATTATAGTAGTTATATTCTTGTACATAGGAGGCAGTTTTATAGTAGTTATATTCTTGTACATAGTGGGCAGTATTATAGTAGTTATATTCTTGTACATAGGGGGCAGTATTATAGTAGTTATATTCTTGTACATAGGGGGCAGTATTATAGTAGTTATATTCTTGTACATAGGGGGCAGTATTATAATAGTTATATTCTTGTACATAGGAGGCAGTATTATAATAGTTATATTCTTGTACATAGGGGGCAGTATTATAGTAGTTATATACTTGTACATAGGAGGCAGTATTATAGTAGTTATATTCTTGTACATAGGAGGCAGTATTATAGTAATTATATTCTTGTACATAGGGAGCAGTATTATAGTAGTTATATTCTTGTACATAGGGGGCAGTATTATAGTAGTTATATTCTTGTACATAGGGGGCAGTATTATAGTAGTTATATTCTTGTACATAGGGGGCAGTATTATAGTAGTTATATTCTTGTACATAGGGGGCAGTATTATAGTAGTTATATTCTTGTACATAGGGGGCAGTATTATAATAGTTATATTCTTGTACATAGGAGGCAGTATTATAATAGTTATATTCTTGTACATAGGGGGCAGTATTATAGTAGTTATATACTTGTACATAGGAGGCAGTATTATAGTAGTTATATTCTTGTACATAGGAGGCAGTATTATAGTAATTATATTCTTGTACATAGGGAGCAGTATTATAGTAGTTATATTCTTGTACATAGGGGGCAGTATTATAGTAGTTATATTCTTGTACATACTGGGCAGTACTATAGTAGTTATATTCTTGTACATAGGGGCAGTATTATACTAGTTATATTCTTGTACATAGGGGGCAGTATTATAGTAGTTATCTTCTTGTACATAGGGGGCAGTATTATAGTAGTTATATTCTTGTACATAGGGGGCAGTATTATAGTAGTTATATTCTTGTACATAGGGGGCAGTATTATAGTAGTTATATTCTTGTACATAGGGGGCAGTATTATAGTAGTTATATTCTTGTACATAGGTGGCAGTATTATAGTAGTTATATTCTTGTACATTGGGGGCAGTATTATAGTAGTTATATTCTTGTACATAGGGGCAGTATTATACTAGTTATATTCTTGTACATAGGGGGCAGTATTATAGTAGTTATCTTCTTGTACATAGGGGGCAGTATTATAGTAGTTATATTCTTGTACATAGGGGGCAGTATTATAGTAGTTATATTCTTGTACATAGGGGGCAGTATTATAGTAGTTATATTTTTGTACATAGGGGGCAGTATTATAGTAGTTATATTCTTGTACATAGGTGGCAGTATTATAGTAGTTATATTCTTGTACATTGGGGGCAGTATTATAGTAGTTATATTCTTGTACATAGGGGCAGTATTATAGTAGTTATATTCTTATACATAGGGGACAGTATTATAGTAGTTATATTCTTGTACATAGGGGGCAGTATTATAGTAGTTATATTCCTGTACATAGGGGGCAGTATTATAGTAGTTATATTCCTGTACATAGGGGGCAGTATTATAGTAGTTATATTCTTGTACATAAGGGGCAGTATTATAGTAGTTATATTCCTGTACATAGGGGACAGTATTATAGTAGTTATATTCTTGTACATAGGGGGCAGTATTATAGTAGTTATATTCTTGTACATTGGGGGCAGTATTATAGTAGTTATATTCTTGTACATAGGGGGCAGTATTATAGTAGTTATATTCTTGTACATACTGGGCAGTACTATAGTAGTTATATTCTTGTACATAGGGGCAGTATTATACTAGTTATATTCTTGTACATAGGGGGCAGTATTATAGTAGTTATCTTCTTGTACATAGGGGGCAGTATTATAGTAGTTATATTCTTGTACATAGGGGGCAGTATTATAGTAGTTATATTCTTGTACATAGGGGGCAGTATTATAGTAGTTATATTCTTGTACATTGGGGGCAGTATTATAGTAGTTATATTCTTGTACATAGGGGCAGTATTATAGTAGTTATATTCTTATACATAGGGGACAGTATTATAGTAGTTATATTCTTGTACATAGGAGGCAGTAGTATAGTAGTTATATTCCTGTACATAGGGGGCAGTATTATAGTAGTTCTATTCCTGTACATAGGGGGCAGTATTATAGTAGTTATATTCTTGTACATAGGGAGCAGTATTATAGTAATTATATTCTTGTACATAGGGGGCAGTATTATAGTAGTTATATTCTTGTACATAGGGGCAGTATTATAGTAGTTATACTCTTGTACATAGGGGGCAGTATTATAGCAGTTATATTCTTGTACATAGGGGGCAGTATTATAGTAGTTATATTCCTGTACATAGGGGGCAGTATTATAGTAGTTATATTCCTGTACATAGGGGGCAGTATTATAGTAGTTATATTCTTGTACATAAGGGGCAGTATTATAGTAGTTATATTCCTGTACATAGGGGACAGTATTATAGTAGTTATATTCTTGTACATAGGAGCAGTATTATAGTAGTTATATTCTTGTACATAGGAGGCAGCATTATAGTAGTTATATTCTCGTACATAGGAGGCAGTAGTATAGTAGTTATATTCTTGTACATAGGAGGCAGTATTATAGTAGTTATATTCTTGTACATAGGGGGCAGTATTATAGTAGTTATATTCGTGTACATAGGGGGCAGTATTATAGTAATTATATTCTTGTACATAGGGAGCAGTATTATAGTAGTTATATTCTTGTACATAGGAGGCAGCATTATAGTAGTTATATTCTCGTACATAGGGGGCAGTATTATAGTAGTTATATTCCTGTACATAGGGGGCAGTATTATAGTAGTTATATTCTTGTACATAGGAGACAGTATTATAGTAGTTATATTCTTGTACATAGGGAGCAGTATTATAGTAGTTATATTCTTGTACATTGGGGGCAGTATTATAGTAGTTATATTCTTGTACATAGGGGGCAGTATTATAGTAGTTATATTCTTGTACATAGGGGGCAGTATTATAGTAGTTTTAGTTTTCCACTTCAGGATGCATAAAGGTTATAAAGTCTAGGTACTACAGAGCTGAAAAAGTATTTTGTGATATAAACGGCTGCCGTAGTTACACGGAAATATTACTTAGCTGTAATACTTTTTTAACAAATAGCCTTTAACCCCGCAGAATAAAAGCATGAGGAATTAGAGTCATCCAAGTCATGAAGAGGCTGATCGGACGTCGGCCCCTTTCACCATTAGTGTTAATTACAATAAATTAATATGTATATAATCCAGTTATAGCCATAAAAAGTAAGCTGCGGAGTTCGGGGGGAGGAAACAAGTAGACAGCGTTTAATGGGAGATGAATCCTGTGTTCATGTTTTACAACATCCTGTAAAGTAGATACGAGTCGTGGGGACACTTGGTATCCGGCCAATGGCACGGCTTTTATCGGCATTGATTTGCTCTGTGTGACAATTCCTACTGAGAGAATAAAGACGGGTTATTATGTTTGGCCTAGAATACTTTCTAAAAGATCTTATTCCTTAAATCATAGCTTTGTTCGAACATCGAAACTTCTCTGTGCGGAGACGCCTGACTGCCCATCGCCATGCGCTCTGCTTGCTGTATTAGCAAGTTCTGCTTCTGATATCTTCTTTTAGGTTGGGCGCAGGCAGCAGCAAAGTTGCAGCAGCCATTATTTGGGAGGGTCAGAGGGTCCTAGGCTTCATAGGACTGCATTATCCCTGTTGTCTCCTCCCCCTTGTCAGTCTCTGTAGCTCCCCCTCTGGACTGACACTGTTTAAGAGGAGCAGTTAAGACATTTCAAGCAATAAAGGGCCAGGCTTAGGTTTGCCCCGCCAAATGATCTTCATTCTCCCTGCAGCAGAATCTTGCGGAGCTACATAATTCCTCCTCTATCTGGCTCTATTCGTTGTAGTCACTGTCAGTCGATCCACACCATCACAACATGATCGCTTAGTTCTGTTACTGTATTTATGTTCTGAGCTTGGTTCTAGTGCTGTATTTATATTATGAGCTTTGTTCTGGGGCTGTATTTATATTATGAGCTTGGTTCTGGGGCTGCATTTATGTTCTGGGGCTGCATTTATTTTCCGAGCTTGATGCTATTGCTGTATTTATATTATGAGCTTGGCTCTGGAACTGTATTTATATTATGAGCTTGGCTCTGGAACTGTATTTATATTATGAGCTTGGCTCTGGAACTGTATTTATGTTCTGAGCTTGGTTCTAGTGCTGCATTAATGTTCTGAGCTTGGTTCTGGGGCTGCATTTATGTTCTGAGCTTGGTTCTGGGGCTGCATTTATGTTCTGAGCTTGGTTCTGGGGCTGCATTTATGTTCTGAGCTTGGTTCTGGGGCTGCATTTATGTTCTGAGCTTGGTTCTGGGGCTGCATTTATGTTCTGAGCTTGGTTCTGGGGCTGCATTTATGTTCTGAGCTTGGTTCTGGGGCTGCATTTATGTTCTGAGCTTGGTTCTGGGGCTGCATTTATGTTCTGAGCTTGGTTCTGGGGCTGCATTTATGTTCTGAGCTTGGTTCTGGGGCTGCATTAATGTTCTGAGCTTGGTTCTGGGGCTGCATTTATGTTCTGAGCTTGGTTCTAGTGCTGCATTAATGTTCTGAGCTTGGTTTTAGTGCTGCATTTATGTTCTGAGCTTGGTTTTGGTGCTGTATTTATGTTAGGAGCTTGGCTCTGGGGCTGTATTTATGTTCTGAGCTTGGTTCTGGTGCTGTATTTAGGTAGTGTGCTTGGTTCTGGTGCTGTATTTATGTTCTGAGCTTGGTTCTGGTGCTGTATTTATGTCCTGAGCTTGGTTCTAGCCCTGTATTTTTGTTCTGAGCTTGGTTCTAGTGCTGTATTTTTATTATGAGCTTGGTTCTGGGGCTGCATTAATGTACTGAGCTTAGTTCTAGTGCTGTATTTATGTTCTGAGCTTGGTTGTGGTGCTGTATTTATGTTCCGAGCTTGGTTCTGGTGCGGTTTTTATGTTCTGAGCTTGGTTTTAGCCCTGTATTTATGTTCTTAGCATGGTTCTATTGCTGTATTTATATTATGAGCTTGGTTGTGGGGCTGTATTTATGTTCTGAGCTTGGTTCTAGTGCTGTATTTATATTATGTGCTTAGTTTTAGTGCTGCATTAATGTTCTGAGCTTGATTCTGGTGCTGTATTTATGTTCTGAGCTTGGTTCTAGCTCTGTATTTATGTTCTGAGCTTGGTTCTAGCCCTGTATTTATGTTCTTAGCATGGTTCTAGTGCTGTATTTATATTCTGAGCTTTGTTCTGGGGCTGTATTTATATTATGAGCTTTGTTCTGGGGTCGTATTTATGCTCTGAGCTTGGTTCTAGCCCTGTATTTATGTTCTGAGCTTGGTTCTTGCCCTGTGTTTATGCTCTTAGCATGGTTCTTGTGCTGTATTTATATTCTGAGCTTTGTTCTGGTGCTGTATTTATGTTCTGAGCAGAGATGAGTGAGTATACTTGCTAAGGCACATTACTCGAGTGAGTAGTGCCTTAGCCAAGTATCTCCCCACTCGTCCCTAAAGATTCGGGGGCCGGCGCAGGTGACAGATGAGTTGCGGCGGGGAGTGGGGGGGGGGGGGGATCTCCCCTCTGTTCCTACCCGCTCTCCCCCGCTGCTCCCCGCCAGCCCCAGAATCTTTAGAGACGAGCGGGGAGATACTTGGCTAAGGCACTACTCGCTCGAGTAATGTGCCTTAGCGAGTATAATCGCTCATCTCTAGTTCTGAGCTTGGTTCTAGCCCTGTATTTATGTTCTGAGCTTGGTTCTAGTGCTGCATTAATGTTCTGAGCTTGGTTTTAGTGCTGCATTTATGTTCTGAGCTTGGTTTTGGTGCTGTATTTATGTTAGGAGCTTGGCTCTGGGGCTGTATTTATGTTCTGAGCTTGGTTCTGGTGCTGTATTTAGGTAGTGTGCTTGGTTCTGGTGCTGTATTTATGTTCTGAGCTTGGTTCTGGTGCTGTATTTATGTCCTGAGCTTGGTTCTAGCCCTGTATTTTTGTTCTGAGCTTGGTTCTAGTGCTGTATTTTTATTATGAGCTTGGTTCTGGGGCTGCATTAATGTACTGAGCTTAGTTCTAGTGCTGTATTTATGTTCTGAGCTTGGTTGTGGTGCTGTATTTATGTTCCGAGCTTGGTTCTGGTGCGGTTTTTATGTTCTGAGCTTGGTTTTAGCCCTGTATTTATGTTCTTAGCATGGTTCTATTGCTGTATTTATATTATGAGCTTGGTTGTGGGGCTGTATTTATGTTCTGAGCTTGGTTCTAGTGCTGTATTTATATTATGTGCTTAGTTTTAGTGCTGCATTAATGTTCTGAGCTTGATTCTGGTGCTGTATTTATGTTCTGAGCTTGGTTCTAGCTCTGTATTTATGTTCTGAGCTTGGTTCTAGCCCTGTATTTATGTTCTTAGCATGGTTCTAGTGCTGTATTTATATTCTGAGCTTTGTTCTGGGGCTGTATTTATATTATGAGCTTTGTTCTGGGGTCGTATTTATGCTCTGAGCTTGGTTCTAGCCCTGTATTTATGTTCTGAGCTTGGTTCTTGCCCTGTGTTTATGCTCTTAGCATGGTTCTTGTGCTGTATTTATATTCTGAGCTTTGTTCTGGTGCTGTATTTATGTTCTGAGCAGAGATGAGTGAGTATACTTGCTAAGGCACATTACTCGAGTGAGTAGTGCCTTAGCCAAGTATCTCCCCACTCGTCCCTAAAGATTCGGGGGCCGGCGCAGGTGACAGATGAGTTGCGGCGGGGAGTGTGGGGGGGGGGGGGGGATCTCCCCTCTGTTCCTACCCGCTCTCCCCCGCTGCTCCCCGCCAGCCCCCGAATCTTTAGAGACGAGCGGGGAGATACTTGGCTAAGGCACTACTCGCTCGAGTAATGTGCCTTAGCGAGTATAATCGCTCATCTCTAGTTCTGAGCTTGGTTCTAGCCCTGTATTTATGTTTGAGCTTGGTTCTAGCCCTGTATTTATGTTCTGAGCTTGGTTCTAGCCCTGTATTTATGTTCTGAGCTTGGTTCTAGCCCTGTATTTATGTTCTGAGCTTGGTTCTAGCCCTGTATTTATGTTTGAGCTTGGTTCTAGCCCTGTATTTATGTTTGAGCTTGGTTGTAGTGCTGTATTGTAAGGCACTGGGGGTAACCCATTATGGTTGTGCCTTTACAGCCTTAGCCTTATGCCAGGCATAAACATTTAATAATTGCTAACTGAAAACAGAGATGTAAATGCCATTTCCTTTCCGGACGTCCAACTTGGGGATTTTGGAGAAATAGGGGTGCCAAACCGTTGTAATGCTGCTCATTTTGGGATATACCTGTCCAGTCTTTCCTGTAAATTTTGGGGACCTGCTCAGTAAATGTCAACTTAAAGACAAAAAAGAACCATAAGATGTCTGGAGGTGGCATCATACTAGAGTACCTCTTTAGGAGAGTCACCTGACTGCTTGGATTAAACATCAGTGGTGACTCGCTCGGGCTGACCCCTGTAACCGTAAGGAGGTCTAAGTATTTGTCTTACTGCTTCTCAGACTTTAAGTTATAAAGGTTTGGTTGAAGAAACACTATTGCATGGGGAAAGCCATTGATGTGGGGCCATCAGTTATTGAAGAAGCGCTACAAAGAGGGTCTCTGAGCCTGGAGGACCCGGAACTATAAAGACAGGCTATTGAGAACTGTGTAATACTCCATTTCACCTGTGGTGGCGCTGCAGGAAAACTGAACAGCTGCTTCCACGAAACGATCTTGGAAAAGAGATCTGTCCATGTAAAGCATGGAGATCTGCCGGCGTCAGCGGTAACCGCATCAACACATCACTGATGTGACTCTATGTTTCCTTTTACGTTGTGTTTTCTTGGGTTTTCCTCTATGGCGACGGTCACGGATGGGTTAAGGCGCGTTCATCAGCGACCGGCTTCAGCCTTACACTTTCTTCCTTAAAGCTGTCAATCGGAAACCAATCGCGATGATGACACATTCGATTAACGGTTGACAGCGAGATTTACGGACGGCAACATTTTTTTTTGGGAAATTTTTACCACATAAATTTCTCCAGTTCCAGAAAGGATGTAAGCGTGCTGGAAGTGAGAGTGACGGGCGATGGCGGCTGAGAGATGGACGCCGGGAACAGCATTACAGCGAGACCTTACTCAGCAACACTCAACTAACGGGAATGAAGTGTCTCTGTCAGAACGTCGCCTTCCATAATGTCCCTGCGAGATGGAGGCAGGGGGGCCGGGGGGCCGCGCTGCACATTCTCAATGCCAGATAATCAGATGAGTTTACAACGGCAGTGCCATACCGGGTCATATAACAATAATACCGCCATAGAGTACACAAACCATACCGTCATACGGTACTGCAAACGCCCCCCCACATACTGCTCCAGAAACAAGGGTGCAAGTAATACTGTCCTAAAGTACTTAAAACCTATCGTCATAGACTGCCCTAAAATAACTGATACCATCACACAGTACATTAATAATACTACCATAGAGTACTCCAAAAAATACCACAATACCATACAGGATCCAAAACATATCACTATACAGTACATATATAATGCCAACATACAGTCCTTAAAACATACCGCCATATACTCCTCAACAAACAGTACCATATTGACATCAGCAGTGTCTGTAAGCGCAGAACGCACGGGGTCTCAGGCCACACCCACCACCATAGCCACACCCCCAAATTAGCAATAAGAAGGCATACAGAGCCCAAAGCTCCATGGCGAACAGGAGAGAATAGGGGGAGAATTACTACGGAAAATAAACCCGTTTTCTGCACACAAACGCCGTCCCCTGCATCTTGGATCATATTTAGTAAAAGCTTTTGATACTTTTTATCGCCCGCGCTGCGTTGTCCGTTATTTTATGCTGGATCTACGCTGCAGCCGCCAAAGGGATCCGCCTATATAGCTGGGAACTGGCCCTTGGACAGATGGATCATCCAGGCACAAAGTATCATTTGGGAAAACCACCAAATAGTGCCAAAATAATAGTGCTGGGCATTTCCATAATAGCTGTGCCATACAGTACCCGAAGGAATATCTAATTCTGCCATAAAGCGTATGAATAATACTTCTTTATAGTACTTATATGTCAGTACCTCAATAACACTATGTAGTGCCCACATAATACCGCCATAAGGTGTATAAATACTTCTACATAGTACTTACATGTCAGTACCTCAATAACACTATGTAGTGCCCACATAATACCGCCATAAGGTGTATAACTACTTCTATATAGTACTTACATGTCAGAACCTCAATAACACTATGTAGTGCCCACATAATACTGCCATAAGGTGTATAAATACTTCTATATAGTACTTACATGTCAGTACCTCAATAACACTATGTAGTGCCCACATAATACCGCCATAAGGTGTATAACTACTTCTATATAGTACTTACATGTCAGAACCTCAATAACACTATGTAGTGCCCACATAATACTGCCATAAGGTGTATAAATACTTCTATATAGTACTTACATGTCAGTACCTCAATAACACTATGTAGTGCCCACATAATACTGCCATAAGGTGTATAAATACTTCTATATAGTACTTACATGTCAGTACCTCAATAACACTATGTAGTGCCCACATAATACCGCCATAAGGTGTATCTATATAGTACTTACATGTCACTACCTCAATAACACTATGTAGTGCCCACATAATACTGCCATAAGGTGTATAACTACTTCTTTATAGTACTTACATGTCAGAACCTCAATAACACTATGTAGTGCCCACATAATACCGCCATAAGGTGTATCTATATAGTACTTACATGTCACTACCTCAATAACACTATGTAGTGCCCACATAATACCGCCATAAGGTGTATAACTACTTCTATATAGTACTTACATGTCAGTACCTCAATAACACTATGTAGTGCCCACATAATACCGCCATAAGGTGTATAACTACTTCTTTATAGTACTTACATGCCAGAACCTCAATAACACTATGTAGTGCACACATAATACCGCCATAAGGTGTATAAATACTTCTACATAGTACTTACATGTCAGTACCTCAATAACACTATGTAGTGCACACATAATACCGCCATAAGGTGTATAAATACTTCTACATAGTACTTACATGTCAGTACCTTAATAACACTATGTAGTGCCCACATAATACCGCCATAAGGTGTATAAATACTTCTACATAGTACTTACATGTCAGTACCTCAATAACACTATGTAGTGCCCACATAATACCGCCATAAGGTGTATAAATACTTCTACATAGTACTTACATGTCAGTACCTCAATAACACTATGTAGTGCCCACATAATACCGCCATAAGGTGTATAAATACTTCTACATAGTACTTACATGTCAGTACCTTAATAACACTATGTAGTGCCCACATAATACCGCCATAAGGTGTATAAATACTTCTATATAGTACTTACATGTCAGTACCTCAATAACACTATGTAGTGCCCACATAATACCGCCATAAGGTGTATAAATACTTCTACATAGTACTTACATGCCAGTACCTCAATAACACTATATACATATATATACATAATACCGCCATAAAGGACAATCACCACAAACCTTCATATACAGCGTAATAATTCCGCCAAACATTTGGGAAAACCGTCAAACAATGCCCAAATATTAGGGCTGTACATCCTCATAGTAGTTCTTCTACAGAGAGCTGTAATATCTAACCAATTCCGCATGCAATCCCCTCACAAGCTATAATAATACCGCCAAACTGGGTGACTTGGGAAGATGACCATATCATCAGCCTATTGCCTAGACACTCGTGTCCATCGTCCCCTCGGCTCTGCTGCCACAAAGTGATGTACCGGCGGCCACTAGTGGCCACTCTCAGCACTGCAGCAGTACGATCAAGTCGGCTTCTGATTATCAAGTCAAATGTCTCCCATCTGGTGATAATAAAAGTGAATTAATGCGGCGCTAATATAACTGACATCAGATCACCCTGATTAATGCCGAGAAACGAACATTTAGGGACTAATTAATGTGTGGATTTAGTCATTCTCTGGACTCATTGTGGCTCGGAGGTTTAAGGAGGGGGGGGGCGTAATGCTGGTGCCCTGAGACCTGGGGGCGCCGTCTACTAAGGAGGCGTCCAGTGCCTCGCACCTCAGTGATCCCATTGGATGTGGCTGATGATCTGCACCGACCTCAGCAGCCGCCCGCGTGGACAGACTGACCCCTATAGACGTCCATGGTTTGTCACGTGCGGGAAAAAAAGGCGCAGCGCCTGGTATGTTGGTCCGTATTACATGCCGGCGAGTCTACGGGGGCGTTAAAGAATGGGCAGTAGATATGCTTGATGCGTGCCGAGCCGCGGGAGGCAAGGACAAATGCACTGCTCCTCTGTGCCTCAGCGCACACACAGTGATGACTGCGGATTCACGCGTGCAAAAACCGGAACCGCGCACAGTTTTCGTGTTTTAGTGCAACCAAATACGCTGTGAATGAGGCTCAGCGCAAAGTATGTGAACCGCGAACGAGTCTTTTTGCGCCTGCATCGGCGTATTTTACGGTAAGTTTTCTGCATGCGGCACACGGCCACCCCCGATTTAAATGGCTATTTAGCCTTAAGATTCCCGGATGTCTCCTTTTTCCCGTGGGAGCCGTCTGCGGACAGAAGCAGAGCATGCTGCGGGGCGATCAGCGGGTTCCATCCACTGCGGAGTGCGCACACTGATACGCCGGCGTGCAGGAGGCCTCATGCTGGGGGCTCATTCACACATGAACACATGTACTGACGGCCCGAAGACCGCCTCCTCCGTACGTAATACCGCCTACTGTCCTGCATGTAAATACGTAGCGTGCTGCCATTTCAGTTGGGTAAGCACACAGCGTATTCACACGACTGATGATGCTACGCCGCTGTGAGTGTGCGCCTGTACGGAGGGTCATTCACAGCAGCGCGGGCGGATTTCGTATCAGGGGGATAAGCGCACACACAGGAGGCCGCGTGTCGTGATAACAAGTACGGAGTGAATATGCAGCCGTTGGGCCGCTTTGACGCAGAATCCACGCCATTTCCACTGCTCTGGTAAGGAAGCCATGCGTCAGCCCACTGCATTACCTCTGAAGCCAGCAGGTCCCTGCCGGTGTGGAGAGCATGCAAGAAAGGCGGAAGCAGGTCCTACGGACAGAAACAAGTCATCACTGAAAGGGGTCGGAGGAGGATGTCAGGAATCGTTCTGACCAACAGGCTGCACAGTCAGCTGAATACAACGCTGGGGCTCCAACTAACGTGTCCGAACGCACAACTCGCCTCCGCGAAGCAACCGAGTCCAACAGTACTAGATGGGGCTCTAATAAAATGGCCGTTAAGGGTCTACCTGCTGGGTGACACCCGTGGGCGGCCATATTGGTTGTCACTCGGCTTCTCCGGGAACAGACAGTAATAAACTTTTTACGTAACCTGCAATGAATGCGGTACATCTGGTAGCGGGTGTTTTACGTCCCGCCATTGTTTCCCTTCTGTGTGGCAGTAATTCCGGGGAGTAGAGCGGGCGCCCGCGGGGCGCAGAGGTAAGTGGCCCCCGCTCCTACCTGCTCGCTGAAGCCGTCCTTCTTGTCCAGCATCTCGCGTAGCGTCTGCAGGATCTTGATGCAAAGCTTCTCTTCTTTCTCCATCAGCTTCTTCGTGTGATTGATCAACCTGCGGAACGGCATTCATTAGCGTCTCATTGGCCCCGGGCGACACTGAAGAGCCAGAAACGTATCCCGCATTATTGTATTAGGAGCCGCTGGATGCGCAACTGGAGGGTGATTAGGCGGTCACCAGGGGATTAGCGAGAACTGAAGTCTTCATTAACCCTTTCCCACCCCAAGGGGTAAACGGACCTTCTGGCTGGGAAGTAGTTCCCACGAATGAAAATACATTTACACCCTGTGACTGACAGTCGGCCTCCGGCTGCAACAGCGGGGATCAGTCAGAAAAAATGATCCCTGCTGTCAACCACTTCCATGTTGATCGAGGCATGAAAAGGGTTCAGAGAGGAAGAGCGCTCTCACCGTGACGTCATCAGCCCACCACCATATAATTATGGAGGGCTGATAGGTCGCCATGGCAACCGGAGCCAGAGAATGGAGCCCAGGTCTGCCACGGCCTGTGATCGCTATCATAAGCAATAAGGTATTGCAGTACAGAAGTACTGCAGTGTATTATCAGTGCAGTCATAGCATCACAGGTTCAAGGTCCCTACAGGGACATTAAACAACAGCATTTTTTTGCGCACTGCCCCTCTCTGCTATTTGACATTATTGCATCGGTGGCGTTCCGTACAATAAACTGAACAGACATTTCTCGCTTATGTCATTGACGGACACAGCTTGACCGTGGCTATATAGCACTGCCTGGAGGCGGGCACTAAGCTGGCTCCTCCCACTTGCTATACACCCTCTGCAGGCATTCAGCTGATCGGTTTTTAGCTTAGTGTTCGTAGTAGCCGACTGGCCGAGGTAGCGGGGGTCTCGCTGCATCCAAAGGGACCATAGCTCGGTGGATTCCATCGGCGGTAGTAGAGGGGGGGTCTCCACCTGGTGGGGTCACAGCTCAGTCCACTTGGGCGTTGGGGGCCTCGTGGGCCCCCGCAGACATGATCTGTAGAGCTGCGACCTGGTGGTCTGCACACCTTCTCTAAGGTCTATCAGATGCCGACCTTCCCTGGGCCGAGCAGTCTTACAGCCAGGGGGCGCTCTGACGACTCTCGGGTAGATTGTTCCCACCTCGGGGGACTGCTCTAGAAGGTGCCACCGTGAAGCTGCCCCTCCAATGACACGAGCAAGATGTAAAATCTCTTTCTCGCTTGGCTCACTGGAGGGCACGGCCCCCACCAGATGAGGGGGCTTGTGTTTCTGTTTTCTTCCCCTGGTCGCAGCGACTCCTTGGTTATTTATTGCGATTATTACTCTTTCTATAACAAGCCCCGCTGGGCGCTCTACTGCTGCATACGGTACCTGCAGAGGGTATATAGCGAGTGGGAGGAGCCTGCTAGTGCCCGCCTCCAGGCAGTACTATAGACCCACGGTCAAGCTGTGTCCCCCGATGAAGCGGGAAAGAGCTTTAACAGGGAGTAGACAGAAGACGAGGTTTTATCTGCATGGCAAAGGCTGGTGAAAAAAAGAAGCAAAACATCTATACAGAAATTTAGCAAAAAAAAGTTTTTTATTGTGCGAAAGTAGAAAAACCTAAAAATAAATATAAATATAAAAATATATATATATATATATATATATATATATATATATATACACACACACACATATATATATAATTTTGGTAGGGTCGTATCCGCAGAAAAAAAATCATCATGTCATTTATGCTGCATAATTGACACTATTTAAAAAAAAAAACATAGCAAAGCTGGTTCCTGCCACGCTGGCGATCAACTGCAGCGTGTGGACGGCAGCACTGAGCATCCATCGGAAGGGCTTCGTGAAAAGGGCCGTACTATTCTGCCACATCTGTGCATCCAGTTGTAGAATGAAGCCATCATTAATTCTCCACCCTCTAAAGATAATGAGATGACTCTGCTGCACCTGCCTCAGTCTACAGAGTAAAGCTGTCAGATGAGCTGAAGAAAGCAGGCAATGTCAGCCTAATGTGAGCTTTGGTGACCGGCACGGAACTGGTTCTCTTTTTGTATGGATGGTCATATAAAACGTGGATCTTGAGGGGTTTCACAGTCCGGCACTAGTAGCCCGAAGCGTATAGATGACATGACCAGACACTGGGGCAACTTTGCCACACTTAAGAGTGATAGCTGTGTAAAATCTGCGGTGCCACAAGCTTTTCACTTGGTGAAGCCAGGCTCAGCTCTACCTTTTATTTTTGCTGATACTTTGCATAAAAGGTGGCGCTGTTGTGGGATGTGGAAACTCTATTGCTGTCAGTGAACGGAACTGTATCTAAAGGACCTTTCAAACAGGACAAGTGTTGTCCAAAAACGATGGCCGCCCCTCGTCCCCCACATACTGTCTGCGGTGCTCCTACATAAACGATGGCCGCCCCTCGTCCCCCACATACTGGCTGCGGTGCTCCTACATAAACGATGGCCGCCCCTCGTCCGGCACATACTGGCTGCGGTGCTCCTACATAAACGATGGCCGCCCCTCGTCCTGCACATACTGGCTGCGGTGCTCCTACATAAACGATGGCCGCCCCTCATCCCCACATACTGGCTGCGGTGCTCCTACATAAACGATGGCCGCCCCTCGTCCTGCACATACTGGCTGCGGTGCTCCTACATAAACGATGGCCGCCCCTCGCCCCCCACATACTGGCTGCGGTGCTCCTACATCAACGATGGCCGCCCCTCGTCCCGCACATACTGGCTGCGGTGCTCCTACATAAACGATGGCCGCCCCTCGTCCCCCCACATACTGGCTGCGGTGCTCCTACATAAACGATGGCCGCCCCTCGTCCCCCACATACTGGCTGTGGTGCTCCTACATAAACGATGGCCGCCCCTCGTCCCCCACATACTGGCTGCGGTGCTCCTACATAAACGATGGCCGCCCCTCGTCCCGCACATACTGGCTGCGGTGCTCCTACATAAACGATGGCCGCCCCTCGTCCCCCACATACTGGCTGCGGTGCTCCTACATAAACGATGGCCGCCCCTCGTCTGGCACATACTGGCTGTGGTGCTCCTACATAAACGATGGCCGCCCCTCGTCCTGCACATACTGGCTGCGGTGCTCCTACATAAACGATGGCAGCCCCTCGTCCCCCACATACTGGCTGCGGTGCTCCTACATAAACTATGGCCGCCCCTCGTCCCCCACATACTGGCTGTGGTGCTCCTACATAAACGATGGCCGCCCCTCGTCCCCCACATACTGGCTGCGGTGCTCCTACATAAACGATGGCCGTCCCTCGTCTGGCACATACTGGCTGTGGTGCTCCTACATAAACGATGGCCGCCCCTCGTCCTGCACATACTGGCTGCGGTGCTCCTACATAAACGATGGCCGCCCCTCGTCCCCACATACTGGCTGTGGTGCTCCTACATAAATGATGGCCGCCCCTCGTCCTGCACATACTGGCTGCGGTGCTCCTACATAAACGATGGCCGCCCCTCGTCCGGCACATACTGGCTGCGGTGCTCCTACATAAACGATGGCCGCCCCTCGTCCTGCACATACTGGCTGCGGTGCTCCTACATAAACGATGGCCGCCCCTCGTCCCGTACATACTGGCTGCGGTGCTCCTACATAAACGATGGCCGCCCCTCGTCCCCCACATACTGGCTGCGGTGCTCCTACATAAACGATGGCCGCCCCTCGTCCTGCACATACTGGCTGCGGTGCTCCTACATAAACGATGGCCGCCCCTCGTCCCCCACATACTGGCTGCGGTGCTCCTACATAAACGATGGCCGCCCCTCGTCCCGCACATACTGGCTGTGGTGCTCCTACATAAACGATGGCCGCCCCTCGTCCTGCACATACTGGCTGCGGTGCTCCTACATAAACGATGGCCACCCCTCGTCCCCCACATACTGGCTGTGGTGCTCCTACATAAACAATGGCCGCCCCTCGTCCTGCACATACTGGCTGTGGTGCTCCTATATAAACGATGGCCGCCCCTCGTCCCCCACATACTGGCTGCGGTGCTCCTACATAAACGCTGGCCGCCCCTCGTCCTGTACATACTGGCTGCGGTGCTCCTACATAAACGATGGCCGCCCCTCGTCCCCCACATACTGACCCCGCTGCTCCTACATAAAACGATGGCCGCCCCTCGTCCCCCACATACTGACCCCGGTGCTCCTACATAAAACGATGGCCGCCCCTCGTCCTGCACATACTGGCTGTGGTGCTCCTACATAAACAATGGCCGCCCCTCGTCCTGCACATACTGGCTGCGGTGCTCCTACATAAACGATGGCCGCCCCTCGTCCCCCTCATACTGGCTGCGGTGCTCCTACATAAACGATGGCCGCCCCTCGTCCTGCACATACTGGCTGCGGTGCTCCTACATAAACGATGGCCGCACCTCGTCCCCCACATACTGGCTGCGGTGCTCCTACATAAACGATGGCCGCCCCTCGTCCCCACATACTGGCTGCGGTGCTCCTACATAAACGATGGTCGCCCCTCGTCCCCCACATACTGGCTGCGGTGCTTCTACATAAACGATGGCCGCCCCTCGTCCCCCACATACTGGCTGCGGTGCTCCTACATAAATGATGGCCGCCCCTCGTCCCCCACATACTGGCTGCGGTGCTCCTACATAAACGATGGCCGCCCCTCGTCCCCCACATACTGGCTGCGGTGCTCCTACATAAATGATGGCCGCCCCTCGTCCCCCACCTACTGGCTGCGGTGCTCCTACATAAACGATGGCCGCCCCTCGTCCCCCACATACTGGCTGCGGTGCTGCTACATAAACGATGGCCGCCCCTCGTCCCCCACATACTGGCTGCGGTGCTCCTACATAAACGATGGCCGCCCCTCGTCCTGCACATACTGGCTGCGGTGCTCCTACATAACCGATGGCCGCCCCTCGTCCCCCACATACTGGCTGCGGTGCTCCTATATAAACGATGGCCGCCCCTCGTGCCCCACATACTGGCTGCGGTGCTCCTACATAAACGATGGCCGCCCCTCGTCCTGTACATACCGGCTGCGGTGCTCCTACATAAACGATGGCCGCCCCTCGTCCAACACATACTGGCTGCTGTGCTCCTACATAAACGATGGCCGCCCCTCGTCCCCCACATACTGGCTGCGGTGCTCCTACATAAACGATGGCCGCCCCTCGTCCCCACATACTGGCTGCGGTGCTCCTACATAAACGATGGCCGCCCCTCGTCCCCCACATACTGGCTGTGGTGCTCCTACATAAACGATGGCCGCCCCTCGTCTTCACATACTGGCTGCGGTGCTCCTACATAAACGATGGCCGCCCCTCGTCCCCCACATACTGGCTGCGGTGCTCCTACATAAACGATGGCCGCCCCTCGTCCCCACATACTGGCTGCGGTGCTCCTACATAAACGATGGCCGCCCCTCGTCCTGCACATACTGGCTGTGGTGCTCCTACATAAACGATGGCCGCCCCTCGTCCCCACATACTGGCTGCGGTGCTCCTACATAAACGATGGCCGCCCCTCGTCCCCCACATACAGGCTGCGGTGCTCCTACATAAACGATGGCCGCCCCTCGTCCCCCACATACTGGCTGCGGTGCTCCTGCATAAACGATGGCCACCCCTCGTCCCCCACATACTGGCTGCGGTGCTCCTACATAAACGATGGCCGCCCCTCGTCCCGCACATACTGGCTGCGGTGCTCCTACATAAACGATGGCCACCCCTCGTCTCCACATACTGGCTGCGGTGCTCCTACATAAACGATGGCCGCCCCTCGTCCCCACATACTGGCTGCGGTGCTCCTACATAAACGATGGCCGCCCCTCGTCCCCCACATACTGGCTGCGGTGCTCCTACATAAACGACGGCCGCCCCTCGTCCCCCACATACTGGCTGCGGTGCTCCTACATAAACGATGGCCGCCCCTCGTCCCCCACACACTGGCTGCGGTGCTCCTACATAAACGATGGCCGCCCCTCGTCCTGTACATACTGGCTGTGGTGCTCCTACATAAACGATGGCCGCCCCTCGTCCCCCACATACTGGCTGCGGCGCTCCTACATAAACGATGGCCGCCCCTCGTCCTGCACATACTGGCTGCGGTGCTCCTACATAAACGATGGCCGCCCCTCGTCCCCCACATACTGGCTGCGGTGCTCCTACATAAACGATGGCCGCCCCTCGTCCCCCACATACTGGCTGCGCTGCTCCTACATAAACAATGGCCGCCCCTCGTCCCCCACATACTAGCTGCAGTGCTCCTACATAAACAATGGCCACCCCTCGTCCCCCACATACTGGCTGCGGTGCTCCTACATAAACAATGGCCACCCCTCGTCCCCCACATACTGGCTGCAGTGCTCCTACATAAACAATGGCCACCCCTCGTCCCCCACATACTGGCTGCGGTGCTCCTACATAAACGATGGCCGCCCCTCGTCCCCCACATACTGGCTGCGGTGCTCCTACATAAACGATGGCCGCCCCTCGTCCCCCACATACTGGCTGCGGTGCTCCTACATAAACGATGGCCGCCCCTCGTCCCCCATATACTGGCTGCGGTGCTCCTCCATAAACGATGGCCGCCCCTCGTCCCCCACATACTGGCTGCGGTGCTCCTACATAAACGATGGCCACCCCTCGTCCCCCACATACTGGCTGCGGTGCTCCTACATAAACGATGGCCGCCCCTCGTCCCCCACATACTGGCTGCGGTGCTCCTACATAAACGATGGCCGCCCCTCGTCCCCCACATACTGGCTGCGGTGCTCCTATATAAACGATGGCCGCCCGTCGTCCCCCACATACTGGCTGCGGTGCTCCTACATAAACAATGGCCGCCCCTCGTCCCCCACATACTGGCTGCGGTGCTCCTACATAAACGATGGCCGCCCCTCGTCCCCACATACTGGCTGCGGTGCTCCTACATAAACGATGGCCGCCCCTCGTCCCCACATACTGGCTGCGGTGCTCCTACATAAACGATGGCCGCCCCTCGTCCCCCACATACTGGCTGCGGTGCTCCTACATAAACGATGGCCGCCCCTCGTCCTGTATATACTGGCGGCGGTGCTCCTACATAAACGATGGCCGCCCCTCGTCCCCCACATACAGGCTGCGGTGCTCCTACATAAACGATGGCCGCCCCTCGTCCTCCACATACTGGCTGCGGTGCTGCTGCAGGGGAGCTGGTATCGCTGGCTCACAGCGGTGCTGCAGGACATTTCTCTCCTCTCGCTCACCCCACCCCTCTCCATTGACATAACATAGCGGCCGTTCAGTACTGACCGGCTGCTGGTTACAATGAGTGACCGATGATTTATGCAGCATATGGCGCTGGACGATGAGCTGATCGCTCCGTGTAACCAGCAGTCGGTCAGTACTGAACAGCCGCTATGTTATGTCAATGGAGGGGCGGAGCGAGGAGTGAAATCTCCTCCAGCCCCTGCTGTGAGCCAGTGATACCAGCTCTCCTGCAGCAGCACCGCAGCCAGTATGTGCGGGGATGAGCGGCGGGCATAGTTTGCCCCACATGCGTCCCGTGTAAACCCACCTTTACGTTGGGTCGTTTAGTGAAGGGGAAATTGCACTTACTTGGACATGAAGGCTCCACATCGGATCCGAGCGTCGGTGCCATCAGGAAACAGGAGCTCAGGACTGTGCAGAACGTCAACGAGGACCGAGAATTCAGCCAGGACCATCGGACTGAACTGCTGCTCCAGAGAAGCCACGACATCCTGAAAATGAAAGGAACCTTAAAGGGGCTGTCTGATGTAAACTGTATGCCCCGTCCTTAGGATAGGATCTTAACAGTAGATTGGCGGTGGTCAGACGCCTAAGTTCCCATCGAACTGCTGTTTTCTGAGGCCAGCACACTCCTCCACTGAGCTCATTTTAGCGGGAAGCAGACAGCTCCATTTTACCGCAGTGGCCAGGCTTGGTATTGCAGGCAAAGTTCTCATTAATTTAAATGGGACATTAGT
Organism: Eleutherodactylus coqui; assembly: GCA_035609135.1. NCBI lineage: Eukaryota > Metazoa > Chordata > Amphibia > Anura > Eleutherodactylidae > Eleutherodactylus > Eleutherodactylus coqui. The sequence continues at coordinate 1,065,269 of CM069406.1, read as the reverse complement.
CTGCAATACCAAGTCTGGCCACTGCTGTAAGTATTGCAGTTGTTCGGCAGGGGTCCTGGGCGACAAATCCATGCTAAGCTACTACTAATGACCTGTCCCGAGAATAGGCCATCTATAGTTTTTAACTAGGTAACCCCTTTAATGAGGGCCTTACGCGATAAGGGAGACTTTGTATCATTTTCTTAAAGCGGTATTCGAGTAATATCAATTCATCGCTTATTCACAGGATAGGAGATAATTACCTGATCGGTGGGGTCCGACCCCTGGGATACCCACCCATCTCAGAACCTCTGTATGAACTGAGCGCAAGTGCGTATGCTTGGCTACTGCTCCACATGTTTCAGTCGGACTTCGGGAAACAGCCCAGAGATTGAGCTCGGCCTAATCCAACCTCCCCATCGATAAACTGATCGAGAGAAAGAGAGAGAGAAAGAGAGAGAGAGAGAGAGAAAGAGAGAGAAAGAGAGAGAGAGAGAGAGAAAGAGAGAGAAAGAGAGAGAGAGAGAGAGAAAGAGAGAGAAAGAGAGAGAGAGAGAGAGAGAGAGAGAGACACCCCTTGCACACTTCTTAAAGGGGTTGTCCAGTTGTAAACTATTGATGGCCTATCTTCAGGATAGTTCATCAATAGCAGATCAGTGGGGATCTGTTGACCGGGATCCTTGCTGATCAACTACTTACCGGGCTGGAGTTGTAATGCACAGAGCTGATTTCTGCAGGAAGGGGACAGCTCCATTCCCACAACAGTGACAAGGCTTCGTATTGCAGGCAAATTTCCCCTTTAAGAGAATGGAAGCTTTGCCTGTAATACCAAGCCTGGCCACTGTCATGGAAACGGAACTGTCTGCTTCCTGCAGAAATCAGCGCAGTGCATTAGCCCACCAAACAGCTGATCGGCAAGGGTCCTAGATGATGGATCCCTGCTGGTTTACTATTGGTAACCTATCATCCCTAGTTTACAGCTGGACAACCCCTTTAAATTGAAGTTTGCAGTGTGCTACATTGTTAACGTACAACGCCATTCGCATAGGCCGATAATCATTGACTGAGAATGCAACAAACTCTGCAGCATAATCTGTCTTGCGGATTCGGGTTCCGTTAATGCGGCGGTCCTCAGCGTGGTTGGTGCGGTTTTGGAAGGTGTGATTTCTGTTGCGGTTCCACATCTAAATCCGTAGATCGGTCCATATCACCTTTAAAAATGCAATTTTCACTGCGAGTGCAATGTGATTTGCGAGAAAATGGCGCGGCGTTGGTAACCATGTGATCTAAATGTGCATGCAGGCGCGATCTTAGCGAGTAATGGGCGTGTTTTCTGCGATCTCACGGTAAAACAGGAGTCCTGCACTCTTTGCATCTCTTTGTATAACTGACAGCGGGTAAGTCGATGATGGAACACGTGGACGTGTAATAATCGAGAATACGCGGCCATCCGGCGGTATTAGACATGCCTTACCTGTAGCTTCTCAATGATGTTCCTGTAGTCCCAAGCCGGGCCCCCCAACACATCCTTGAAGCGGGGCCCGGTGCGGGCCGTCATCCTCCAGCCCATGGCTGCCCGCTGCACCATATTGGAATGACTCTTCAGGAAGAGCGTGTTCACCTGGCTGTCCAAATCCACCGGGATGGCGATCCCACGGTTCTTTGCTTTTGGGAGGGGGTATTAAAACAAATTGAGAAAGGTCAGACAGACGCCACAAAGACAGACGGACCGGCAGCCGGGCGGCTCCTCGACAGCAGAGTGCCTAACTGTGCAGAGACTGAAGGAACGGATGGATGGGGGGAGGGGGGACATGAGCGGGGCATGGGCCCGGGCACCAAGGGACGTACTAACAGGCCATGCCCACCCAGCTTTTCGAGGAGCCTGAATGACGGCGCTTCGGGAGAAGGGAATGCAGAACTAGCTGAATTTGCCAATCAGGAAAACGGGCGAGCTGCATGTTGGACGCTGCTGGGCCTTCAGTGGCGGCCATATTGGCTTCCCAGGAACAGACAGAATCCCTAAACCACAAATAACCGGCTGCGGACTCGCTGCTCTCTGATTGGATTTCCATCTCCGCAGCAGTTCTATTCTCCGTTGGCGCGGCCGGATGCGGGGCGCTGTTTGTGTGGCGAACCGCAGGTGTTATGAACGCCATCTTGTATTGTACAGCTTTAATTCATTTTGGGGGGAAAGCAGGGAGAAAAAACAAAACCCATTTTCTCTTTGCTTTTCTCTTTAAACCGCGTCAATCAGGATAAACGACACGGTGCCTTTTTTCTGCGGTTTGGTACAATTACGTCGATATCAAAATTGTGTATCTAGTTTTAGGTTTTCCCACTTTTGCGCAGTATTTGACATTTCAGTCCCTGAACGTTAATCCTTTTCCACGGACGGCGCTCTGTGACGGCTTGTTTATTGCGTGACGAGCTGCCGCTTTAATTGGTACCATTTTGGGGTACTTACGGCTTTTTTGATCACTTATTTTGATTCTTTGGGATGAAAAATGACACAAAAAGCATTTTAGCCGTTTTTAAAAAATGTTTTCGTTTTTGCTGAGCAGGATAAAACGTGCGTCCAATTTACTGTCCGGGTCGTTACGGACGCGTGGTTACACTGAGGACATAGTCTGGGGGGTTTCTACTATTTCTTACATTTTTTTTAAACGTTTTCTATTTTTTCTGCCCCTGTAGGGACTTGAACCTGCGATGCTCTGATCACTCTGATAGCAGCGATCGTAGTCTATGGCAGACTCGGATGCCATTGTAGGATGTCCAGTTGCCATGGCACACCATAGGCCCACCGCGATTACATGGCGGAGGGTTGATGAGCGTCCTCCCTCTGCGAACCCTTCATATCGCAGCATGTAAGGGGTTAACAGCGGGTCTCAGTGACAGCCGGCTCCCGCTGCGGACGGCGCGATGATGGCCCCATGTAAAGCAGCCTCAAGTTTACATCCATTTGAGGGAACTGCTTCGCAGCCAAGACATAAACTGCCTCCTGGGCCGGGAAGGGGTTAATAAGCGGATAAATATGGAGAGGATGGGATTGGCGCAGACGAAGGGACGCCGCTCGCCGCTGATGTCCGCGCACTCACCCACTTCTGCCAGAGTTTTTATACACGACTCCACGGAGGACTTCTGCGGCGGGTTCGGCCACGTACAGTTGTAAATCCGGAAGGCGGACTGCAGGAGCTGGATGAAGACGGGCTGATGGGTCTGCGGAGAGAGCCAACCAACAGGGCATGACATGTATCTAAGCCCCCCGTGTGTGATACTACCTGCTGAGCGGTGTATGTGAGCCTACCGTGTGTGTGATACTACCTGCTGAGTCTATGTATCTGAGCCTACGGTGTGTGATACTACCTGCTGAGTCTATGTATCTGAGCCTACCGTGTGTGATACTACCTGCTGAGTCTATGTATCTGAACCTACGGTCTGTGGTACTACCTTCTGAGTCTATGTATCTGAGCCTACCGTGTGTGATACTACCTGCTGAGCAGTGTATCTGAGCCTACGGTCTGTGGTACTACCTTCTGAGTCTATGTATCTGAGCCTACGGTGTGTGATACTACCTGCTGAGCGGTGTATCTGAGCCTACCGTGTGTGATACTACCTGCTGAACGGTGTATCTGAGCATACGGTGTGTGATACTACCTGCTGAGTCTATGTATCTGAGCCTACCGTGTGTGATACTACCTGCTGAGTCTATGTATCTGAGCCTACCGTGTGTGATACTACCTGCTGAGTCTATGTATCTGAACCTACGGTGTGTGGTACTACCTGCTGAGCAGCGTATCTAAGCCCACCGTGTGTGATACTACCTGCTGAGTCTATGTATCTGATACTACCTGCTGAGCGGTGTATGTAAGCCTACGGTGTGTGATACTACCTGCTGAGTCTATGTATCTGAGCCTACGGTGTGTGATACTACCTGCTGAGTCTATGTATCTGAGCCTACGGTGTGTGATACTACCTGCTGAGTCTATGTATCTGAACCTACGGTGTGTGATACTACCTGCTGAGTCTATGTATCTGATACTACCTGCTGAGCGGTGTATGTAAGCCTACGGTGTGTGATACTACCTGCTGAGTCTATGTATCTGATCCTACCGTGTGTGATACTACCTGCTGAGTCTATGTATCTGAGCCTACGGTGTGTGATACTACCTGCTGAATCTATGTATCTGAGCCTACCGTGTGTGATACTACCTGCTGAGTCTATGTATCTGAGCCTACCGTGTGTGATACTACCTGCTGAGTCTATGTATCTGAGCCTATCATGTGTGGTACTACCTGCTGAGTCTATGTATCTGAGCTTACCGTGTGTGATACTACCTGCTGAGTGGTGTATCTGAGCCTACCGTGTGTGATACTACCTGCTGAGCGGTGTATCTGAGCCTACCGTGTGTGATACTACCTGCTGAGTCTATGTATCTGAGCCTACGGTGTGTGATACTACCTGCTGAGTCTATGTATCTGAGCCTACGGTGTGTGGTACTACCTGCTGAGTCTATGTATCTGAGCCTATCATGTGTGGTACTACCTACTGAGCGGTGTATCTGAGCCTACGGTGTGTGGTACTACCTGCTGAGTCTATGTATCTGAGCCTACGGTGTGTGATACTACCTGCTGAGTCTATGTATCTGAGCCTACGGTGTGTGACACTACCTGCTGAGTCTATGTATCTGAGCCTACGGTGTGTGATACTACCTGCTGAGTCTATGTATCTGAGCCTACGGTGTGTGATACTACCTGCTGAGTCTATGTATCTGAGCCTACGGTGTGTGACACTACCTGCTGAGTCTATGTATCTGAACCTACGGTGTGTGATACTACCTGCTGAGTCTATGTATCTGATACTACCTGCTGAGCGGTGTATGTAAGCCTACGGTGTGTGATACTACCTGCTGAGCGGTGTATCTGAGCCTACCGTGTGTGATACTACCTGCTGAGTCTATGTATCTGAGCCTACCGTGTGTGATACTACCTGCTGAGTCTATGTATCTGAGCCTACGGTGTGTGATACTACCTGCTGAGCGGTGTATGTAAGCCTACGGTGTGTGATACTACCTGCTGAGTCTATGTATCTGATCCTACCGTGTGTGATACTACCTGCTGAGTCTATGTATCTGAGCCTACGGTGTGTGATACTACCTGCTGAATCTATGTATCTGAGCCTACCGTGTGTGATACTACCTGCTGAGTCTATGTATCTGAGCATACCGTGTGTGATACTACCTGCTGAGTCTATGTATCTGAGCCTATCATGTGTGGTACTACCTGCTGAGTCTATGTATCTGAGCTTACTGTGTGTGATACTACCTGCTGAGTGGTGTATCTGAGCCTACCGTGTGTGATACTACCTGCTGAGCGGTGTATCTGAGCCTACCGTGTGTGATACTACCTGCTGAGTCTATGTATCTGAGCCTACGATGTGTGATACTACCTGCTGAGTCTATGTATCTGAGCCTACGGTGTGTGATACTACCTGCTGAGTCTATGTATCTGAGCCTACGGTGTGTGGTACTACCTGCTGAGTCTATGTATCTGAGCCTATCATGTGTGGTACTACCTACTGAGCGGTGTATCTGAGCCTACCGTGTGTGATACGACCTGCTGAGTCTATGTATCTGAGCCTACGGTGTGTGATACTACCTGCTGAGTCTATGTATCTGAGCCTACGGTGTGTGGTACTACCTGCTGAGTCTATGTATCTGAGCCTATCATGTGTGGTACTACCTGCTGAGTCTATGTATCTGAGCCTACCGTGTGTGATACTACCTGCTGAGTCTATGTATCTGAGCCTACGGTGTGTGATACTACCTGCTGTGTCTATGTATCTGAGCCTACGGTGTGTGGTACTACCTGCTGAGTCTATGTATCTGAGCCTACGGTGTGTGATACTACCTGCTGAGTCTATATATCTGAGCCTATCATGTGTGGTACTACCTGCTGAGTCTATGTATCTGAGCCTATCATGTGTGGTACTACCTGCTGAGTCTATGTATCTGAGCCTACCGTGTGTGATACTACCTGCTGAGTCTATGTATCTGAGCCTACCGTGTGTGATACTACCTGCTGAGCGGTGTATCTGAGCCTACCGTGTGTGATACTACCTGCTGAGTCTATGTATCTGTACCTACGGTGTGTGATACTACCTGCTGAGTCTATGTATCTGAGCCTACCGTGTGTGATACTACCTGCTGAGTCTATGTATCTGAGCCTACGGTGTGTGGTACTACCTGCTGAGTCTATGTATCTGAGCCTACCGTGTGTGATACTACCTGCTGAGTCTATGTATCTGAGCCTACGGTGTGTGATACTACCTGCTGAGTGGTGTATCTGAGCCTACCGTGTGTGATACTACCTGCTGAGTCTATGTATCTGAACCTACGGTGTGTGGTACTACCTGCTGAGCAGTGTATCTAAGCCCACCGTGTGTGATACTACCTGCTGAGTCTATGTATCTGATACTACCTGCTGAGCGGTGTATGTAAGCCTACGGTGTGTGGTACTACCTGCTGAGTCTATGTATCTGAGCCTACGGTGTGTGATACTACCTGCTGAGTCTATGTATCTGAGCCTACGGTGTGTGATACTACCTGCTGAGTCTATGTATCTGAGCCTACAGTGTGTGATACTACCTGCTGAGTCTATGTATCTGAGCCTACGGTGTGTGATACTACCTGCTGAGTCTATGTATCTGAGCCTTCCGTGTGTGATACTACCTGCTGAGTCTATGTATCTGAGCCTACGGTGTGTGGTACTACCTGCTGAGTCTATGTATCTGAGCCTTCCGTGTGTGATACTACCTGCTGAGTCTATGTATCTGAGCCTACGGTGTGTGATACTACCTGCTGAGTCTATGTATCTGAGCCTACCGTGTGTGGTACTACCTGCTGAGTCTATGTATCTGAGCCTATCATGTGTGGTACTACCTGCTGAGTCTATGTATCTGAGCCTTCCGTGTGTGATACTACCTGCTGAGTCTATGTATCTGAGCCTACGGTGTGTGGTACTACCTGCTGAGTCTATGTATCTGAGCCTACCGTGTGTGATACTACCTGCTGAGTCTATGTATCTGAGCCTACGGTGTGTGGTACTACCTGCTGAGTCTATGTATCTGAGCCTACGGTGTGTGACACTACCTGCTGAGTCTATGTATCTGAACCTACGGTGTGTGGTACTACCTGCTGAGTCTATGTATCTGAGCCTACCGTGTGTGATACTACCTGCTGAGTCTATGTATCTGAACCTACGGTGTGTGACACTACCTGCTGAGTCTATGTATCTGAACCTACGGTGTGTGACACTACCTGCTGAGTCTATGTATCTGAGCCTACGGTGTGTGGTACTACCTGCTGAGTCTATGTATCTGAGCCTACGGTGTGTGATACTACCTGCTGAGTCTATGTATCTGAGCCTACGGTGTGTGATACTACCTGCTGAGTCTATGTATCTGAGCCTATCATGTGTGGTACTACCTGCTGAGTCTATGTATCTGAGCCTATCATGTGTGGTACTACCTGCTGAGTCTATGTATCTGAGCCTATCATGTGTGATACTACCTGCTGAGTCTATGTATCTGAGCCTACCGTGTGTGATACTACCTGCTGAGTCTATGTATCTGAGCCTACCGTGTGTGATACTACCTGCTGAGTCTATGTATCTGAGCCTTCCGTGTGTGATACTACCTGCTGAGTCTATGTATCTGAGCCTACGGTGTGTGATACTACCTGCTGAGTCTATGTATCTGAGCCTACGGTGTGTGATACTACCTGCTGAGTCTATGTATCTGAGCCTACCGTGTGTGGTACTACCTGCTGAGTCTATGTATCTGAGCCTATCATGTGTGGTACTACCTGCTGAGTCTATGTATCTGAGCCTACCGTGTGTGATACTACCTGCTGAGTCTATGTATCTGAGCCTATCATGTGTGGTACTACCTGCTGAGTCTATGTATCTGAGCCTTCCGTGTGTGATACTACCTGCTGAGTCTATGTATCTGAGCCTACGGTGTGTGGTACTACCTGCTGAGTCTATGTATCTGAGCCTACCGTGTGTGATACTACCTGCTGAGTCTATGTATCTGAGCCTACGGTGTGTGGTACTACCTGCTGAGTGGTGTATCTGAGCCTACCGTGTGATACTACCTGCTGAGTCTATGTATCTGATACTACCTGCTGAGCGGTGTATGTAAGCCTACGGTGTGTGGTACTACCTGCTGAGTCTATGTATCTGAGCCTACGGTGTGTGATACTACCTGCTGAGTCTATGTATCTGAGCCTACCGTGTGTGATACTACCTGCTGAGTCTATGTATCTGAGCCTACCGTGTGTGATACTACCTGCTGAGTCTATGTATCTGAGCCTACGGTGTGTGATACTACCTGCTGAGTCTATGTATCTGAGCCTACGGTGTGTGGTACTACCTGCTGAGTCTATGTATCTGAGCCTATCATGTGTGATACTACCTGCTGAGTCTATGTATTTGAGCCTATCATGTGTGATACTACCTGCTGAGTCTATGTATCTGAGCCTATCATGTGTGGTACTACCTGCTGAGTCTATGTATCTGAGCCTACCGTGTGTGATACTACCTGCTGAGTCTGTGTATCTGAACCTACGGTGTGTGATACTACCTGCTGAGCGGTGTATGTAAGCCTACCGTGTGTGATACTACCTGCTGAGTCTATGTATCTGAGCCTACCGTGTGTGATACTACCTGCTGAGTCTATGTATCTGAGCCTTCCGTGTGTGATACTACCTGCTGAGTCTATGTATCTGAGCCTATCATGTGTGGTACTACCTGCTGAGTCTATGTATCTGAGCCTACGGTGTGTGGTACTACCTGCTGAGTCTATGTATCTGAGCCTTCCGTAGTATGTGGCCAGTACTGTGCAGATTGGCCTTCTGGCGGCCCGCCGTGCGCGGCTCTGTACTCGGGGCGTGCTTTGGCGCTGCTGATGGACTCATTAATCCACTAATCGCCGCGGTCCGGAATGTTCGTAAATGTCGCCTGGATGTAACAAATCGCCCCTCGGAATGTGGAAACACGGACAATTAGCGCTGCTAACAACGCCCGCCGCCGCGCCAACTCAACTCGCAATCCAAATGAGCGATCATTCCTAAACATGAGGCTGACGGCCGGGAGATGAAGCGCTGAGGATAACGAGGGAGGGGGGGGGGGGGATTAATGAGCGAGGAGGGATTAACCCCTTCACGGTCTCTACCCCCCCCCCCCTCCCCACATCCTTGTGTTTCCTGTTGCCATTGGGAATCTAAAGCACGGATATCTAGAATCCAGTGCCTGCCTCCTCACTACCCCATACTTTACCCTGCAGCTCTGCTCCATTACAACACTATTGTGAGGATGGGTTTGGCGTGACTCTAGCCTACTCACTTTGTCTATTGGACTCTTTGATAGCCTGAAACCCCTCTCTTTTCCTATTTTATCATAAGCCCCTCCCCTCTGTACCCCATACTTTACAGTGCTGCTCAAATTATACACACTGGTTGCTGTGCATCTCTGTAGGAAATGAAATGCACCCTTATAAGGAGGGAAACCTAAAATTCGCAATTCAAAACAATCTATTGTACTCTGCTATCAGCCAGAAAGAGACATTTCCATCATATCTGACAGCTATTATTATGCTCCGGAGCTATTATACCGCTGGTATTATGGCCAGGTGCCCCTTTAACGCCTCTCACCTGCAAGCTTGTGCTGTTATCAGAAAATGGCGAGTTGAAAAAGCCGCTGACGATGTTCATTACGGCCTCAGTTACGTACTTCTCCAGCGCCGTGTCCGCGTGTTTGCGGTCGGTGGTCGAGTTGCAGACCTATCAGAGAAATAAACTAGACTGACCATAAAACCATAATCAGCTGAAGAAATACAGGCTGGGCGGCTACACTGTAACAAACACACATGCAGAGGCAGGCAGCACGACTGCAGGAGCTGACTACACGGCGCTTTGTAGTCTGTAACCATGGAGACACACAGATGCATATGTAAATGTACTTTTGCTTGTTGAGAGGTGCTGCAGCAGCATCACCCTTCATTGCTATCACTACACAGTAAGGTTGTGGTTTCCCTCGGGGTGACATGTCTATAATAAGTATGATATATGGGCTGTACGGGGAAAGATACACAGTCAGGTGACCGCTACCCACCCGAGCCATGTCCACCAGGAAGTTCTCAAACAGCTTCCAGATGTGGTTGCTGGTGTAGATCTCCTTCATCTCCACCTCCGTGTCCACGTAACAATGGTTGACGAAGTTCACGTAGGCGATCTTCACCTGAGGAGAGAAAAAGCCAAAAAGGTAAGAAGCGTCCAAGAAGAAGGCAGAGAGAGATCATCTATCCATCTCCCATCCATCCGTCCGTCCGTCCGTCCGTCCCCCGTCTCCCGTCCGTCCGTCACCCGTCCGTCCGTCACCCGTCCGTCCGTCACCCGTCCGTCACCCGTCCGTCCGTCTCCCATCCATCTATTCATCTCACATCCATCCATCCATCCATCTCACATCCATCCATCTCACATCCATCCATCTATCCATGTCACATCCATCCATCCATCTCCTATCCGTCCATCCATCTCCCATCCATCTATCCATCTCAGATCCGTCCATCCATCTCCCATCCATCAATCCATCTCAGATCCGTCCATCCATCTCCCATCCATCAATCCATCTCCCATCCATCAATCCATCTCCCATCCATCAATCCATCTCCCATCCATCAATCCATCTCCCATCCATCAATCCATCTCCCATCCATCAATCCATCTCCCATCCATCTATCCATCTCAGATCCGTCCATCCATCCATCTCCCATCCATCAATTTCACATCCATCTATCCATCTCCCATCTCCCATCCATCCATCTATCCATCTCCCATCCATCCATCTATCCATCTCTCCATCTCTCCATCTCCCATCCCTCCATCTCTCCATCTCCCATCTCTCCATCTCCCATCCCTCCATCTCCCATCCATCTCTCCATCTCCCATCCATCTCTCCATCTCCCATCCATCTCTCCATCTCCCATCCATCCATCCATCATCCATCCATCCATCTCCCATCCATCCATCTCCCATCCATCCATCATCCATCCATCCATCTCCCATCCATCTATCCATCTCCCATCCATCTATCCATCTCCCATCCATCCATCCATCCATCTCCCATCCATCCATCCATCCATCTCCCATCCATCTATCCATCTCCCATCCAGCCATCTCCCATCCATCCAGCCATCTCCGATCCAGCCATCTCCGATCCAGCCATCTCCGATCCAGCCATCTCCGATCCAGCCATCTCCGATCCAGCCATCTCCGATCCAGCCATCTCCGATCCAGCCATCACCCATCCATCCATCTCAGATCCATCCATCCATCTCACGTCAACCCATCTAAAATCCATCCATCCGTCCGTCTTCCGTCCGTCTCCCCGTCCGTCCGTCCGTCCGTCCGTCCGTCCGTCCGTCCGTCTCCCGTCCGTCCGTCTCCCGTCCGTCTCCCGTCCGTCCGTCTCCCGTCCGTCCGTCCGTCCGTCTCCCGTCCGTCCGTCTCCCGTCCGTCCGTCTCCCGTCCGTCCGTCTCCCGTCCGTCCGTCCGTCTCCCGTCCGTCCGTCTCCCGTCCGTCCGTCCGTCTCCCGTCCGTCCGTCCGTCTCCCGTCCGTCCGTCCGTCTCCCGTCCGTCCGTCCGTCTCCCGTCCGTCCGTCCGTCTCCCGTCCGTCCGTCCGTCTCCCGTCCGTCCGTCCGTCCGTCTCCCGTCCGTCCGTCCGTCTCCCGTCCGTCCGTCTCCCGTCCGTCCGTCTCCCGTCCGTCCGTCCGTCTCCCGTCCGTCCGTCCGTCTCCCGTCCGTCCGTCCGTCTCCCGTCCGTCCGTCCGTCCGTCTCCCGTCCGTCCGTCTCCCGTCCGTCCCCCGTCCGTCCGTCTCCCGTCCGTCCGTCTCCCGTCCGTCCGTCTCCCGTCCGTCCGTCTCCCGTCCGTCCGTCCGTCCGTCTCCCGTCCGTCCGTCCGTCTCCCGTCCGTCCGTCTCCCGTCCGTCCGTCTCCCGTCCGTCCGTCCGTCTCCCGTCCGTCTCCCGTCCGTCCGTCCGTCTCCCGTCCGTCCGTCCGTCTCCCGTCCGTCCGTCTCCCGTCCGTCCGTCTCCCGTCCGTCCGTCTCCCGTCCGTCCGTCTCCCGTCCGTCCGTCTCCCGTCCGTCCGTCCGTCTCCCGTCCGTCCGTCCGTCTCCCGTCCGTCCGTCTCCCGTCCGTCCGTCTCCCGTCCGTCCGTCCGTCTCCCGTCCGTCTCCCGTCCGTCCGTCCGTCTCCCGTCCGTCCGTCCGTCTCCCGTCCGTCCGTCTCCCGTCCGTCCGTCTCCCGTCCGTCCGTCTCCCGTCCGTCCGTCTCCCGTCCGTCCGTCTCCCGTCCGTCCGTCTCCCGTCCGTCCGTCACCCGTCCGTCCGTCACCCGTCCGTCCGTCACCCGTCCGTCCGTCACCCGTCCGTCCGTCACCCGTCCGTCCGTCACCCGTCCGTCCGTCACCCGTCCGTCCGTCACCCGTCCGTCCGTCACCCGTCCGTCCGTCACCCGTCCGTCCGTCCGTCACCCGTCCGTCCGTCCGTCCGTCCGTCCGTCTATTCATCTCACATCCATCCATCCATCCATCCATCTCACATCCATCCATCTCCCATCCATCAATTTCACATCCATCTATCCATCTCCCATCTCCCATCTCCCATCCATCCATCTATCCATCTCCCATCCATCCATCTATCCATATCTCCATCCCTCCATCTCTCCATCTCTCCATCTCCCATCCATCTATCTCTCCATCTCCCATCCATCTCTCCATCTCCCATCCATCCATCCATCTCCCATCCATCCATCCATCTCCCATCCATCCATCCCCCATCCATCTATCCATCTCCCATCCATCCATCTCCCATCCATCCAGCCATCTCCCATCCATCCAGCCATCTCCGATCCAGCCATCACCCATCCAGCCATCACCGATCCAGCCATCACCCATCCAGCCATCACCCATCCAGCCATCACCCATCCAGCCATCACCCATCCAGCCATCACCCATCCAGCCATCACCCATCCAGCCATCACCCATCCAGCCATCACCCATCCATGCCATCACCCATCCATGCCATCACCCTTCTATGCCATCACCCATCCATGCCATCACCCATCCATGCCATCACCCATCCAGCCATCACCCATCCAGCCATCCATCCATCCAGCCAGCCATCCATCTCACATCCATCCATCTCTCATCCATCCATCTATCCATCTCTCATCCATCCATCTATCCATCTCTCATCCATCCATCTATCCATCTCTCATCCATCCATCTCTCATCCATCCATCTATCCATCTCTCATCCATCCATCTATCCATCTCTCATCCATCCATCAATCCATCTCTCATCCATCCATCTATCCATCTCTCATCCATCCATCTATCCATCTCTCATCCATCCATCTATCCATCTCTCATCCATCCATCTATCCATCTCTCATCCATCCATCTATCCATCTCTCATCCATCCATCTATCCATCTCCCATCCATCTATCCATCTCCCATCCATCCATCCATCTCCCTTCCATCCATCCATCTCCCTTCCATCCATCCATCTCCCTTCCATCCATCCATCTCCCTTCCATCCATCCATCTCCCTTCCATCCATCCATCTCCCTTCCATCCATCTCCCTTCCATCCATCTCCCTTCCATCCATCTCCCTTCCATCCATCTCCCTTCCATCCATCTCCCTTCCATCCATCTCCCTTCCATCCATCTCCCTTCCATCCATCTCCCTTCCATCCATCTCACATCCATCTCCCTTCCATCCATCTCCCTTCCATCCATCTCCCTTCCATCCATCTCACATCCATCTCCCTTCCATCCATCTCCCTTCCATCCATCTCACATCCATCTCCCTTCCATCCATCCATCTCAGATCCATCCATCCATCTCACGTCAACCCATCTAAAATCCATCCATCCGTCCGTCCGTCTTCCGTCCGTCTCCCCGTCCGTCCGTCCGTCTTCCGTCCGTCTCCCCGTCCGTCCGTCCGTCTCCCGTCCGTCCGTCCGTCTCCCGTCCGTCCGTCCGTCTCCCGTCCGTCTCCCGTCCGTCCATCTCCCGTCCGTCCGTCCGTCCATCTCCCGTCCGTCCATCTCCCGTCCGTCCGTCCGTCTCCCGTCCGTCCGTCCGTCTCCCGTCCGTCCGTCCGTCCGTCTCCCGTCCGTCCGTCCGTCTCCCGTCCGTCCGTCCGTCTCCCGTCCGTCCGTCCGTCCATCTCCCGTCCGTCCGTCCGTCCATCTCCCGTCCGTCCGTCCGTCCATCTCCAGTCCGTCCGTCCGTCCATCTCCAGTCCGTCCGTCCGTCCATCTCCCGTCCGTCCGTCCGTCCATCTCCCGTCCGTCCGTCCGTCCATCTCCCGTCCGTCCGTCCGTCCCCCGTCCGTCCGTCCGTCCGTCCGTCCATCTCCCGTCCGTCCGTCCGTCCATCTCCCGTCCGTCCGTCCATCTCCCGTCCGTCCGTCCGTCCATCTCCCGTCCGTCCGTCCGTCCATCTCCCGTCCGTCCGTCCGTCCATCTCCCGTCCGTCCGTCCGTCCATCTCCCGTCCGTCCGTCCATCTCCCATCCGTCCGTCCATCTCCCATCCGTCCGTCCGTCCATCTCCCATCCGTCCGTCTCCCATCCGTCCGTCCGTCCGTCTCCCATCCGTCCGTCTCCCATCCGTCCGTCCGTCCGTCTCCCATCCGTCCGTCCGTCCGTCTCCCATCCGTCCGTCCGTCCGTCTCCCATCCGTCCGTCCGTCCGTCTCCCATCCGTCCGTCCGTCTCCCATCCGTCCGTCCCCCATCCGTCCGTCTCCCATCCGTCCGTCCCCCATCCGTCCGTCCCCCATCCGTCCGTCCCCCATCCGTCCGTCCCCCATCCGTCCGTCCGTCTCCCATCCGTCCGTCCGTCCGTCTCCCGTCCGTCCGTCCGTCCGTCTCCCGTCCGTCCGTCCGTCTCCCGTCCGTCCGTCCGTCCGTCTCCCGTCCGTCCGTCCGTCCGTCTCCCGTCCGTCCGTCCGTCCGTCTCCCGTCCGTCCGTCCGTCTCCCGTCCGTCCGTCTCCCGTCCGTCCGTCCGTCCGTCTCCCGTCCGTCCGTCCGTCTCCCGTCCGTCCGTCTCCCGTCCGTCCGTCCGTCCGTCTCCCGTCCGTCCGTCCGTCTCCCGTCCGTCCGTCCGTCTCCCGTCCGTCCGTCCGTCTCCCTTCCATCCATCCGTCTCCCTTCCATCCATCTCCCTTCCATCCATCTCCCTTCCATCCATCTCCCTTCCATCCATCTCCCTTCCATCCATCTCCCTTCCATCCATCTCCCTTCCATCCATCTCCCTTCCATCCATCTCACATCCATCTCCCTTCCATCCATCTCCCTTCCATCCATCTCCCTTCCATCCATCTCCCTTCCATCCATCTCACATCCATCTCCCTTCCATCCATCTCCCTTCCATCCATCTCCCTTCCATCCATCTCCCTTCCATCCATCTCCCTTCCATCCATCTCACATCCATCTCCCTTCCATCCATCTCCCTTCCATCCATCTCCCTTCCATCCATCTCACATCCATCTCCCTTCCATCCATCCATCTCAGATCCATCCATCCATCTCACGTCAACCCATCTAAAATCCATCCATCCGTCCGTCCGTCTCCCCGTCCGTCCGTCCGTCTCCCGTCCGTCCGTCCGTCCGTCCGTCTCCCGTCCGTCCGTCTCCCGTCCGTCCGTCTCCCGTCCGTCCGTCCGTCCGTCCGTCTCCCGTCCGTCCGTCTCCCGTCCGTCCGTCCGTCCGTCCGTCTCCCGTCCGTCCGTCCGTCCGTCCGTCTCCCGTCCGTCCGTCCGTCCGTCTCCCGTCCGTCCGTCCGTCCATCTCCCGTCCGTCCGTCCATCTCCCGTCCGTCCGTCCGTCCATCTCCCGTCCGTCCGTCCGTCCATCTCCCGTCCGTCCGTCCGTCCATCTCCCGTCCGTCCGTCCGTCCATCTCCCGTCCGTCCGTCCGTCTCCCGTCCGTCCGTCCGTCTCCCATCCGTCCGTCCGTCCGTCTCCCATCCGTCCGTCCGTCCGTCCGTCTCCCATCCGTCCGTCCGTCCGTCTCCCATCCGTCCGTCCGTCCGTCTCCCATCCGTCCGTCCGTCCGTCTCCCATCCGTCCGTCCGTCCGTCTCCCATCCGTCCGTCCCCCATCCGTCCGTCTCCCATCCGTCCGTCCGTCTCCCGTCCGTCCGTCCGTCCGTCTCCCGTCCGTCCGTCCGTCCGTCTCCCGTCCGTCCGTCCGTCTCCCGTCCGTCCGTCCGTCCGTCTCCCGTCCGTCCGTCCGTCCGTCTCCCGTCCGTCCGTCCGTCCGTCCGTCCGTCTCCCGTCCGTCCGTCCGTCCGTCCGTCTCCCGTCCGTCCGTCCGTCTCCCGTCCGTCCGTCTCCCGTCCGTCCGTCCGTCCGTCTCCCGTCCGTCCGTCCGTCCGTCTCCCGTCCGTCCGTCCGTCCGTCTCCCGTCCGTCCGTCCGTCTCCCGTCCGTCCGTCCGTCTCCCGTCCGTCCGTCCGTCTCCCGTCCGTCCGTCCGTCTCCCATCCGTCCGTCCGTCTCCCGTCCGTCCGTCCGTCTCCCATCCGTCCGTCCGTCCGTCTCCCGTCCGTCCGTCCGTCCGTCCGTCTCCCGTCCGTCCGTCCGTCTCCCGTCCGTCCGTCCGTCCGTCTCCCGTCCGTCCGTCCGTCTCCCGTCCGTCCGTCCGTCTCCCGTCCGTCCGTCTCCCATCCGTCCGTCCGTCCGTCTCCCATCCGTCCGTCCGTCCGTCTCCCATCCGTCCGTCCGTCTCCCATCCGTCCGTCCGTCTCCCATCCGTCCGTCCGTCTCCCATCCGTCCGTCCGTCTCCCATCCGTCCGTCCGTCCGTCTCCCATCCGTCCGTCCGTCCGTCTCCCATCCGTCCGTCCGTCCGTCTCCCATCCGTCCGTCCATCTCCCATCCGTCCGTCCATCTCCCATCCGTCCGTCCATCTCCCATCCGTCCGTCCATCTCCCATCCGTCCGTCCGTCCGTCCATCTCCCATCCGTCCGTCCATCTCCCATCCGTCCGTCCGTCCATCTCCCATCCGTCCGTCCGTCCATCTCCCATCCGTCCGTCCATCTCCCATCCGTCCGTCCATCTCCCATCCGTCCGTCCATCTCCCATCCGTCCGTCCATCTCCCATCCGTCCGTCCATCTCCCATCCGTCCGTCCATCTCCCATCCGTCCGTCCGTCCATCTCCCATCCGTCCGTCCGTCCATCTCCCATCCGTCCGTCCGTCCATCTCCCATCCGTCCGTCCGTCCATCTCCCATCCGTCCGTCCGTCCATCTCCCATCCGTCCGTCCATCTCCCATCCGTCCGTCCATCTCCCATCCGTCCGTCCATCTCCCATCCGTCCGTCCATCTCCCATCCGTCCGTCCATCTCCCATCCGTCCGTCCATCTCCCATCCGTCCGTCCGTCCGTCCATCTCCCATCCGTCCGTCCGTCCGTCCATCTCCCATCCGTCCGTCCGTCCGTCCATCTCCCATCCGTCCGTCCGTCCGTCCATCTCCCATCCGTCCGTCCGTCCGTCCATCTCCCATCCGTCCGTCCGTCCGTCCATCTCCCATCCGTCCGTCCGTCCGTCCATCTCCCATCCGTCCGTCCGTCCGTCCATCTCCCATCCGTCCGTCCGTCCATCTCCCATCCGTCCGTCCGTCCATCTCCCATCCGTCCGTCCGTCCATCTCCCATCCGTCCGTCCATCTCCCATCCGTCCGTCCGTCCATCTCCCATCCGTCCGTCCGTCCATCTCCCATCCGTCCGTCCATCTCCCATCCGTCCGTCCGTCCATCTCCCATCCGTCCGTCCATCTCCCATCCGTCCGTCCATCTCCCATCCGTCCGTCCGTCCATCTCCCATCCGTCCGTCCATCTCCCATCCGTCCGTCCATCTCCCATCCGTCCGTCCATCTCCCATCCGTCCGTCCATCTCAGATCCGTCCGTCCATCTCAGATCCGTCCGTCCATCTCAGATCCGTCCGTCCATCTCAGATCCGTCCGTCCATCTCCCATCCGTCCGTCCATCTCCCATCCGTCCGTCCATCTCCCATCCGTCCGTCCATCTCCCATCCGTCCGTCCATCTCCCATCCGTCCGTCCATCTCCCATCCGTCCGTCCATCTCCCATCCGTCCGTCCATCTCCCATCCGACCGTCCATCTCCCATCCATCCATCTCCCATCTATCCATCTCCCATCTATCCATCTCCCATCTCCCATCTATCCATCTCTCATCTATCCATCTCTCATCTATCCATCTCCCATCTATCCATCTTCCATCCATCTCCCATCCATCCATCTATCCATCTCCCATCCATCCATCTATCCATCTCCCATCCATCCATCTATCCATCTCCCATCCATCCATCTCCCATCCATCTACCCATCTCCCATCCGTCCGTCCGTCCATCTCCCATCCGTCCGTCCGTCCATCTCCCATCCGTCCGTCCGTCCATCTCCCATCCGTCCGTCCGTCCATCTCCCATCCGTCCGTCCATCTCCCATCCGTCCGTCCATCTCCCATCCGTCCGTCCATCTCCCATCCGTCCGTCCATCTCCCATCCGTCCGTCCATCTCCCATCCGTCCGTCCATCTCCCATCCGTCCGTCCGTCCGTCCATCTCCCATCCGTCCGTCCGTCCGTCCATCTCCCATCCGTCCGTCCGTCCGTCCATCTCCCATCCGTCCGTCCGTCCGTCCATCTCCCATCCGTCCGTCCGTCCGTCCATCTCCCATCCGTCCGTCCGTCCATCTCCCATCCGTCCGTCCGTCCGTCCATCTCCCATCCGTCCGTCCGTCCATCTCCCATCCGTCCGTCCGTCCATCTCCCATCCGTCCGTCCGTCCATCTCCCATCCGTCCGTCCATCTCCCATCCGTCCGTCCGTCCATCTCCCATCCGTCCGTCCGTCCATCTCCCATCCGTCCGTCCATCTCCCATCCGTCCGTCCGTCCATCTCCCATCCGTCCGTCCATCTCCCATCCGTCCGTCCATCTCCCATCCGTCCGTCCGTCCATCTCCCATCCGTCCGTCCATCTCCCATCCGTCCGTCCATCTCCCATCCGTCCGTCCATCTCCCATCCGTCCGTCCATCTCAGATCCGTCCGTCCATCTCAGATCCGTCCGTCCATCTCAGATCCGTCCGTCCATCTCAGATCCGTCCGTCCATCTCCCATCCGTCCGTCCATCTCCCATCCGTCCGTCCATCTCCCATCCGTCCGTCCATCTCCCATCCGTCCGTCCATCTCCCATCCGTCCGTCCATCTCCCATCCGTCCGTCCATCTCCCATCCGTCCGTCCATCTCCCATCCGTCCGTCCATCTCCCATCCGACCGTCCATCTCCCATCCATCCATCTCCCATCTATCCATCTCCCATCTATCCATCTCCCATCTCCCATCTATCCATCTCTCATCTATCCATCTCTCATCTATCCATCTCCCATCTATCCATCTTCCATCCATCTCCCATCCATCCATCTATCCATCTCCCATCCATCCATCTATCCATCTCCCATCCATCCATCTATCCATCTCCCATCCATCCATCTCCCATCCATCTACCCATCTCCCATCCATCTATCCATTTCCCATCCATCTATCCATCTCCCATCCATCTATCCATCTATCCATCTCCCATCCATCTATCCATCTATCCATTTCCCATCCATCTATCCATCTCCCATCCATCTCCCATCCATCTATCCATCTCCCATCCATCTATCCATCTCCCATCCATCTATCCATCTCCCATCCATCTATCCATCTCCCATCCATCTATCCATCTCCCATCCATCTATCCATCTCCCATCCATCTATCCATCTCCCATCCATCTATCCATCTCCCATCCATCTATCCATCTCCCATCCATCTATCCATCTCCCATCCATCTATCCATCTCCCATCCATCTATCCATCTCCCATCCATCTATCCATCTCCCATCCATCTATCCATCTCCCATCCATCTATCCATCTCCCATCCATCTATCCATTTCCCATCCATCTATCCATCTCCCATCCATCCATTTCCCATCCATCTATCCATCTCCCATCCATCCATCTCCCATCCATCCATCTATCCATCTCCCATCCATCCATCTATCCATCTCCCATCCATCCATCTATCCATCTCCCATCCATCCATCTATCCATCTCCCATCCATCCATCTATCCATCTCCCATCCATCCATCTATCCATCTCCCATCCATCCATCTATCCATCTCCCATCCATCCATCTATCCATCTCCCATCCATCCATCTATCCATCTCCCATCCATCCATCTATCCATCTCCCATCCATCCATCTATCCATCTCCCATCCATCCATCTAACCATCTCCCTTCCATCCATCTATCCATCTCCCTTCCCCCATCCATCCATCTCCCATCTCCCATCCATCTATCCATCTCCCATCCATCTATCCATCTCCCATCCCCCATGCATCTCCCATCCCCCATCCATCTATCCATCTCCCATCTCCCATCCATCTATCCATCTCCCATCCATCCATCTATCCATCTCCCATCTCCCATCCATCTATCCATCTATCCATCTCCCATCTCCCATCCCCCATCCATCTATCCATCTCCCATCTATCCATCTCCCATTCATCTATCCATCACCCATCTCCCATCCATCCATCTCCCATCCATCCATCTCCCATCCATCCATCTCTCATCCATCCATCTCCCATCCATCCATCTCCCATCCATCCATCTCCCATCCATCCATCTCCCATCTCCCATCCATCCATGTCCCATCCATCCATCCATCTCACATCTATCCATCTTCCATCTATCCAGCTCACATCCATCTATCTATCTCCCATTCATCCATCTATCCATCTCACATCCATCTATCTATCCATCTCCCATCCATCCGTCTATCCATCTCCCATCCATCCATCCATCCATCCATCTATCCATCTTCCATCTATCCATCTCCCATCCATCTCCCATCCATCTATCCATCTCCCATTCATCCATCTATCCATCTCCCATCCATCTATCTATCCATCTCCCATCTATCCATCTCCCATCTATCCATCTCACATCCATCCATCTATCCATCTCCCATCCATCCATCCATCTCCCATCCATCCATCCATCCATCTCCCATCCATCCATCTATCCATCTCCCATCCATCCATCCATCTCCCATCCATCCATCTATCCATCTCCCATCCATCCATCTCCCATCCATCCATCTATCCATCTCCCATCCATCCATCCATCTCCCATCCATCCATCCATCTCCCATCCATCCATCTATCCATCTCCCATCCATCCATCTATCCATCTCCCATCCATCCATCCATCTCCCATCCATCCATCCATTCTTAATGGTGCAGATAGTTAGGCCTCACACTAATCCCTGCCGACAGTAATGATGACATCCCATCATGCTTTAGGATCATTTTTTAATTTATTCCTGGTTCTTTGTGCAGCTAATATCAATCTGAAATAGTAGAAGCAGACAATGTTCTGTGCAGTCACAGCTCATACTGTCAGTTCTCATCCGCTCAGTCCAGCTGAACAGCTACTAACAATCCCTATAGATAACCCTCTACCTCAGTGATGTCACCAAACCATGTGACTCCACCAGCAGAATAGTGAGTGCAGCTCTGGAGTATAATACAGGATGTAACTCAGGAGCAGTACAGGATAAGTAATGTATGTACACAGTGACTCCACCAGCAGAATAGTGAGTGCAGCTCTGGGGTATAATACAGGACGTAACTCAGGAGCAGTACAGGATAAGTAATGTATGTACACAGGGACTCCACCAGCAGAATAGTGAGCGCAGCTCTGGAGTATAATACAGGATGTAACTCAGGAGCAGTACAGGATAAGTAATGTATGTACACAGTGACTCCACCAGCAGAATAGTGAGTGCAGCTCTGGAGTATAATACAGAATGTAAATCAGGAGCAGTACAGGATAAGTAATGTACACAGTGACTCCACCAGCAGAATAGTGAGTGCAGCTCTGGAGTATAATACAGGATGTAACTCAGGATCAGTACAGGATAAGTAATGTATGTACACAGTGACTCCACCAGCAGAATAGTGAGTGCAGCTCTGGAGGATAATACAGGATGTAACTCAGGAGCAGTACAGGATAAGTAATGTATGTACACAGTGACTCCACCAGCAGAATAGTGAGTGCAGCTCTGGGGTATAATACAGGATGTAACTCAGGATCAGTACAGGATAAGTAATGTATGTACACAGTGACTCCACCAGCAGAATAGGGAGTGCAGCTCTGGGGTATAATACAGGATGTAACTCAGGGTCAGTACAGGATAAGTAATGTATGTACACAGTGACTCCACCAGCAGAATAGTGAGTGCAGCTCTGGAGTATAATACAGGATGTAACACAGGATGAGTACAGGATAAGTAATGTATGTACACAGTGACTCCACCAGCAGAATAGTGAGTGCAGCTCTGCAGTATAATACAGGATGTAACTCAGGATCAGTACAGGATAAGTAATGTATGTACACAGTGACTCCACCAGCAGAATAGTGAGTGCAGCTCTGGGGTATAATACAGGACGTAACTCAGGAGCAGTACAGGATAAGTAATGTATGTACACAGGGACTCCACCAGCAGAATAGTGAGCGCAGCTCTGGAGTATAATACAGGATGTAACTCAGGAGCAGTACAGGATAAGTAATGTATGTACACAGTGACTCCACCAGCAGAATAGTGAGTGCAGCTCTGGAGTATAATACAGAATGTAAATCAGGAGCAGTACAGGATAAGTAATGTACACAGTGACTCCACCAGCAGAATAGTGAGTGCAGCTCTGGAGTATAATACAGGATGTAACTCAGGATCAGTACAGGATAAGTAATGTATGTACACAGTGACTCCACCAGCAGAATAGTGAGTGCAGCTCTGGAGGATAATACAGGATGTAACTCAGGAGCAGTACAGGATAAGTAATGTATGTACACAGTGACTCCACCAGCAGAATAGTGAGTGCAGCTCTGGGGTATAATACAGGATGTAACTCAGGATCAGTACAGGATAAGTAATGTATGTACACAGTGACTCCACCAGCAGAATAGGGAGTGCAGCTCTGGGGTATAATACAGGATGTAACTCAGGGTCAGTACAGGATAAGTAATGTATGTACACAGTGACTCCACCAGCAGAATAGTGAGTGCAGCTCTGGAGTATAATACAGGATGTAACACAGGATGAGTACAGGATAAGTAATGTATGTACACAGTGACTCCACCAGCAGAATAGTGAGTGCAGCTCTGGAGTATAATACAGGATGTAACTCAGGATCAGTACAGGATATGTAATGTATGTACACAGTGACTCCACCAGCAGAATAGTGAGTGCAGCTCTGGGGTATAATACAGGATGTAACTCAGGAGCAGTACAGGATAAGTAATGTATGTACACAGTGACCCCACCAGCAGAATAGTGAGTGCAGCTCTGGAGGATAATACAGGATGTAACTCAGGAGCAGTACAGGATAAGTAATGTATGTACACAGTGACTCCACCAGCAGAATAGTGAGTGCAGCTCTGGGGTATAATACAGGACGTAACTCAGGAGCAGTACAGGATAAGTAATGTATGTACACAGGGACTCCACCAGCAGAATAGTGAGCGCAGCTCTGGAGTATAATACAGGATGTAACTCAGGAGCAGTACAGGATAAGTAATGTATGTACACAGTGACTCCACCAGCAGAATAGTGAGTGCAGCTCTGGAGTATAATACAGAATGTAAATCAGGAGCAGTACAGGATAAGTAATGTACACAGTGACTCCACCAGCAGAATAGTGAGTGCAGCTCTGGAGTATAATACAGGATGTAACTCAGGATCAGTACAGGATAAGTAATGTATGTACACAGTGACTCCACCAGCAGAATAGTGAGTGCAGCTCTGGAGGATAATACAGGATGTAACTCAGGAGCAGTACAGGATAAGTAATGTATGTACACAGTGACTCCACCAGCAGAATAGTGAGTGCAGCTCTGGGGTATAATACAGGATGTAACTCAGGATCAGTACAGGATAAGTAATGTATGTACACAGTGACTCCACCAGCAGAATAGGGAGTGCAGCTCTGGGGTATAATACAGGATGTAACTCAGGGTCAGTACAGGATAAGTAATGTATGTACACAGTGACTCCACCAGCAGAATAGTGAGTGCAGCTCTGGAGTATAATACAGGATGTAACACAGGATGAGTACAGGATAAGTAATGTATGTACACAGTGACTCCACCAGCAGAATAGTGAGTGCAGCTCTGGAGTATAATACAGGATGTAACTCAGGATCAGTACAGGATATGTAATGTATGTACACAGTGACTCCACCAGCAGAATAGTGAGTGCAGCTCTGGGGTATAATACAGGATGTAACTCAGGAGCAGTACAGGATAAGTAATGTATGTACACAGTGACCCCACCAGCAGAATAGTGAGTGCAGCTCTGGAGGATAATACAGGATGTAACTCAGGAGCAGTACAGGATAAGTAATGTATGTACACAGTGACTCCACCAGCAGAATAGTGAGTGCAGCTCTGGGGTATAATACAGGATGTAACTCAGGATCAGTACAGGATAAGTAATGTATGTACACAGTGACTCCACCAGCAGAATAGGGAGTGCAGCTCTGGGGTATAATACAGGATGTAACTCAGGAGCAGTACAGGATAAGTAATGTATGTACACAGTGACTCCACCAGCAGAATAGTGAGTGCAGCTCTGGAGGATAATACAGGATGTAACTCAGGAGCAGTACAGGATAAGTAATGTATGTACACAGTGACTCCACCAGCAGAATAGTGAGTGCAGCTCTGGATTATAATACAGGATGTAACTCAGGATCAGTACAGGATAAGTAATGTATGTACACAGTGACTCCACCAGCAGAATAGTGAGTGCAGCTCTGGAGTGTAATACAGGATGTAACTCAGGGTCAGTACAGGATAAGTAATGTATGTACACAGTGACTCCACCAGCAGAATAGTGAGTGCAGCTCTGGGGTATAATACAGGATGTAACTCAGGATCAGTACAGGATAAGTAATGTATGTACACAGTGACTCCACCAGCAGAATAGTGAGTGCAGCTCTGGGGTATAATACAGGATGTAACTCAGGATCAGTACAGGATAAGTAATGTATGTACACAGTGACTCCACCAGCAGAATAGTGAGTGCAGCTCTGGAGTGTAATACAGGATGTAACTCAGGGTCAGTACAGGATAAGTAATGTATGTACACAGTGACTCCACCAGCAGAATAGTGAGTGCAGCTCTGGAGTATAATACAGGATGTAACTCAGGACCAGTACAGGATAAGTAATGTATGTACACAGTGACTCCACCAGCAGAATAGTGAGTGCAGCTCTGGAGTATAATACAGGATGTAACTCAGGAGCAGTACAGGATAAGTAATGTATGTACACAGTGACTCCACCAGCAGAATAGTGAGTGCAGCTCTGGAGTATAATACAGGATGTAACTCAGGACCAGTACAGGATAAGTAATGTATGTACACAGTGACTCCAGCAGCAGAATAGTGAGTGCAGCTCTGGGGTATAATACAGGATGTAACTCAGTAGCAGTACAGGATAAGTAATGTATGTACACAGTGACTCCAGCAGCAGAATAGTGAGTGCAGCTCTGGAGTGTAATACAGGATGTAACTCAGGGTCAGTACAGGATAAGTAATGTATGTACACAGTGACTCCACCAGCAGAATAGTGAGTGCAGCTCTGGAGTGTAATACAGGATGTAACTCAGGGTCAGTAAAGGATAAGTAATGTATGTACACAGTGACTCCACCAGCAGAATAGTGAGTGCAGCTCTGGAGTATAATACAGGATGTAACTGAGGACCAGTACAGGATAAGTAATGTATGTACACAGTGACTCCAGCAGCAGAATAGTGAGTGCAGCTCTGGGGTATAATACAGGATGTAACTCAGTAGCAGTACAGGATAAGTAATGTATGTACACAGTGACTCCACCAGCAGAATAGTGAGTGCAGCTCTGGGGTATAATAAAGGATGTGACTCAGAAGCAGTACAGGATAAGTAATGTATGTACACAGTGACTCCACCAGCAGAATAGCGAGTGCAGCTCTGCAGTATAATACCTTGCTGTATCTCATACCTCAGGTATGCAGTCGTCATGTGTCACCACCCTGACGATGTCATCGAGGGGCAGGAGTGAGTTGCACTTGATCTCGGTGTAGACGTTCTTGCCCTCGGTGCACGCTGCCAGCAGCTCCACCAGTGTGACGTGATACGCCAGGGGCCCGTTGTCATCTGCCCGATCCCTCTCTGAGCACATCATTTGTAAAAGGATGGGGAACGAAGCGCGGTCATTGTAGAAAATGAGGACGTCCTCGCCGCCATTGATCAGCTGCGATACAGAAAAACCTCAGACTCTTTATCAACATTCCACACGGGTTATCACAACTTTCCCAGAGTCCTGAGCGGCAGTTATATATCTCCACTTCATAGAGAACTAGGTAGGGGGGAGTCCTGCACAGATTGTCACCAGCCAACCCCCTTCTTCTCATGGGCTCCATCGGATCCCCATGGGCGGCCATATTGGTTTCCACCCAGCTTTCCGAAAAACCGCTAGACCTTCGCATGACTCTATGAAAAGTACAAGACAATTTCTGCTTGTCTGAAACGAATGGCGAGAATTTAGTAATATCCCCCCCCCCCCCCCTTTTGCAATGAAGCAACTTCTTCCTGCGCGACAGACAAAGCCGTACGAACGCTAATGGCCGGGAATTGTTATGTTAATGTGAGTCGCGGAATAGTTAAAAGAGGTGGGGGGGGGGTGCTTGATCGCCAAATGAAAAGGTTGAGAAAAGACTCTTCTGCGCAACAAAGGTTAGTCTTGTAAGAAGTTTTCATTTCTCATGGAAAGTTCTGGCAAGTGGCCGTGTTTTTTGTTCGCGACTCATTAGCTTGATTTCCTCTCCCCATCTTTTGTCTACATCCGAAACGTTTGCAGAAAAACGACAATTTTAATCCTTCGGAGAAGGCAAAAAAAGGAGGCGATGGCGGTCTATTAAGGGTACGGTGTGCGTTCTATCTGGCGGCGGGTGTCAGTCATCCTAATTGCTAGCGAGTCTTTATGTCATAACGGCTGAATACTTCTTGTCGCTCTGTGAGGACACGGCGCCGAGGTGTCTGCGCAACGCTTTCAGGCAACTCCCTCAGATAATCGCTCAAGGAACAGGGAGTACTGCGCAACCTTCGGGCGGCGAGGATCTAATATACCGTCTGCCAATACAGCCTTCTAAAAATCTCACCCAGCTTTCCCGGAATCCCGAACGCCATAAGCTATGCGCCAAATGTTACCGTATCACAAGAAGGCAATAGCATTCGGGGTCTTAGGAAAGCTGGATTCTAATAAAGCAGCAGACATGTCTTAAAGGGGCGCATGCTGGGCTATAGCATCCCTTTATGATGGGTGGGGGTCACCGCCGATAGCCATATTGGTGGGGGCTGCAGGACGGAGCGGTTGTCTTCTGGACCACTGAACACAAACGTCCTGCGGGACCCGGCGGCCGGTGACTGGAGGGGGAAGGGGTGCCGATAGGCTACTGAAGGCTCCTACAGCCGCCATGCATAGATGCCCATGGCAGGGTTTAATAGGCAACACGAAAATTTGCTAATACTGCAATGCTGACGTACCAAATGGTCAGAAGTTCAAGTCTTAATAAAAGTCTAACTTTTTTTTTTATTTAGTTAAAACCACAAAAAAATTAAACGTTGAGGAAAAAACATTTTTTCAGTTTTCCTCATTAAACAAAACCAAATACATATTTGGCGCCGCTGCGTACGTAAAGGTCCACGCTATTAGGACATCACAAGATTTATCCCGTACGGTCAAGGCCGTAAAAAAAAGCGCCAGGATTGTGGCTTTTTGTTATGAGCGTCGGCTTTCATTGCTGACACGGGGGGAATCGGCGGGGAGGACCGCGGGCAGCAGGACCGGAGCGGCGCCCTCACAAATCTCTGACAGCAGAGGTGGCGCTCCAACTTCCTTCTCTGACCGCTGATGACAGCATCCGGCCCGCTGCACTGACAGCGCGCCAGACGAGCAGGTGATGGTCTCGAGCGGCGGACCCCTGTTCCTTAACTACTGATGACCTGGAACACCCCTTTAAGCCTTGCAAACTGTATATTAAAGGGATAGACCCTTCTAATGAAGTATACGCCAGCACTTCCCCATGGGGGGGTCTGATCTCCGGGACACCACCAATCCTGAGAATAAACGATCAGTAGTGCTGGCTTAGCGCAGGGTCTCTGTAAGCAGTCCCTTCAGAGCAGCGCTCCCAGGCGCCCGCTGTACAGGAATCTGCAGCTGGCATGGGTCGCTTTAGGGGCTCAGAATGCCACTGATCAATGAAGGGGGCGCAGCGCGAAGTCAGCAGTGCAGCCTCCTTATTCTCCAGACCAGTCCCAGAGGTCGGACCCTCGCTGATGGTGTATCCTAGCAACAGGCCGTCACTTTATAAGAAGCAATACCCCTTTAAAACAGGATTGATTCAACCTATAAGAAGGTGCCCAAAGCTTTCCCGGATCTCTTAAAGGCGAACGCACCAGGCCATACCATGATAGATTCGGGATCAGCCCTGTAGCAACCAATCGGATGCCTCCCCCCATCAGCAATGCAGCGATCGGAGTGATCGCACCCCCCCTCACCTCCGTCATCACCACGTCTTGGCATTTCTTCACATACTTCCCGTCCGCTTTTACGATGGTTTGCAGGAACCGCAGGTATTCGACATGGCGGCCGTGCGTCTCCACGCTGTGGACGAAGTGCTGGACGACGCGCTCGCTGATCTCGTTGCACAGGTGGTAGTTGTTCATGAAGATGTGCCGCATGGTCTCGGCCTCCAGAAGCTGCGGAAGGAACATTAACCCCGTCACGCCGGGACTCATGTTGGTGCAAAACGCTCTAAGATGTTCTGCAGTTTCTACCCAAGCTTAACCCCTTAGTGGCGGCCAATATACCTTCTTACTAACCTCACTAGGAGGCTATAAACCTGCACATGCATCTTTTTAAGCTGATGGCTTGGCGGACTAGTGACAGCGGGGCTCCTGCTCTAACTGCAAGGAGGGGAGAAACCTCAGATCCCGGCAGTTTAACCCCTTACAAGCCCCAATCAATAGCAACTGCAGCATGTAAGCAGATACCATGGGGTGGGCTCTGTCACCCACAGTGCGGTTGCAAGATATCAATGGTTTCTGATGGCAGCTGTAAGCCTGACAATTATCTCTGCTTGCTGTCAGTGAATGAGAACATTACTCCAGATGCAGACAACACATCAGCAGCACAAGTGTCTCTCCTGTCCTACGGCCTCATTTACACGCACATGCAGACTTGGTCTGTAAAGTACGTGTCGTTTGTATGTGCGCTTACACGTTTTTAGTTCGGAGTTGATACATATGCAAGGTTTTTTTGCACGCATGTTGCATCCGTATTTTGCTGCACCAAAAACAAACCTATAACTATCTATAGATATATCAGGGTCAGTACAGAGATCTCTCCCATCATCTGTTATACCCAGGACTGTAACAAGGAGGCGCTCTAATAACTATGTATAGATATATCAGGGGTCAGTACAGAGATCTCTCCTATCATCTGTTATATCCAGGACTGTAACAAGGGGGTGCTCTAATAACTATGTATAATATATCAGGGTCAGTACAGAGATCTCTACCATCATCTATTATACCCAGGACTGTAACAAGGGGGCGCTCTAATAACTATGTATAGATATATCAGGGTCAGTACAGAGATCTCTCCTATCATCTGTTATACCCAGGACTGTAACAAGGGGGCGCTCTAATAACTATGTATAGATATATCAGGGGTCAGTACAGAGATCTCTCCCATCATCTGTTATACCCAGGACTGTAACAAGGGGGCGCTCTAATAACTATGTATAATATATCAGGGGTCAGTACAGAGATCTCTCCCATCATCTATTATACCCAGGACTGTAACATGGGGGCGCTCTAATAACTATGTATAGATATATCAGGGTCAGTACAGAGATCTCTCCTATCATCTATTATACCCAGGACTGTAACAAGGGGGCGCTCTAATAACTATGTATAGATATATCAGGGGTCAGTACAGAGATCTCTCCCATCATCTGTTATATCCAGGACTGTAACAAGGGGGCGCTCTAATAACTATGTATAATATATCAGGGTCAGTACAGAGATCTCTCCTATCATCTATTATACCCAGGACTGTAACAAGGGGGCGCTCTAATAACTATGTATAGATATATCAGGGGTCAGTACAGAGATCTCTCCTATCATCTGTTATACCCAGGACTGTAACAAGGGGGCGCTCTAATAACTATGTATAGATATATCAGGGTCAGTACAGAGATCTCTCCTATCATCTGTTATACCCAGGACTGTAACAAGGGGGCGCTCTAATAACTATGTATAGATATATCAGGGGTCAGTACAGAGATCTCTCCCATCATCTGTTATACCCAGGACTGTAACAAGGGGGCGCTCTAATAACTATGTATAGATATATCAGGGTCAGTACAGAGATCTCTCCTATCATCTGTTATACCCAGGACTGTAACAAGGGGGCGCTCTAATAACTATGTATAGATATATCAGGGGTCAGTACAGAGATCTCTCCCATCATCTATTATACCCAGGACTGTAACAAGGGGGCGCTCTAATAACTATGTATAATATATCAGGGGTCAGTACAGAGATCTCTCCTATCATCTGTTATACCCAGGACTGTAACAAGGGGGCGCTCTAATAACTATGTATAGATATATCAGGGGTCAGTACAGAGATCTCTCCCATCATCTATTATACCCAGGACTGTAACAAGGGGGCGCTCTAATAACTATGTATAATATATCAGGGGTCAGTACAGAGATCTCTCCCATCATCTATTATACCAAAGACTGTGACAAGGGGGCGCTCTAATAACTATGTATAATATATCAGGGGTCAGTACAGAGATCTCTCCTATCATCTGTTATACCCAGGACTGTAACAAGGGGGCGCTCTTATAACTATCTATAGATATATCAGGGTCAGTACAGAGATCTCTCCCATCATCTATTATACCCAGGACTGTAACAAGGGGGCGCTCTAATAACTATGTATAGATATATCAGGGGTCAGTACAGAGATCTCTCCCATCATCTATTATACCGAGGACTGTAACAAGGGGGCGCTCTAATAACTATGTATAGATATATCAGGGGTCAGTACAGAGATCTCTCCCATCATCTATTATACCAGGACTGTAACGGGGCGCTCTAATAACTATGTATAATATATCAGGGTCAGTACAGAGATCTCTACCACCATCTATTATACCCAGGACTGTGACAAGGGGGCGCTCTAATAACTATGTATGGATATATCAGGGGTCAGTACAGAGATCTCTCCCATTATCTATTATACCAAAGACTGTGACAAGGGGCGCTCTAATAACTATGTATAATATATCAGGGGTCAGTACAGAGATCTCTCCTATCATCTATTATACCGAGGACTGTAACAAGGGGGCACTCTAATAATTATGTATAGATATATCAGGGGTCAGTACAGAGATCTCTCCTATCATCTATTATACCCAGGACTGTAACAAGGGGGCACTCTAATAACTATGTATAATACATCAGGGGTCAGTACAGAGATCTCTCCCATCATCTATTATACCCAGGACTGTAACAAGGGGGCGCTCTAATAACTATGTATAGATATATCAGGGGTCAGTACAGAGATCTCTCCCATCATCTATTATACCCAGGACTGTAACAAGGGGGCACTCTAACAACTATGTATAATACATCAGGGGTCAGTACAGAGATCTCTCCCATCATCTATTATACCCAGGACTGTAACAAGGGGGCGCTCTAATAACTATGTATAGATATATCAGGGGTCAGTACAGAGATCTCTCCCATCATCTATTATACCAAAGACAGTGACAAGGGGGCGCTCTAATAACTATGTATAATATATCAGGGGTGAGTACAGAGATCTCTCCCATCATCTATTATACCAAAGACAGTGACAAGGGGCGCTCTAATAACTATGTTTAATATATCAGGGGTCAGTACAGAGATCTCTCCCATCATCTATTATACCAAAGACTGTGACAAGGGGGCGCTCTAATAACTATGTATAATATATCAGGGGTCAGTACAGAGATCTCTCCCATCATCTATTATACCAGGACTGTAACGGGGCGCTCTAATAACTATGTATAATATATCAGGGTCAGTACAGAGATCTCTACCACCATCTATTATACCCAGGACTGTGACAAGGGGGCGCTCTAATAACTATGTATGGATATATCAGGGGTCAGTACAGAGATCTCTCCCATCATCTATTATACCCAGGACTGTAACAAGGGGGCACTCTAATAACTATGTATAATATATCAGGGGTCAGTACAGAGATCTCTCCCAACATCTATTATACCCAGGACTGTAACAAGGGGGCGCTCTAATAACTATGTATAGATATATCAGGGGTCAGTACAGAGATCTCTCCCATCATCTATTATACCAAAGACAGTGACAAGGGGGCGCTCTAATAACTATGTATAATATATCAGGGGTGAGTACAGAGATCTCTCCCATCATCTATTATACCAAAGACAGTGACAAGGGGGCGCTCTAATAACTATGTATAATATATCAGGGGTGAGTACAGAGATCTCTCCCATCATCTATTATACCAAAGACAGTGACAAGGGGGCGCTCTAATAACTATGTATAATATATCAGGGGTCGGTACAGAGATCTCTCCCATCATCTATTATACCAAGGGCTGTAACAAGGAGGCACTCTAATAACTATGTATATATATATCAGGGGTTAGTACAGAGATCTCTCCCATCATCTATTATACCCAGGACTGTAACAAGGGGGCGCTCTAATAACTATGTATAATATATCAGGGTCAGTACAGAGATCTCTCCCATCATCTATTATACCCAGGACTGTAACAAGGGGGCGCTCTAATAACTATGTATAGATATATCAGGGTCAGTACAGAGATCTCTCCCAACATCTATTATACCCAGGACTGTAACAAGGGGGGTGCTCTAATAACTATGTATAATATATCAGGGGTCAGTACAGGAATCTCCCTCATCATCTATTATACCCAGGACTGTAACAAGGGGGGTGCTCTAATAACTATGTATAATATATCAGGGGTCAGTACAGAGATCTCTCCCACTATCTATTATACCCAGGACTGTAACAAGGGGGCGCTCTAATAACTATGTATAATACATCAGGGGTCAGTACAGAGATCTCTCCCATCATCTATTATACCCAGGACTGTAGCAAGGGGGCGCTCTAATAACTATGTATAATATATCAGGGGTCAGTACAGAGATCTCTCCCACTATCTATTACACCCAGGACTGTAACAAGGGGGGCGCTCTAATAACTATGTATAATATATCAGGGGTCAGTACAGAGATCTCTCCTATCATCTATTATACCCAGGACTGTAACAAGGGGGGTGCTCTAATAACTATGTATAATATATCAGGGGTCAGTACAGGAATCTCCCTCATCATCTATTATACCCACTATTACTATTGAAGCTACAACTGGGGGGCACTATTAATATTGGTGCCACTACTGGGGGACACTATTACTATTGGAGCCACTACTGGGGGGCACTATTACTATTGGAGCCACTACTGGGGGGCACTATTACTATTGGAGCCACTACTGGGGGGCACTATTACTATTGGAGCCACTACTGGGGGCACTATTACTATTGGAGCCACTACTGGGGGGCACTATTACTATTGGAGCCACTACTGGGGGGCACTATTACTATTGGAGCCACTACTGGGGGCACTATTACTATTGGAGCCACTACTGGGGGGCACTATTACTATTGGAGCCACTACTGGGGGGCACTATTACTATTGGAGCCACTACTGGGGGGCACTATTACTATTGGAGCCACTACTGGGGGGCACTATTACTATTGGAGCCACTACTGGGGGGCACTATTACTATTGGAGCCACTACTGGGGGGCACTATTACTATTGGAGCCACTACTGGGGGGCACTATTACTATTGGAGCCACTACTGGGGGCACTATTACTATTGGAGCCACTACTGGGGGGCACTATTACTATTGGAGCCACTACTGGGGGGCACTATTACTATTGGAGCCACTACTGGGGGGCACTATTACTATTGGAGCCACTACTGGGGGGCCCTATTACTATTGGAGCCACTACTGGGGGACACTATTACTATTGGAGCCACTACTGGGGGGCACTATTACTATTGGAGCCACTACTGGGGGGCACTATTACTATTGGAGCCACTACTGGGGGGCACTATTACTATTGGAGCCACTACTGGGGGGCACTATTACTATTGGAGCCACTACTGGGGGGCACTATTACTATTGGAGCCACTACTGGGGGGCACTATTACTATTGGAGCCACTACTGGGGGCACTATTACTATTGGAGCCACTACTGGGGGGCACTATTACTATTGGAGCCACTACTGGGGGGCACTATTACTATTGGAGCCACTACTGGGGGGCACTATTACTATTGGAGCCACTACTGGGGGGCCCTATTACTATTGGAGCCACTACTGGGGGACACTATTACTATTGGAGCCACTACTGGGGGACACTATTACTATTGGAGCCACTACTGGGGGACACTATTACTATTGGAGCCACTACTGGGGGACACTATTACTATTGGAGCCACTACTGGGGGGCACTATTACTATTGGAGCCACTACTGGGGGGCACTATTACTATTGGAGCCACTACTGGGGGGCACTATTACTATTGGAGCCACTACTGGGGGGCACTATTGCTATTGGAGCCACTACTGGGGGGCACTATTGCTATTGGAGCCACTACTGGGGGGCACTATTACTATTGAAGCCACTACTGGGGGGCACTATTACTATTGGAGCCACTACTGGGGGGCACTATTACTATTGGAGCCACTACTGGGGGGCACTATTACTATTGGAGCCACTACTGGGGGACACTATTACTATTGGAGCCACTACTGAGGGACACTATTACTATTGGAGCCACTACTGGGGGACACTATTACTATTGGAGCCACTACTGGGGGGCACTATTACTATTGGAGCCACTACTGGGGGACACTATTACTATTGGAGCCACTACTGGGGGGCACTATTACTATTGGAGCCACTACTGGGGGGCACTATTACTATTGGAGCCACTACTGGGGGACACTATTACTATTGGAGCCACTACTGGGGGACACTATTACTATTGGAGCCACTACTGGGGGGCACTATTACTATTGGAGCCACTACTGGGGGGCACTATTACTATTGGAGCCACTACTGGGGGGCACTATTACTATTGGAGCCACTACTGGGGGGCACTATTACTATTGGAGCCACTACTGGGGGGCACTATTACTATTGGAGCCAGTACTGGGGGGCACTATTAATATTGGAGCCACTACTGGGGGGCACTATTACTATTGGAGCCACTACTGGGGGACACTATTACTATTGGAGCCACTACTGAGGGACACTATTACTATTGGAGCCACTACTGAGGGACACTATTACTATTGGAGCCACTACTGGGGGACACTATTACTATTGGAGCCACTACTGGGGGGCACTATTACTATTGGAGCCACTACTGGGGGACACTATTACTATTGGAGCCACTACTGAGGGACACTATTACTATTGGAGCCACTACTGGGGGACACTATTACTATTGGAGCCACTACTGGGGGGCACTATTACTATTGGAGCCACTACTGGGGGGCACTATTACTATTGGAGCCACTACTGGGGGGCACTATTACTATTGGAGCCACTACTGGGGGGCACTATTACTATTGGAGCCACTACTGGGGGGCACTATTACTATTGGAGCCACTACTGGGGGGCACTATTACTATTGGAGCCACTACTGGGGGACACTATTACTATTGGAGCCAGTACTGGGGGGCACTATTACTATTGGAGCCACTACTGGGGGGCACTATTACTATTGGAGCCACTACTGGGGGGCACTATTACTATTGGAGCCACTACTGGGGGGCACTATTACTATTAGAGCCACTACTGGGGGGCACTATTACTATTGGAGCCACTACTGGGGGGCACTATTACTATTGGAGCCACTACTGGGGGACACTATTACTATTGGAGCCACTACTGGGGGGCACTATTACTATTGGAGCCATTACTGGTGGGCACTTTTACTATTGGAGCCACTACTGGGGGACACTATTACTATTGGAGCCACTACTGGGGGACACTATTACTATTGGAACCACTACTGGGGGGCACTATTACTATTGGAGCCACTACTGGGGGGCACTATTACTATTAGAGCCACTACTGGGGGGCACTATTACTATTGGAGCCACTACTGGGGGACACTATTACTATTGGAGCCACTACTGGGGGGCACTATTACTATTGGAGCCACTACTGGGGGGCACTATTACTATTGGAGCCACTACTGGGGGGCACTATTACTATTGGAGCCACTACTGGGGGGCACTATTACTATTAGGTCACTATTGGGGGCACTATTATTATTGGAGCCACTACTGGGGACACTATTACTATTGGAGCAAATGCTGGGGGCACTATTACTATTGGAGCCACTACTGGGGGGCACTATTACTATTGGAGCCACTACTGGGGGACACTATTACTATTAGGTCACTATTGGGGGCACTATTATTATTGGAGCCACTACTGGGGGACACTATTACTATTGGAGCCAATGCTGGGGGCACTATTACTATTGGAGCCACTACTGGGGGGCACTATTACTATTAGAGCCACTACTGGGGGGCACTATTAGTATTAGAGCCACTACTGGGGGGCACTATTACTATTGGAGCCACTACTGTGGGGCACGATTACTATTAGGTCACTACTGGGGGCACTATTACTATTGGAGCCACTACTGGGGGGCACTATTACTATTGGAGCCACTACTGGGGGGCACTATTACTATTAGGTCACTACTGGGGGGCACTATTACTATTGGAGCCACTACTGGGGGGCACTATTACTATTAGGTCACTACTGGGGGGCACTATTACTATTAGAGCCACTACTGGGGGACACTATTACTATTGGAGCCACTACTGGGGGGCACTATTACTATTAGAGCCACTACTGTGGGGCACTATTACTATTAGAGCCACTACTGGGGGGCACTATTACTATTAGACCTACTACTGGGAGTACTAATTCTATTGGAGCCACTGCAGTGGGCACGGTCACTAGTTACACACACTTGGATAATGGAAGCAGAAACACGTTTTGTGTTAAGCCACGCCCCCAAGCGACATCTCCTATTATCTTGGCTGGTCTTCTTTGTGACAAAGGTGGCAACTTTATACTTACAGTGTGTAGAATAGGCCCAACTCTATACGATGAGACCCGTCATATAAGGCGGACGTCGGGAAGGGGTTAAAGGTGAGCATGGGCTTAATTAACACATGTAAGTCTGCAGACAAACAGAACTGGCGGCTCCGATGACACCAGAGCGGCCACTTACCCCCGGCGTCAGGAAGAGGTTCAGGTTCTTATGGAGAAGGATCTGATTTTGAGGATTTCCCCGGCAGAAGTTTTGCAGGAAGTTGTGAGCGAGGGTCATGATCTCATTCATCTTATCATCCGTCTGAAGAAACACAAAAATATATACTGTTTCTGCATAATTTTCAAAAAAGGCTCTTATCTCACCCTAATTCTCAGCATGTTTGTGTCTTCTACTCTGGTTACAATCAAAGCAAAACAAATTCTGCTGACTGCCGCGAGCATCGGACGGCCCAGACCACTATGTGAGACGGTCATCTGAGCTCCCAGCATGCCGAGCTGTCTCTGGTAACAGCCAGCAGAACTGTAAATGCAGCTTTGGATGTGAACAGAGTAGAAAAACCATACATCTGCAAACTTGGTGCAAGATAATGAAAAGCAGGTGCTTGTAGAGTCCATCCAGGGGAAATGAAACACTGCAAAAAAGCTTCAGACGAGACCCCCCCCCCCCCCCCCCCCCCCCCCCCTTACCTTCTTCTGCCTTACCTTCTCATATGGAATCTGCAGTAGATCCAGGACCACTGAATGGGCCCCCATGTTCTTTAGTAGCCGCTGCTGCTGGTTACGCCCCTTCTTGCTCTGAGAACAGAGCCGACTCAGCCGGATCAGGATCTGCGGCACCAACAACAGCGTCAGCCACAAATACACAATCTATATATATATATATAAAGACGAAAGCCCTGACCGACTGACTCACCGACTGACTCACTCACCCGCCACTAATTCTCCACTTTCCCGATGTCGTAGAAACATGAAATTTGGCACAAGCATAGATTATGTCCAAAATAGGAAAAGCTAATGGGTCCCAACTCGATTATTGAATTCTAAGTGTAAAAGAATTAGTGTCCAAATTTTACGTACGGAATGTAATTTTCTCACTTTCCGTTGTCATAGAAACATGAAATTTGGCACGAGCATTGATTATGTCATAAATAGGAAAAACTAATGGGTCCCAACTCGATTATTCAATTCTATGCGCAAAAGAATTAGCGTCCAAATTTTATGTATGTAATCTAATTCTCTCACTTCCTGATGTCATTTTATATAAAGGAAACGTCGCATGGTTACCTCCCCGTGGTGTTTCCTGGGTAACGCAGAGAACTATGCAAAATGGTGAACATATGTTTTTCCCGGTATCTCTAAAGTAACCACGGCTTCATAAGATTTTCCGTGTGAACACCAGATAAACACCAGTACCAAATTAACTCGGGCGAAGCCGGGTATATCAGCTAGTATATATATATATATATATATATATATATATATATATATATATATATATATATATATATATATATATATATATATATATAGGAGTGCAGACTATTGCAACCACTGCTTACTATTACTGCACAAAATCGAACCCCTAGAAGTTGTCGAAGTGAATGAAACTTTCTCTGTGTCACGGTAAAGTTCTATTGGGGATAAAGACCGGGCGGCCAGGGCAGTGTGACAATGTTGTGGGGGCTCCTGGGACCCCCTTGTGTGTGCGGCCGAGCATTACCCTACTGGAAGCCGCCATGAAAGGAACACATGTGGCTGCAGGATGTCTGGAACATATCGCTGAGCGGTCAATGTCCCTCGTACCACCACTAGGGGGACCGACTGTTGTATGTGATGCCCCCCCCAAACCATCACACCAGCAGGGGGGAGTGTGACAATGTTGTGGGGCTCCTGGGACCCCCGTGTGTGTGCGGCCGAGCATTATCCTGGCTGCAGATGTCCGGAACATATCGCTGAGCAGTCATTGTCCCTCGTACCACTACTGGGGGGGGGGGGGAACTATTGTATGCAATGACCCCCCAGACCATCACACCAGCAGGGGGCAGTGTGTCGCTCCACAGCAGAGGCAGAGTTAAGACATCACCCCGAGGTCTCCAGACACGAACTCGTCTGTCATCAGCGGCCAAAATAAACCTGGATTCAGGTTTAACAGATAAACACTGCAGACACCCGGTTCCTCCGCAGCGTCCAGTTTCATCGCTCATCACATCACTGCAAACGGAGGCGACGGCGAGGGTCAGAGGCCGTACATGTAATGGGGGCGACGGCGGGGGTCAAAGGCCGTACATGTAATGGGGGCGACGGCGGGGGTCACAGGCCGAACATGTAATGGGGGCGACGGCGGGGGTCACAGGCCGTACATGTAATGGGGGCGACGGCGGGGGTCACAGGCCGTACATGTAATGGGGCGACGGCAGGGGTCACAGGCCGTACATGAAAAGGGGGCGACGACGGGGGTTACAGGTAATGGGGGCGACGGCGGGGGTCAGAGGCCGTACATGTAATGGGGGCGACGACGGGGGTCACAGGCCGTACATGTAATGGGGGCGACGGCGGGGGTCACAGGCCGTACATGTAATGAGGGCGACGGCGGGGGTCACGGGCCGTACATGTAATGGGGGCGACGGCGGGGGTCAGGGGCCGTACATGTAATGGGGGCGACGGCGGGGGTCAGGGGCCGTACATGTAATGGGGGCGACGGCGGGGGTCAGAGGCCGTACATGTAATGGGGGCGACGGCGGGGGTCAGAGGCCGTACATGTAATGGGGGCG